>OX101809.2:32680875-32956262 GCA_944452925.2 Chrysolina oricalcia | reverse complement strand
ACTTCACTGCAACAATCAACACAGAGCTGTTTTTTGTCGTTGAACCGTATTCAATAATGTTTTGAAAACTTTTTCAATTTTACGTCATAAAATTGACTATGGCGTCAAAATGGTGCATTTCGTTTGAAAACATTCTGTCCTTGACGTCACTGTTTCAACGCTAAAATGAAAAGTTTTTAAAAAGGTCCAAATAATTTTTAAAAAGTGATACGACAAAAAACAGCTCAATATCACAAAACAAATATCGAATATGACAGCGGCGAGGCGCAAATCCGGAGCGGCGAGCTGACACACGGCTGCTGCAATGTTGTCAGTTTTTTTTTTTCATATATAGTGCCTCACCACGAAGTGTTCGAAAGCTCATAAAATTTGAAAATAACTGAACTTTCAAGATTTTAACCGAGAAATTTCTTTAGACTCAGTCAACACACGGACATTCGATGGATATTCACTGGACATTAATTTTGGACATTAGGGATATCCAGAGGACATCCAGTTGATATCTGGTGGATATTTTATGGACGTTCGGTGGATGTTCCGAGTGGAACAAGCTGGACTTCGATTTTGTTAATGTTGAAAGTAACCTCGAAAATGACCAACCTATTTTACCTAACGTTAGCATCTTCTGTTGGAAACTGGGCTATAAAGCATAATATCAATCATTCGGCTGTATCTGATCTGTTGGACATTTTGAGGCAAAATAATCCTGAATTACCTAAAGATCCAAGGACCCTCCTAAAAACACCCAGAAAAACTGGTTCCCACATTAAAATAGTCGAGCCAGGATTTTATTTCCATTTTGGGTTATCAGAGTGCATAAAAAATTTTTTGGTTGAGTTTTTTTAAACATAATACATTGAATACTAACATTCTCGAAATTTGTGTTAATGTTACTGGCTTGCCTCTTTCCAAAACTTCCGGAAACCAAGGTTGGCCAATAATGGTTAATTTATATAAAAATAAAAATGTTATTCAGATTTGTGGTATTTATCAGGGCAATGAAAAGCCAAAAAGTAGTAATAATTTTATGTCTGACTTTGTAAAGGAAGCAGCAGAATTAATTAAAAATGGTTTTTTGTACAACCACACAAATTATATTGTAAAAATAATTACTTTTATATGTGATGTTCCTGCAAAGTCATTTTTGAAATGTGTCAAGGGACAGAGTGGATATATGTCGTGCACTAAATGTGACATTGAATGCACTTATATAGGTAACCGAACATGTTTTCTAAATTTAGAGGGTTTTAATTTAAGGACTGATCTAAGTTTACGAGAAAAGGAACAGGAAAGCCATCATATTGAAACCACTATCTTAGAAAATATTCCAGGGTTAGATATGGTAACATCATTTCCGCTAGACTACATGCACTTGGTGTGCCTAGGTGTCATGAAAAAGCTACTGAACAACCTGTGGCTTAGTGGAAAACCACCATATTGATTCTCTTACCAACAAGCAACAAGTATTTCAGATCAATATCAAGCATTTAAGAATCAAATGCCAAAAGAAATACTTCGAAAACCAAGATCTTTGTTTGAAGTGAAATGGTGGAAAGCTACAGAGTTTCGTACATTTTTATTTTATTTAGGTCCTGTAGTTTTAAAACAAAATGTACCTGAAGAAGTATATGAAAACTTTTTGTCTCCATGTTTCAATGTCATTGTTGTCAAAAAATCTAAATTTACAATATTCTCAACAATTAATAAAACATTTTGTAGAAACATTCTTTATACTTTATGGCAAAGAACATATTTCTCACAATGTTCACAATTTATTACACCTTGCTGATGATGTCAAAGCATTTGGTAGCATAGAAAATTTCAGTGCTTTTCCTTTTGAAAACAACATGATGTTTATTAAAAAACTAGTTCGTAAAGGTAACAAACCGCTTCAACAGATCATTAATAGAATTTCTGAACGGTCAATCATAGATTTTGATGGAAATCCAAATTCATGCAATTTTGATCCCAAATTTAAAAAAGAACATTCTCAAGGACCGGTTATTGATAGATATGTAGGTGTAAAACAATTTGAACAAGTTTATTAAAACAATTTTTTTATCTATGATTGACGGTGACAATTGTTGTGTGCCCAAAGATAAAAGTGTAGTCCCAATAAGAAATATTATAGTTCATGGCGAATACAATAAAATAATTTGTCATAGATTTTCAGTTATAGAAAACTTTTATACGTCACCTTGTGAATCATCTAAATTAAATATATTTTTAGTAAGTGGTTTAAATACTGGACTTCAATCCTGGGATATGAGCCTACAAATGTATAAAATTATTATTTAAAAATACATTTGTTGTCTTTCCCTTACTTCATACTGTTAAATTAGATTAATTTTTTTGCAACCCCATATTTGAAATGCATCATATACTGCTGGGTGGTGAACGCTGTTTATGGGAAATTTCATGGAAATTCTTTAAGACTTTAACATTTCCTTAGAAATAAGAGACTTTAATTTCATATCCTTAAAAATTTGGAATGGATTTTTTGCTCCATATGATGTTTAATGTCGATTTTTTTATTTATTTAGATTCAGTAACTGGTGTGAATTTTTTTTGTGGATAACCCATAAATGTAGTAGTTAAGGTCAAAATATTAGAACAGCTAGGTTTCCTAGCTAACTTTACATTATAAGGATAATCTATTTTTTTACTCGCTAGAAAACAATAAAAATTACTTTTCAGTTTTCGTTATTACGCTTTCATGTTGTTTTCAGTTCATGCCAATAGGATCAACATCAAAATATGTCTTCGCCCAATAAAACATGGACGGTTGTTTGTTTCATTGCTGATGAAACGGTTGAAGCAGTCCCCACTAGGTGGATCAATGGGGATGAATGTCTGTGGCCTGCTGTCACTCGGGAAAAATTGAATACTTTGATCAAAAGATGCGAGTTTAATTCTTGCTGGCCCTCACATAAAGTGAGAATATTCAGAAATGCTACTTATGGTAAAGTAATCTTTCTTGAGCCACTAGCTCTTTATTATAAATGTATTATGTATAGTAATTTTTTGCATTTTTCTAGAATCCTATGGAGTCGCAAGATCGAAGGCATCTAAAGCTGAACTTACCAGTGATTTAAATACTGATGAAGGAGACGCTATTGCACTATCTGAAAAACGGATTCGAAAACAAAAAATGTTTTCGTCTTCGGAGTCAGAAGAAAATGAACCGTCGATGAAAACCAAAAAAAAAATCAAGAAAAGCTACAAATTTGCCACATCCCCCAATTTGGACCAATACTATTGATTTGGAGATAATGAACACTGAATAAAATAATTGCAATACTCCATTAACGCAGGTGCAGGCAACAAGTAGTTGCAACACTCCTGTGCAATCAATTAAAGAAAATATTAGTAAGTTTTCTGAGCCAATTTTTGAAAGTAGTATGTGTCTAATTTGAATATATTTCAGATAAAACATCGAAATGTTGCTGTAATCAAAAATTATTATATAATATACAATCGCTATTGATAGAAATTATTTCAAAAGTCGGCAACTGCAATACAAAGATAGAAGTAGAACCAAACCATATGACCATTTTCGAAAAATCTCAAATAGATTTTCCTATATTAACTATGGAAAATTTGAGAGATTTTGAGAATTTCCTTTCTGTATCAGAAAATTATGTATCATTGGTAAATATTTTAGAATAATTAATTACCTACTACTCAACCCTTTTGCATGTTTTAGATTTGCATCTATTATTCCTTTTTGTAACTTATAACAGAAAATTTATTTCAGAATCAAGAAATGATTATTAATACCTTCATCTCCATATGAGAGACAGTCTATGTATTCTGTAAAAAAACAAACGGTTAAGCTTTTATAGTAAGTGACAAGTTAGTAATACTTATATTTTTGAAATTGTAGCTTCAGTTTTTTCAGCTTGGTGGAAATAATACTTACGAATTAATTAGACGTTGCATGGCACCAATAGTTCAAGACTCATTAGCAGAGCAGTTTTCCTTCTTGGGAAAAAAGGAGAAAAAAACGTTTGGGACTACCCTTTTAGCAAAAGCTGTAATTGGTGTGCAGTAATACACATCAAGAACATATTTACATCTTTATTCACAGAATATGTAAACAATAAATACAAAAATAAATAAATGTTATAAGTTTGTTATTCTGTAATTGGTAAAATAGCTATTTTAGTTACAGAACGGAGGTAGGTGCCGAAATTTGTTCTCACTTCAACAACACGTACCTTATTATCCTTTCCAGGGATAATTTTTGAGATTCGTGCCAAACGCCATTTGAAAGATGGAAGATTATCTTCCTTCAAGAGGACCAGTGCACCCTCTTTCAGATTCGGGTAATTCTGTCTCCACTTAGGTCTGCTTTGTAATTGTGCTAAGTAGTCTTTGTACCACCTTTTCCAAAACTGTTGTTGCATTCGAGTAATGAGTTGCCAATGTTTCAACCTATTTTCTGGAATTTCTGTTAAATTAGGTTCTGGGAAGCAAGAAATCGGAGCACCAGTCAAAAAATGTCCTGGAGTTAGGTAAGAGAGATCTGAAGGATCATTCGACATAGGCGTTATTGGCCTTGAATTTAAAATACTTTCTATTTGTATCAATACTGTATTGAACTCTTCATAAGTAAGATTAGTAACTCCAACCACTCCCTTTATGTGGTATTTTGTGCTTTTCACTCCAGCTTCCCAGAGTCCACCAAAGACAGGGGAATAACTAGGAATGAAGTTGAATTTGATTCTTTCATCTAAATAGAAATTGAAATTTTTTTCTTTATTTGTTTTATTATGTAGTTCTTTCAGAACATTATTAGCACCTTTGAAGGTGGCGTCATTATCACAGAATATGTGAGCTGGCTTGGCTCTCCTAGCAATAAATCTTTTAAGAGCAGCCAAAAAACATTCTGTAGTCATATCAGACAAAAGCTCAATGTGAATGACCTTCACAGCAAAACAAACAAACAAAGAAACATATGCTTTGGTTGTAATTGTTTTCCTTATTCTTGACTGTTTGATATAAAACGGCCCACAAAAATCTATCCCAACATGCGAAAAAGGGCGAGAAGCTGTAACTCTTTTTTCAGGTAAGGAACCCATAAGCTGTTGCGCACATTGCGCTTTTTGTTTGAAACATGTGATACATTTATGAAGGTTCTTTTTTACTTCTCATGTTGAGACTACTCAAAACTTGTTTCTGTCCAGCATGCAACAACCTCAAGTGTTCCTGAACAATAATGAGATCAGTAATGTGATTGTTTTTGGGAAAGATTATTGGGTGTCTTTGTGCATAAGTGACATTAGCATTTTGTAACCTTCCTCCAACTCGAAGAAGGCCTTCACCATCCAAGAATGGATTCAAAGAGCATAAATTACTTTTAATTGGCTCTTTGTGAACCGAACGTCTTATTTCTTCCTTAAAAGAAAAATTTTGTTCAAATTCTTATATGACTTTCAGGGCATTCTCAATTTCGTGTATTTTCAAATATCCTGATATTTTGTTGTTGATATCTTTGCAATTGTGGTGGAACCTCAAAATATAAGCCATAATCCTTTGCAAATGTGAAAGGTTTGAATAACTTTCAAAAAATGAGTTTTTGGGTTCTACCACTATACTAAAATGTTGAACTTTCTGCTCTGGAATAGGACTTGACAATACGAACATCGTTTTTTTATGTATAAAATCGATAGATTTCAATTTTTCAGGTCCAAAAAACCAGAGTTTGTTATCGTTCAATAATTGAGGATCGAGTCCTCTAGATAAACAATCAGCTGGATTCGATTTGGAGTCTATGTAAAGCCAATTAAATTTTATTGTTGATTCTTTTATTTTGAGGACCCTGTTAGCTACGTAGGGGTTCAATTTCATCGGTTCAACCTTCAGCCATGACAAAACTATTGTTGAATCGGAGTATAGGTATACTTCGATAATATTATTTTTCAAAATAGCATAAACTTTTTCAACTAGTTTTGAAAGAAGTAATGCAGCATTAAGCTCTAATCTAGAAATTTATAATTCTTCAGCAAGTGGTGCAATTCGTGATTTTGAGCAAATTAAATTAACATGAACTTGATCATTGCGAATAACCCTAACGTACAAAACAGCACCATAAGCTATGATTGAACTATCACAATATCCTATGAGTTCGATCCTTTTAGATGAAGTAAAACTGAAATTACGAGGTACTATAATAGGTTCCATTTCAATTAATTTTGATGCAAATTCATACCACAATCGTAATTCTTTATCAGGCAATGTTTCATCCCAGTCAATCTTCAACAACCACAAACTTTGCATAAATATTTTTGCCTTCACTATGACAGGACCTACAAAACCCAAAGGATCATAAAACTTTGAAATGAAGCTGAGAACTTGCCTTTTACTGATGCAGTCCTCGTAGCTAATTACTGGGGCTGATATTTTAAAACTGTCAGTAGCTGTGTTGTAAGATAAACCTAAGGTTTTTACAAAAGCATTATTTTTATCTAATTTTATTTCTCCTATTTGTTTTTGAGAAAAAGGTATATTGTTCAAAATCATGTCATTGTTGGAGCTCCATTTGTGGAGTTCAAAACCTCTAGTTTTCAGGAGATGAATCAATTCATTTTTCAATTTTATTGTTTCTTCGATAGAGTTTCCACCTGATAAAATATCATGCACGTAAGTATTAGTGAGTAATGCTTTAGAAGCGAGAGGAAAATCAATCCTGTTTTCATTTGCCAACTCCACTAAACATCGCGTTGCTAGGAAAGCTGAACTTTTCAGCCCATATGTAACAGTTTGTAACGTAACCCTTGAATAGGATGAGATGGA
The DNA here is from genome assembly GCA_944452925.2 of Chrysolina oricalcia. Classification (NCBI taxonomy): domain Eukaryota; kingdom Metazoa; phylum Arthropoda; class Insecta; order Coleoptera; family Chrysomelidae; genus Chrysolina; species Chrysolina oricalcia. The sequence continues at coordinate 32,949,464 of OX101809.2, read as the reverse complement.
TCACTGCGCCACAGGATGTTCTGTAGACAGCGATGCTCAGGGGAAACAAGAATCATTCTGTACATTTTTTTTTATATCTGGTAATAGTACGAACTGATATGTTCTGAAAATAATTAAAATATCAAATAGTTAATTTTGCACAACAGCTCCATTATATAACAAATCGTTTATAGATTTCTTATTATCATAGGTTTTCATGCTACCATCAAAAACGACACTTAACTTAGTTGTCAGTTTATCCTCCCTAATTAAAGGATGATGTGCCATAAAATAAACTTGATGAGCTTTAAAGTTAAAATCTGATAGATCGAAAACTTTTGCTTGTCCAAGTTGAATATACATCAATAAAGTTATTGTATTTCAAAAATAAATCTGCATTACTTTTGAAACGCTTTTCTAAATTCACCAATCTTTTATAAGCTACAGAGTAAGAATCACCTAAATTCAATTCATCTATTGGACATTTTAAAGGTAGAGAAACCTGGAATCTGCCATTTTTAATGCTTATGCTAGACTTGAAAATATCTTCACAAGCAGCCTGCTCCGAAGAGTATTCGGTAAATGTTTGTAGAACTTTCTCAGTTTCCCAAAATTGAGAAATAAGATTCTCTAATTTGACAGTAGAATGCATTGAAACGACTGTGCAGATCTGACTTTTATTGGATCCAAAACCGCTGACAATATATCCAAACTTGGTGTTTTGGAGTATAAAACCACTTATATTCATTTTTTGGCATAAAAGAACTTTGAAGAAGACATCTGCGCTGAATAAAATATCTATTTCAGTGGGTGTGTGAAAATTTTCATTGGAAAGTTGAATATTTTGAGGTATTTTCAATCCTGCTATGTCAATACAATTTGTTGGCAATAAGCTAATTATATGTTCAACCACAGAACATTTCACAAACAAGGTGAATTCATTGAAAAGTGACTGAACTTGGACATTTACTGATTCGTTGGCTTTGATTTGAATTTCAGAAATTCCAGAAATACTCAGAGAGGTGTTGAGTTTCTCTAATTGCAAATAATACATAACTTTTTTTGTTATCAATGAAATTTGTGATCCTGAATCAAGCAGACCACAAGCTAAGATGGTATTACCTGATTTTCCCACCAATCTTACCTTCACAGTAGGCAACAACACATCTGTAGGTGACTTGGGGCATCTTCCAAATAAAAGTTGGGCTGAACTGTCAGTTGTTGGCTGATCAGAATGCTCTCCTTGAGATTTTTCCAAATGCAGTAGTGAATTGTGACCTTTTTGATAAATTTGACATTTGAAATGGCTTTTGCAGTGACCAAAGTGTTGATTCAGGCATATCCTTTGTTCTTCTCTATGAAAGATATTCTTTGAGACACAGTAACGTTTCTGAATTTCTTACATTCGAACAATCTATGTTCTCCTAAAGAACACAAGATAAATTTTTTTAACTTTTGACCAACAGAATTGGTAGTTTGCAAATGAACAAAATGTTTTGAGCCTCCTGGTTTATTTTCTAGAGGGCTAAATGATTGCATTGATTTAACTTTTGTTTGTAAGAAATTCAAAAACTCTTTTAAAGTTGGAATCTTTGTTTTATCTCGAGCATTGTGATATGCTTGATTTGTATGGAAGTCAATTTTTTTGCACAGAATGCACAACAAGATCATATCCCATGAACTTACCGGTTGCTTCAAGTTTTCTAAAGCACCAGTGTGCTGTTTGACTTTTGCAACAAATTCCTTCAAATTGTTTGGAGAACATTTATTGAAAGGAGGTAAATCTAGAATCGCATTTATATGTGCAAAATGAGCGTCTTCATATTGTTCTTTCAAAAGATTCAATGCTAGTTGATATGATTTATTCTTCAAAGGCAAATTTGATATCAAAGACAAAGCTTCCCCTTTCAAATGACTCCGCAAATGAAACAGTTTCTCAACGTCATGCATTTGAGTATTTTTATGAATGACAGCTTTGAACATGTCAACGAATGGTTGATATTCATTCAAATTGTTACCATCAAAAAATGGTATATTTATATCTGGTAATTTTACAATGGGTATATCACTTTGATTATTTACATCACCTATATTTCGACTTTTTGATCGATTTTGATCAGTAAGCTTTAATATAAGCCTTTTGATCTGTGAAAGAGTTTCAAAATATAAGTTTTTGATGGCTTCAAACTGATCCTCTTCAGTTTCATCAACGGACAAAAGTTCTATTTGAGACTGCTGAAACTGTCTATAAACATCTACCAATGCGTCTTTTCGGGTTGATAACTGATCAATAAGTTTTTCTGAATAATCATCTTTCTCATGTTCCACCAAGAATCTGTTTATCCACGTCATGGAAGATTTTGCAGCATTGATTTTACCTTTCAAGGCACGAACTTGCTGTTCTTCTACTTTGGGAGGCATTTTGCCCAAGTAGAACACCTTATAATTATCAAAATGCTAGCAAAATTTGCAATGAAAAGCACTTAGCAAATATTAAAAACCTGAATTCATCGGCTAAACGGGTACTTTCCTTGACAGAAGTGACATGACAAAATGTCAGATTGAAGTTGGAATCCGAAAACACTTCCTCAATACCGCAGGTGCCAATCTAGTGGTGATAAACGGGTGAAGGAAAGGTTTACAAACGACGTCACTGAAGTCATCTCATGGAAGCAACTCATCTCATGACAGCAACCCTTCTGCGAGGTTCTTGAAAAGCATCATTTTCTATATCCGGGCTCGATCGGATCAATTTGATGTGCAGTAATACACATCAAGAACATATTTACATCTTTATTCACAGAATATGTACACAATAAACCGTTTGAAACGGATATACTCGAAGGACCTTTATATTATATTTTTATATTTTCTAAATTCGCCTTTTTCTCGGCTTGATTGACAATCAATAAATAGCAACTGAATTACACATGGAAACCTTAACTACTTATGTTCGTAACAGTCCAGGAAATATTGAACAATTGGTAAATATGAAACTTCTTTTGTCAAGTCAAAGTCAAGCTATATCTTATTATCAGAAGTTATAAAAACTGATATACAAAGCTTCATTGAAATATTGTAATGTTAAAATTGTCGAGGCTTTTTACTTTTAAATAGAAAAACTGGCCAAAAAATACAAACTAACTTTATTTAAAGATAAAACAAAGCAACATTGAAATATGAAAGAGTAGTCTACTGGTTTTATATGACATATGACATTATGTGTTCTTTGTTGTTCCGTGATGCCACAGATCGCCAATTAATAATAGGATGTGTGGTCTTCAGTACACCTTTCAGCCCGCACGGGGGCGCTTCAATGTCTAATATGGAAGTTACATCAAATCAGTTTATCTGAACACCTTCTCCTAATTTCGGTATTAGGCGAGTAGGGAACATATTAAATTTTACACATTATTCGATTTTTGAATGTTTCAAACTTGTTAACACTCAAAGGTTTAGTAAGAATATCAGCTAACTGTTTCTCACTTCCACAATATTTCAAGTCAATCAAGCCTTCTTGCACTTTTTCATTTATGAAATAGTACCTCACATCAATGTGTTTACTTCTTTTGTTGAATTGTCCTGTTTTAATCAACTTTATTGAACTTTGGTTATACACATTCAAGTCTATTTTAATGGCCGAATCAATAAGTTCATCAATAACAGTTTTTAAGTAGACAAGTCAGCAGCGGCAATGTATTCCGCTTCGGTAGTTGATAATGATACAATTGGTTGTTTACGCGAACACCAACTTATAGGTCCACCACCGAACATAATCACAAAGCATGTAGTGCTTTTTCGAGTTGAAATGTCACCCGCAAAATCGGAATCACTGTATGCGATAAGTTTACTTTCACCACATTCCTTCTTGTAGCAGATTCCATCATTTTCTGTACCTTTTAGGTAACGCAGAATTATTTTCACATTAGTCACGTCTTGATCAGATGGATCTTCCATTCTTCTCCCACAAAAATTAACCGAAAAAGATAGGTCTGGTCTGGTTTTATCTGTCAGGTACAGAAGACTTCCTAGTGCTTCTCTATGAGGCAAATTTTTGTTCTTAATGCTGTGTGCTTCAAAATTAGGGTTAACAATCATAGGGGTATATGCAGTTTTCGCATCCATCATCTTGTATCTGTCAACTATCATCTTGGTGTACTTTGTCTGATTCAATCCAACAAAACCTTCTTCCTTCTTTATTTCAATGCCTAAGAATGATGTTGGATTTTCTGTCACTGTGAATTCAAATTAGGATTTTAAGCTAGTGAACAGTTTTACCATATCTTCTTTATCGCTACTCACTAGTATTTCATCATCTACATGAATAGCAAGGAACAGGGTGCTCCTTTGATTTTTGAACAAGCACTGTTCACTCTTGAGCGACATTAGTCCACTAGATTTCAGAAACGAACTGAATTTTTCATTCCACTTTAGAGGTGCCTGTTTTAATCCATACAATGCCTTTTTTAATAGACAAACTTGTTTCTGTATCCTTCATTTCCATAATAATGTTCTCGTCAAGATTTCCATAGAGGAAAGCAGTCTTTATATCAAATTTTATTATATCATAGTTATTTATTCTGTGCAGCTAAAGCAAAAATGATTCTTAGAGTACTCATGTTACATACAGGACTGAAAGTGTCTTTATAGTCCACACCATATTCTTGCTGAAATCCACGCACTACAAGTCTGGCTTTATACTTTCCTTCATCTTTAATTCGAAAAATCCATTTACTTGTCAAAATTTTTCTATTTTCTGCTTCTTCTCTGTCAACTAGATTTCATGTGTTATTTTTAAGTAGTGATTTCTTTACCTCATTTATAGCTGCCATCCATTTTTCCTTTTCGGGTCCTTCCATTGCTTCCTCGTATGTCAACATTGCAAATTCTTCACCCATGTCATAGTCTTGAAACTTCTTAGGTACTCTTACCTGCCTTCCAGATCTTGTGCTTTGCACTTTTTCTTGTGCATCATATTCATGTTCTCCTGAACCTTCTTTTAAGTCAACAATACTTTCTTCTTGATTCTGATTTACTGGCTCATGACTTTCCCTTTCTTCATGACACCTATGCTCTGTTTCTTCTTGGTCTGTTATGTTTATTACCTTATTTTTATATTCTACTACTTCTGGTTGTGTAAAAACCACATCTCTATACACAGCAATTTTCCTTTCGTTTTCATCCCACAAACGGTACCCATTTGGAGCATAACCTACAAACTTGTATTTTTTACTTCTAGTGTCTAGTTTTTTAGGTATCCTAGAGCTTTTGCATATGCTGTCGACCCAAAAATTTTTAGATTCGTTTAGTCAGGTTTTCTTTGTGTCCATTTTTACACAGGAGTTACATCAATGGTTTCAGTTGGACTTCTGTTTAGCAAGTATGTTGAGACATATACAGCTTCTCCCCACATATCTTTTTCCATATGTGAATCAAAGATTGTAGCACAAGTTTTTTCCAAGAGTGTTCTATTGAGTCTCTCAGCCTTTCCGTTTAGCTGGGGTGAGTATGGCACTGTATAGTCCATAATAATTCCCTTTTCTCTACTCCAGTTTCTTATATTAATACTTTTGAATTCTCCCCCATTGCCGCATCGTATTTTAGAAACTTTTAAATTCTTGTATGCTTCAGATTCATTTACGAACTCTTTCAAGTAGTCTTCAAGACTTCATTTTTAGTACTTAACAGGTACACTTTGCAGAAATGAGTGTAATCATCCAAAACCGTTAAGAAGTATCTTTTACCATCCCAAGTTATTGGAGAAATATGACCACAAACATCTGTATGGAGTATTTCCAATGGTCTTGTTGCTCGTTGTCTTACTTTATTGAATGGCAACCTTGTCTGTTTTGCTTCAAAACAGATTTCACAGTCTATAACCTTTTCAAAATCTTTTTTAGACAAATTCATGCCTTCAGACATGTTCATTAGCTTTTTTATGTTAGTAATACCAAGGTGTCTCAACTTTTTATGCCAAATTTCCTGATTTTTGTTCTTTTCTTCTGCCAAAAAACCTTTTTCATTTTCTTGTATTTTTACAATGTATTGCCCATTTTCTTTTCTTCCTTCCATCACTGGTTTGTTATCCTTTTTTATAATAACTTTATTTCTTGAAAAAATTACTTCTCCATCATTATCGGTGATAGCATTCACAGATAATAAATTTTTAGTTAGTTCTGGAACAAATAGGACATTTTTCAATGTACACTTTTGACTGTCTATATCACCTTTTCCCTCTGACTTCATAGTTTGGTTTTTCTTTGCTACCATTATGGTTGTTTCACTATCTGTTAATGTAGAAAAAAGTTCTTTAGCGTTTGACATATGTGAAGAACAACCAGAGTCCACTACAAAACCAGTATTGTGAAAGTCTGTGTCTGTTTTACTTTCAGCAAAAAATGCCACTTCATTTCTTTCTTCCTGATTTTTATTCTTCCTGAAGAAGCAATCTTGCTCTGCATGATTGGTTTTTTTACATATTCCACATTAGTCTCGTCGACTCGGTCCTGGTCTTGAAGTAGAATAGTTTCTGTCTGGTTTGATATTGCAGTTGTTTGCATAGTGGCCTTTATTGACACATTTAAAGCACTTATGGCCCTTCCCTTTCTTACAGAAGTTGGCTGTATGTTTTGTACTTTTACATTTGTAACAAAACTTCTCTGAAACTCTAAATGCAACTTCATTTTGATTTTCTTTTTCCTGCTTATTTCTACTTTCTTCAGCAAGTATTCTGGCTACCAGATTAGCCAATGTTCTTTCAGAAACAGAAGTTGACTCCCAAGCTGTTGTGAAATGCCTGTAGTTTTCTGGTAATGTAGAAAGAATTTCACTTATAATCATTTTTTCATCTGTGTTTTGTTTGAATATTTTCAAGCGGTGTGCCAGGTTTTCAATTTTACTGATATGAATGGTCATGTCGGAACCATTTTCATAGCTGAAGTTGTAGAATTGTTGGAGTAAGTTACACACCTGGTCTTGGGTTGATTTTTCAAACATGTGCTTTAGTTTACTGTACATGTCATGGGCATATTCACAATGTATAATGTGAAGTAGGTGCTTCTTGTCAACAGACATTACTATGAATTTTTGAGCCCTTGCATCTTTTCTCTTCCAAGCAACTTTTTCTTCTTCACTGATCATACTTTCCAGGGTTTTTTCTTTATTCACCACTTCATAGAGACAGTTTGCATTCAAAACAACACTTAACTGGAAGTTCCATATTTGAAAAGATTCTTCATCCACTAGTTTTTCAATCTGCTGTTTTCTTTTGGAGTTTTTACCTTTGGTGTTTTTACTTCAGCCACTTGTGTTTTTACTTTTTCTGTAATGGATCCTGGACTGGGCCCATAACCTGTCGAGGCTTTTAAATTTTAAATAGAAAAACTGGCCAAAAAATACAAACTAACTTTATTTAAAGATAAAACAAAGCTACATTAAAATATGAAAGAGTAGTCTACTGGTTTTATATGACATTATGTGTTCTTTGTTGTTCCGTGATGCCACAGATCGCCAACTAATAATAGGGTGTGTGGTCTTCAGTACACCTTTCAGCCCGCACGGGGGCGCTTCAATGTCTAATATGGAAATTACACCAAATTAGTTTATCTGAACAAAAATTAATTAAATCAAATTAATAAATTCCTGATTAATTTGGTTCTCAAAGACCATTCAGAGAATTGTATAATAAAACAATTAATTCATTTAAAATTAATCTAACTTGAATTTTGATTTACAGTTATGAAAAAGGAGGAGTAACAACCCTTCTTTTCCATTATATAAATCACTAACTTTTCAAAGAAAATTCTAAATAAATGTTTAATGTCAAAAAATAAAAAAATGTACAATAAATTTTTCAGTGAAAAAAAAACTTGTTTTTTACTTTTCATAATTTGTTTTTTACTGAAAAAAAACTGTTTTTTGCATCACTAATGTATGTAAAATTGTTTTAGAAGCTGCACAGAAATCGGGACATGCTTCCAACTATAAGGACACCGAGCATAGAATTGGAGATTGGTTAAGACGAGCCAAAGAACGAAATCTAAGAGCACAACTGAAGAAGAAAGAGGATGCGAATTTGTAATAATTGCATATTAGTTCATTTTAATTTTGTTTATTGGATTTTATTTTTTTATTCTTTTTGGTTAGACCATTAGACCAAGCTGTAAAGGTTTTATATACGACCGGATCGGTACATTTTCTACTGAGAAAATCCGAAAAACCTCGAAAAAGAGACTTCTTCTTCTTATAAATCTGAAGCTGGAAAAACAGGATTGGGGAAACTGACAAATGGTAACATGTAGTTCAACTGTGAGCAAGATGTTTTCTGTCTGATGGGTAGTGTTTGCACAATCGGGTTATAAATTTTCAAAGGGATGATCTTGCAAGGCACACCAATCTAAGGGAAATCGAATTCAAATTCTGTGAATGGCATCTGGAAGTAGAGATCAATGTCTAAAACTTGTATATACTGGATTTTGACCTGAGAGGTGGAAAATTTGTTGAAAATGTCACCGAAAGTTGCTCCATATGCTTCATAGTGCTCCCGAAGTCGTTTGCAGCAATTTTCGGTGACAGTTTCAACACATTTTCCACCTCTCAGGGCAAAATCCAAAATATACAAGTTGTAGATATTGATCTCTACTTCCAGATTCTTTTAACAGAATTTGAATCAGATGATTTTCCTGAAATCGTCGTACTTTGCAAAATAAACCCTCACACTGTTTATAACTCGAATGTGCAAAAACTAAACATTGGAAGAAACCATATTGCGTACAGTTGAACTACATATTATTATCTATCCGTTTTCTCAATTTTGTTCGTCGAGCTCAATATTTATGAAAGTTATGATTTAAAAAAAAATGGTCTCTTTTTCGAGGTTTTCCCCCATTTTCTCAGTAGAAAATGCACCGATCTGGTCGCATTTAAAACCATTTTGTAGGTTTCATAATTCTCTATTGACTGTAAGACGATTCCTTCAACACTTTTTGATATTTTTGAAAAAAAAAAGTGGTAATTTTTTTCACTATTTCTAGTTCAAAAATTTCACAAAGCGATTTTGCTGGGGCGAAAACCAGGGTTTTCATTAACGAACCATCTTATATAAATTGGTATAGGTCATTTGCATCTTTTATTTTGTGTGAAATAGCCTCTTATTTTTATCTATAGCTTGACCTGCATGGGTGTGGCCTTGGTAATATATTGAATTGAATAGATTTTACTGAGAAAAATAAAACTGTTTTCACATCACTTATGTATGTATAATTGTTTTAGAAGCTGCATAGAATCAGATCATCTTCCAACAAGTACTGTATTTGGCTGTATTTGGCTGAGAAGAACAAAAGGAAGTGATTTTGTTTTATATTATTATGAAGAATACTTTTGTTTATTAAACCCATTTGAAACAATTTGTGTTATTAGGGTGACTCAAAATTTCTAGTTGTACGAGATTTAAAGGAGATGTTTCCTCCTCGCTATAGTCTCTTATGGAATGTGGCAGCTGTTCCCTACTAGTGTTTTGCGCCTAAATTCTGAGCGCCTGTTAGCGAGAACGCATTTCGCAAATAGCCAAAAATTGTTTTGTATAGATGGGTAACGGCGTGACTTTGGACTTTGAGTGAAACAATGGGATGGGGGTACGTTATTTAGAACATACTCTGACTTCCCCTCTTCACTCTCGCCATCACCATGTAACCAAACAGAAACAGTTCTACGGTTTGAGCAATCAAGAATATACCTAAGTCAACGAACGACCGGAATACGGATGAACAAACGAAACGACGCTATGATGCAAGAAGTCCATCACGAAAGCGGATTTTCTATATTTGGTATCTCATTTTATTCTATATAATTTTTGTGTATTAATACATTAAATGTATGGATATGAAAAAATATCAAATGAATTGTGTCCACAGCTATCGTTAGTTAACACACCTGTGGAATATTACCTATATACATCCTTACCTTGAAACTCCGGTATGTAATCGCGGCTAATCCCCATTGCTCCAACAATGCGTGGAAATGAGCCACGCGCTTCACTATTATTCACATACAACTCAACAGTAGTATAATTTCGTCACACAGGCACACGATGTAAATGTAAATACGTCCACAAAGTTTCGAATTGGAATGACGAATGACGCCGTTTTGCCGGTTTTGCGAAAACATGTTGATGATGATAACATGGATAACTCCCCTAACAAGTTTGGCGGTTACTCCCGATTGATCCCGAACTGGTCGAAAATCAACAAGTGGATGAACACCAAAGAGAGTAAACTAACAGGAGGGTTCAATAGGCTCTAGCCAATCAGAATCTTGTAGCATCGACGCGTCATAGTGACGTACTTGGACATGAGTACAGAGTCGAACTCGAACCAAGAAAGAAAACTGTCACAGGTCACACTACGTCACATTTAGTCACAAATGTTCTTTCATCTCTTTCTATAAGTGCCCCCATTGTCTTATGGGGATTAGACTCTCCTAGTCAAATAACGTTTAGTCTCCTTGGGTGAACACCAAGTTTAACTTTAAATAAATTGTTGTATTATACCTGTAATGCGACTTTCTGTTGTAACGCAATACTTTTCAGAAACCCAAGGTTGATAAATATGAAAATACACTTTTCCAGCGTTAGTAAAATGTTGACTTGACATTATACAAAGTTATCTGATGTTCGAACTACTTGTGTATGTAAACAATATTATAGCTACAAGTTCATGCGTTTAGAATTCTCAATTTTCTAGGGACAAAATGATTTTTTTTTTTAAATTTAGGTATTAATTTTCTTATAAAAAAAGTCAGGAAAACGTTTTACTTGGACCATTTTTTCCGTGTGGGAATCGAATCCACGACGACCCTATACGCTTGAGAGGCGAACGCTCTACCAGCTGACCACCACGGACCTTTATAGCTGAATATATGAATGTGCGTAAAAGAAAAATATGCAATGTACGTAAAAATTACAAAGATGATGATATCAGAAAGTTATATCGATTTGACCGCGAAAATGTTGAGTGGTTACTAAATTATTTGTTGACTGATACTAGTGAAAGGCGAGGGCTGCACAGTCACCTATAAATAAAATTAATTTTTTTCTGCGTCAATTGTCGGATGCGGACTTTGAAAATTATGTAGCTGAAGGACTCGCTATTCACCAAACTACTGTCTGTAAGATGTTTACTTCCGAACACTGTATATAATACTACTTCTAGTACTAATGAAACAAATACAGATCACCATCAAAATGAAGTTTCACAAATTATTAAATATGCTTCCATGCCATAAATACCTGAACCCTCCAGCAAAATTATAAATGTTTTCGGGCACGAAAACAATATCAAAATTGCACAAAAGAAAATCAAACCATTAGAAAACTTGTTCACTGAATTGAAACAAAAAGATCCTATAACAGAAAAGTCCAATGTAGTTTATGAAATCCCCTTACTTCAAAAGCAGAAATTAAGAATATGAAAATAAAATTTACATATACAGGGCTATTCAAATTCGAGTCTATGCATGGGGATCTCGATAACGGTAAGAGATAGAGGGATGGTTAAAGGGGGGCAAAGTAGCATATTTCAGAGGTTGATTATATGGATAAAAAAAATCTGTCCTAGCTTCTTCAGTTATGGAGTTATTCAGGAAAAATCGAAAATTTCGAAATTCTACTTTTGCCTATATCTTTTTATTCTACAGAGATTTTTTTTCAATTTTACCACTTTGGCATAGCAACTTTTTGTAGGCTATCCATATATCTGGCTAAAAATTATATACAGGGTATTGTATAAATTGGGCCACCCTCAACTTTTAATTTTCAAATACGGACCTGTATTTTTCATTGCATCTTTTTGAATCCTAAGGGTCTTGTTTGATATTGACGTAGTATTATCAGTGAGTTACAGAGTGTTTTGGAAATATTGAACTATTACTAGTAAAATTTCAACATTTTTTTTGTAAATCCAGCTGTAATTAAAAAAAATATCATAGAATAAGGTATAGAATTCCTAGGATTTGGAAGAAAATCAACGTTATTCGACGAACAATGTCTTCTTCGAGAATTCATCCACATTTCAGTTCACGAAACCCATGATCAATGTGAAAATTTATTCTTCCTAGTACGTGTATGTGCATATAATCATTTCAAAACAAAAAATCTTCGAATAGTAATCTTCATATTCCAGACACCAATTTGGAAATATTTCATTGTTACTCACTTTTCGAACTACCTATATTTTTAGCAAATTCATGGGCATCCTGTTGCTATATACAACAATTATGATTGAACCTCACCTCACCTCACTTATCAATATTTTGACAGTTTCTTGGAAATTATCGTTGATATTTGATGAAAAATCTGTTTGTACTGAGAATAAGTTCACAGAGCAGAAAAGAAATATGGTTAACGTTTTCTACAGAAATAATAGGAATACTAATTTTTCCGCAGAAAATTATTTAGATCTGTACCCAGAAAGACATCAACCGCATCCCACATATTTCAGACTTTTGGACAGAAACATTCGCGAATATGGATCTTTCACAAAACCAAGGAGAAAATAGGGGAAAAAACTCCAATTGAGTTACAGGAAAACATACTTCAAGCGGTAAGAGGGTAATACTGAAAAATTGTTAATTTGCTAGGCTCATCTTCATATTTCAGATCAATACAAATCAATCAAAATCCACAGTACAAATTGCTGAGGAATTGAATTTGCAGCAAACTGCAGTATAGCGTACTTAAAAAAAAACAGATTCAAATGCTATAAAATTAAAATTGTTCATTAATTGAAAGAAGGCAAAAATTTTGTAATTGGATGTTGCAAAAATTGGGCGATGACATACTTTTTGAATAGTATTATTTGGTGGGATGAAACTCGTTTCACAAATTTTGGTGTTTTCAATAGAAGCAAAGAGCATGTTTGGTTACAAATCAATGATAAATATTTTAGAGAAGCGAGACCTCAGGTGCGGTTTGGTCTGAATGTATGGGCTGGAATTTTGAAGGATCTAGTTCTAGGTCCCTACATCTCTGCCGGGACGCTCAATGGCGAACGTTATCTAGACTTCCTCAGACAAACTTTCAGTGAATATCTAGATTATATTCCCATTGCTAATTTGAATCGGTTGTGGTTTCAACACGATGGAGGTCGCCCACATTGCACAAGAGACGTTAATCAATTTTTACGAGAAATATTTCAAGACAGATGGATAGCAAATAATGTTCCTATAAGATGGCCTGCAAGATCTCCTGATCTCAATGTACTTGACTTTTTTTATGGAGAACACCAAAAAATAGAATATATCAAAACGAAATTGAAAATATAGAAGACTTGATAATTAAAATCATGAACGCTTTCGCATCACTACGGCGAAGAGATATTTTACGACCAAATAATACCAAAAAAAAATAACTCCGTAAATGTCTGGAACGAGAAGGTCGTTAATTCGAACAAGTGTTTCGATTATGATTACTTGTAACGTTATTTCAATTATTTATAATAATTAAACAAGTTCTTGTGTGACCAGTTATAAAATATGAAAACCTATATGATCAAATACAATGTTATGTTTGTGACAGATTATGTTTGTGAGTTCTCAGAAGAATACATACAACAGATTTCCTCCATATCTACTGAGGTCAATCGACATGGGGATGATACCTATTCTACTAGTGCTACATTATGGTGAAGAAAAATGTCTCTTGGAAATGTTGATTTTATTCTATTGTTATTCCGAACAAGTGGTGAGACTAATATAGATAATCTGGAAATTCTGAAATTGATTAAAGAATCAATTTGTCTGATTCCCCTCTCAGTCTCTGATATTATTCAATTAGAGTTGTTATGGAATAAAAAAAATGTTGGATATTTCCAAAACACTGTATAATTCAGATGAAAATACTACGGCAATATGAAACATGACTCTTGGGATTCAAAAAAATGCATTAAAAAATGCATGTCCTTATTTGAAAATTAAAAGTGGAGGGTGGCCCAATTTATACGATACACTGTATACAATTTTTATTCAGATATTTGGATAGCCTACAAAAAGTTGCTGAAGCAAAGTGGTAAAATTAAAAAAAAAACTTCCTAATATAAAAACATATAGGCGAAAGAAGAATTTCTGAATTTTCTATTTTTCCTGTTTAACTCCAGAACTAAAGAAGCTAGGTCGGATTATTTTCATCCACATAATTGACCCCATGTAGACTCGAATAGCGCTGTATACGTATTTTCAAATTGAAATGTATTATTATCATTTAACTCAGAACCAAACTGAAATATGAACATTATAGTTTCATATTTAACTCACATAATTAGTATTTATGATAGAAAATAATAATACTGTTAGGAATATGGGACTATTAATTGATTTGAATTGCATTTTTCCGTAACAGCACTGCTAAGGATATCTTCCTGTTGCATAGTGCATAATTTCATCTGCTCTTGTAAAACTAATTGATGCAGTTCAGCGGTTGAAAATATTTTCATTTCATCAGTTTCAGGTGATTTATTTGATATTTCAATTTTCTTTCTAGGAATGGTACTACATTCTGCAGCTGCAGGGTCACTCGATGTTGATCAAATAGTATTTCTTCTTCAGCTCCAGCAGACGAAGTGCCTAAAAATTTATATTTTCTTAGGTTAAAGAATCACGCATTTGTAAAAATTCTGAATACCATACCTGGCATTTTTTTAAAGACGATTTTTTTAACATCCAAAATTTCTATTAATAACTTCTCCCAAGGCTTACAGATTATTAATTTTTTGCCTGTATTATTTATCAAACTTTTTTTTATCCCTGCCTTCATATTACTAATTTTCTTTGACAACTATTTTGTTGTGAGACGTTAGAAATATCTTTATGTAAATAAATAGATAAAGAAACTTGCTTATATCAGGAATTGGGTCTGGGAATAGAAGGTTACTTTTTTTGCTTCCCGAACTTTCACAAATTTTCATTTGCTTTTCCAAGAGTGACACTGCTTTTTTTCTAAAAATTCATTTTCAGTTATTGTTTCATCGAAAAATGTTCTTCCAAAATTAGTAAACACTTCGTTTCTTTCCGAAAAAAATTTTTCAGTTTTTTTTTAATCGAGTGAACATTTTCTTTCGTCGAAAAATTTTCAGTTTTTTTTTTTTGAGGCGAGCGAACACTTTTTTTCATCGAAAATGTTTGTTATTTTCCCTTCAAGATGGATGAACATTCGATTTTTTAGCATGACAATTTTTTTCAGTTGTTTTCTCGAGTCGAGTGAACACTTTTTTTCATCAAATAATTTTCAGGTTTTTCTCTTAAAATTTTTTTTCGAGACCACTGAAAAAAAACCGAAGAAAAGTTTTATGCAAAAATTCGATTTTTCATCCATCTTGGAAAAAAAAACTGATGGAAAAGTGTTCAGTCCCCTCGAAAAAGATTTTTTCGAAAAACCTGAATATTTTTCGATGAAAAAAGGTGTGCACTCGACTCGAATGAATAACTGATTGAAAATTTTTCAAAAAAAAACAATATTTTCCGATGGAAAAAGTGTTTACTCAACTCGAAGCAAAACTGAAAAAAAATCGAGTGTTCATACTTCTTGTGAAAGAAAAACAAAGATTTTTTGATGAAAAAAATGTGGGTGTTCAATCGGCTAGAAAAAATTATTGAAAATTTTTCGAAAAAAAACGAAAATTTTTTGATAAAAAAAAATCTTCACCCGACTCAAAGAAAAAACTGAAATAAGATTTTTAGTCGAAAAAATCGAGTGTTCATCCTTCTTGGAGAAAAAAAAAAATTTGATCAGAAAGTGTTCACTAGTCTCGAAAAATTTTTTTTCGAATAAAAGCTGACAAAAAATATTTGGAAATGAAACTGTAAAAAACTCGAAAAAAACAACTTGTTCGGGAATTGACTGCTCATTTGTAAATCCAGATAAATGGATTATTGTGATCATTTCCTTTGTTAAAATATTTGCGCGCTCCACTGATCATTAAGGGACCAACTGCCTTCCACTACGGTATGAAATATCTGTGACAGAAAAAGTGGTAAAAAAGGCCAGTCCAAAAAACGCTGTACTAGTAAAAATGAAATGAATATACGCCTCTCTGAGACATCGAGTGATTTCGCTTCCTAAATGTTATCATCAGTAACTATTTTTCATAGAAATATATCGTGTGTGACTATAAACTATCAACCGCAAGAACGAAGAACTTTCTCGACGTTGACCGTGCTCGAAGAAAGGTACCTTTCCAACGCCAACGCCGCAACAACTTCAGGAACTTCAAAAAGCATATGTTATGTCACAAAAGGATCAACCAAGTAAGTTCTCTTAATGATCTCGAATAATTATACTTTCTCCCCACACCATATACCAATTTGCTTTTGTCCGTTAATTAATTAACTTTTTCTGAAATACCATCCATTTATCTCGAAACCAGATTTCTGAGTTTTCGATTCGCTAACATTGGTCCTTCGAGCCGGATATTTCAAAATATTCCATTCAATTGTAAAATTAACAGAAGCAAGTCCATTCAACATTTCAAGTTTTTTTTATTTATTTTTTGTTCTCTCTATCTTTCATCACTCATACATTCATCGCAGCCGCTAAAAACAGTATAGCAGTCACAAAAATAGTCATTAATAGACAGTAGAATTTCAGAATTTATTAAAAAATCTGAATTGGTATTTGCTCCGAATTATCGTTAACTAAACCAAGTCGTACAATTCAAGGTATTTCAAGTAGCCATTTTCAATGTTTTGTGTCGTTCGTCGGTAAAAAGAGAAGGAGACAGGAGGAATTGGGACAAGCTACGCGGTCATCATTATCGGCGCACTTCCGTTTCCCCACATACGAATAGGATTCAACAGGTGTTCGGATTCAAAATTAGTTCCAGTTTATCTATTTTACTGCGAAAAAAGTAAACAAGCGCTATATTGTTACCAAACTAATTTTGTCGAAATGGATAAACTCAAAAAATACAAAACATATCGAAACATGGCAATAAGTGACATGACCATTCTGAATAATTCAGCCAAGAAATCAAAAAAAGACAAAACGCTGCATACATTGTTTAAGGTTAGGAGCGCTGATATACAAGGAATTAATGATGAATTCAATAAACAGCACAATAATATAGTAGCTGCCTTATTGACCGATCCAAATTGGGAGCTGGATTTGGAAAATGTTATCCGCGAAGGTTTTTCAGCCGAATATTACGCTGTAAAAACGGTATATGCAGAACTATTTGATTATGTGAATAATTCAGGTACATCAATTCACAATAGTACAATGAGTTTTTCATCACCCAACCCTAATGTGCGCCTTCCCAAAATGGAACTTATGAAGTTTAATGGAGATTTCAAAACTTTTGCTACGTTCAGTGATCAGTTTGATGCCTAAGTGCATAAGAATACTAGTTTGAATGACATAGAGAAATTTAATTACCTAATATCATCTCTACAGGGACCACCGCTCTCTCTTGTACGAACGGTGCCCCTCACTGCATTAAATTATAAACAAGCCTACGATTCCCTCGTTTCTCGCTATTCTAGTATTCTTCTTCGGGCGCAGAGTCATTGGGCAGAAATCGAGAATACTTCTAAAATAAATGCTGACACGCCCGGTGCTCTTTTATTGGACACATTTTCCGAAAATTTAGCTGCATTGAAAATTTAAAATTTTCCTGTGGATGAATGGGACTTCATACTGGTGATGACCCTTCTCAAAAGATTGGATAACAACACTGTTACTCGCTTTGAAACCGAACACCGCTCAACCGAGGTTCCTAAATATCAAAAACTCATAGAATTCTTGAATAGTCATTGTATAATATTAGATACCCTTGCATCGCTACAAATCACTCAAATTAAAAAGTTTATTCCGAATAAATCCCAACGGTTTCTCATCGCTCGACTTCGCTACATGTAAACAAATCTCCCGCTTCAAATTGTATTTTTTGTAAAGAAAATCACTCGTTATACTCATGTCCCGCTTTCGCAATAAAATCACCCACAGAACGATACTATTTCTGTAGGGGGCTTTATTTATGTTTCAACTGCCTCAGCAGTTCTCATGATTTGAAATCTTGTCGATCCGTTTACGGATGCAAGAAATGCAATTCTAACTATCACCACACTCTACTCCATACCGAAAGAAAAAATTATTCTCAACCGGGAGGGGATACAACGTATCAGCCGCCTAACATTGTTAATCCACAAGCTTCTTGTTCGGCAAATTCTATAACTAATTATAATAATTCAACTAACTCTAATCAAAATCAATCTACGTTTGCCGGAGCTGGAATGATTTTGCGCCAAGTAGACTAATCAAATTAGCACGAAAAATGGGCTAACCTCAAACTAATTGCAATACAATTTCTGTGAGTGGTTTCCTGATGGAAAGTTTCTGTAGAAAACGATGGTGAAAAGTCTACCACTCTATGACGACGCGTTTATCCAATAATGCGAATTTTCCAAAATGGCTTACCATCATTTGATACATTGGCTATACACAGTGAGTAATACTTGAGGCTTTTGTGGGAAAAACGATAAAAGTACATTTTTTACAAAAATAAATTATATGGTGCAATCGGCAGCTGATGGTTTGCTATTACGCCATCAAACTCAATTTCGAAAAAAATGTACCGTTGTCGTTTTCCCCGCAAACGCCTCAATTAAAATATAACACATTTACCTAAAGTTTATTCAATCAAAATATTTTTGAGTTCAAAATAACCGTTTATTAATTTTTTTTATTTACAATGATAGTTTCATCTCAATCGTCGTCCATGTCCACTTCCATAGAATTGCAGCAGCTTATACCTCTACAAACTGTGCACACATCCGTGCACAGTTAACCCTGTCGTTTGCATGTACATTGAGAATTGCACATTGACCTTTGATACAGCCACATTTAACAAATTTCAATAAATGGGCTGGTGCTGGTGCTTGACTCATTCTAATAGGAGTCAATCTTCCATTGTTCACTTCAAATCCCCACTGTAATGGATAGCATTACCTATCCACTGTTGCACCTGATAATATACTCTGAAAGAATTAAATTTGCTTCCATCCTCTGTAGGAGGCAAAACTTCTGGTTTCACATGGATTGTTGATTTTGTTGCCTTTGAAGTGAAAGTTCGAAGTCTCCTGTTTTTCCTCCATACAAAGATATAATGGCATTCAGATCAGCATTTATGATTTCTTCTGTGGATTTTTCATAAGTTTGGAAAATGGCAGCACTTTCTTTGAAGATATCTGATTTTCTTAACAGTTTTATGGAGTCACTTTTTCCTAATCCAAATGGTTTCGAGGTGGTATCACATCCTAATATGGCATGAGCAAATAAGATGTGAGAGCACACGTCACTACCCAATGCGTTTACAATTTCTCTAATATCATAGACAGTTATGGTTTTGGATAATTTGTTAGGTTCTGGACGAAGAAAAATGTCATATAAATTCTCTTGAAAATGATGAAGAAGTAGTATCAGAAGATCGGTGTCTTCTCCAACAATGGCTGTAGGATGAGTTTTTGCCGACTCTATAGCTTCCATAACGATCAAGACGTCTGCATCACTATGAGATTGCTTTGTTATACATCCAGCTTCGTATAATTCTTCTCATTATTTCACTTATGCTAAAATAGCATGTTATGATTGGTTGAAATTTTTGTGTTGATAAATGAAAATATCATGTTTTCGATTTTGTAGTTCGGCTCTTGATTGGCTACTGGATATGTATATGATGTGTTTTCGATTTTGTAGTTCGATTCCTGATTGGTTATTATCAAAACAAAAACTTACCACTAGCAAGCTGCTATAATGACACAACACCAAACTTTGACCAAAACTAAATAAGCACTCACTATTAATTCATATCAACTTCACAATTTTCGACAAATTTTGCTTACTCGTTGATTAAGATTCTTTAGCCTCCTAAATAAGAAACGTATATCGTCAGATGGCAGTGCGTGTTCTCCCGACGAAATAAATACAAACTCCGCCTCACTTCTAACTTAGTGATTCTCGTAAGATACAGGTCCGAATTAGATAATTCGGTGCTCGTTCTTCCAAATTACGACTTTAGATTGAAACCTATTTGTTTTAGTGGTTATCTGAAAGTTTCCACGATAATTTCAATTGAATAAATATAATGGAATCCGGTCACATATAATGTATCAAGAATTGAAAAAATATTTCAGCAAAATCTGTTTGAACTATCTCGGAAATGTTGTGAATGTGAATTTTAATATGAAATATACCGCAAAAAGAAATAGATAATGACATCTGAAATATCAGATGAAAGGTAATGTCAAATAAAACATGACATGCATGCAGCACAAAATAAATATACAACGCTGGCGTAAACAGTCTATTCTATTATTAAAAAAAAATGTATTGGACCAAAATTACTTTTATGGGATACATGTATGCTATATATGTAGGTATGTAATGGAATCGTTGAACAAAATTTACACTTGCAGACGTCCGAATGATTTGATATTTGATACCTAGGTGTTCACTGTTCATAACTCCAGTAGCAGAGGTGGGTACTCCATTATACATGTCTTTAAAGAAAATACAAAAAAAGCGAGATTTGTGATTTGGTTTCTGATTCGATACAAAATGAGTTGGTGTAGGTTTTTGGGGTCGTAGATTATGAATCTTTTGTTAAATTTAATAATTTCAAAATGGCGGACGAGATTTGTGATTATGGTCCGATTCGATTCAAAATTTGTCTGTGGGTTTTTCTAGCTCAGAGATTATGAATCTTGTCAAAATTGATGAATTTGAGATGGCGGTTCCAAGATGGCGGACGAGTTTTGTGATTATATGTCCGATTCGATTCAAAATCGGTTTTTGGGTCAAGAGATCCTGATGATTTCTGTTAAAATTCGTGAATTCAAAATGATGGAAAAGTTTTGTAATTTCTGGGCGGGTTCTAAGATTATAACCTATGTATAGTTGTTTCTGGGTTCGAAGACAATGATTTTTTGTCAAAATTCAGGAATTCAAGATGGCAGACGAGTTTTGTGATTTATGGTTGAATTCTATATAAGAATGGTATTTTGGGGTTGGTGACGATGAATTTTTCATCAAATTTCAATAATTCAAAATGGCAACTCCAAGACGGATTCCGTTTATTTTGTGAGTTATGGTCGTATTCTGTTCAAAATTACTATTTAGGTGTAAATGAATGCATTAATTTGAATTGATTCGAAAATATGGAATCAGATGTGGAATCATGAATAAAAAATTAAAAAATCATCAGTTATCAGATTTTGACTTTCAAGTTAGTTATTGAAAATAGTCACCAATAAGATCTGATCGTAATTTTCTTGAAAATTATTTTCTAGATTTAAATACATTTTTTGCAGGAAAGGTCCATAGTTTAGGTACATACGTCTTATTCCATATAAAGGGTGAAACAATATAAGACGCTATCACCCGTGAAACATTCAATTCAACCGATGTGAATTAATACAACTGCTAAAAATAAATTAAACAATGTTTTAGCTAGATGTTTTATTTTAATATACCTGAATATCAAAACAAATTAGCTATTTCTTTATTTTTTTACATTTCTTCCGCTACCTTCAACAACAAGAAGCATATATCCCGATTTCTCATTCCTCTAGGAAGATGCCCGTCCGATATTTCAGGTAGAATGCAATTTAAATAAAATGCTTTCAGCTTTGGAATCATTATTGATTCCCAGACACAAACGTCTCTGTGAATTCTTCTTACATTGAAATCATTTCTCGTATATATCTATAACTCCATCGCAAGTTGTCCTTGAATTTGATAAAAATAATTGTTATTCTTCTCCAACATAGAAACATTAATGAAAATAAAAAAATGAAGTGAATAAATTCGAATATTACTATTCTCGATATAAATGCCGCCAAGGAAACAAACAAAGCCGTAACAGTCACCTGGAATCAAGTCATTTGTTTATCTTGTCGCGCTGCCCCATTGGAACGGCCCAGAAGAGTCCGCTGTAGCTTTTCAACTTCAAAGGAACATCAAAAACGCCGCGCCGCCCAAATAAACCGTTATATCGGAAACCAATGTAGAACGAAGTTGCCGATATGGGAGTCACAAGAACAAGTTATTTAGGAATATGCGTAAAAATATGCCACAACTCCGAAATTCTCGCTGAATAGCCCTGACGAAGTGGAGAGTGTATTTCCTGATAAATATGAATGGAAAAATGTTTTTAAGACAAGATTTTATTCAAATGCACTGAAAACGGTTATTTTCTTTAGATCATTCGTAAAATATGCCATATTGAATTATTTAGTTTTGAAAAACTCCTAGATAAATTTTTTTAATAGAATCAGATCTCAAATCTCGTCATCTTGAATTTTATGATTTTGACAAAAAAAGTCAAAATCACCGATCCAAAGAACCCCTACATTCTAATTTTGAACGGACTCGGACAATAATTATTCGTTCACCGTTTTGTAGCTGTCGTTTCGAATTATCAAACATTGACTTGGTTTTTCCTAATATAAAAATGTTATGGAGTATTGTCCCTCAAGTAATGAACACATGTTGTTGAAAAAAGCTATTAATTGTAAAAGTTATAATATTCCACAGTTTCGATCGACCCGAATGAGTTTTATTTTTTCCCATTCCCGATCCGACCCTGTGCTAGATGTCATACTGGCTATATGATACTCTCTCTTTTCCTCACCAGTCGTGTGGGAGGAGCAACCTGAGGGGCGTGTCATTTAAAAGAAATTCAGTTCTATTTCTGAATCCAGAATTGTAAGTAATAATTGGTCGACGGCTGCACCAAACCTTTATTAGTTGACTTTGATAAAGCTGGAGATTTTTCATTTCATATGGAATAAAGCAAGGAAACCCATTTCGCGAAAACAATACATTTTTGTGAAATTATTCACAAAAAATGAAATATTAGGAGAAAAATAAGAAAGTCGTTTAACTAAGTGAATGATAGACTTTGATACTGAAATGAAACAACACCAAAATAGTCGTTCGTTTTGATGGTGTAACTGAACGAAAAGCCCAAAAATGGGGGAAAATATCCTTTTCATTCATTTAAAACTCAAAGAATTTTTTTTTCGTTATTTTTATCTTTGTACAATCATACAACCCTTCACCATTCAGAAAAAAAAATCGTTTCTGACTCCCCTTTTTTCAGGGATGAAGACCCTTAATCAAATCACTAAATCAAAATGTTATCAAAACATAACCTCAGCAGTAGACTAGACATGCAATGACGAAACTCGAATGACGCGCTCTGTCATTTGTAACTGAAATAGATATCAAGTAAGTGTTTTGTTAGTTGCATAATTTCAAAACTAAATGCGGGATTAATGTTCCTAGTTAAATTGAATAGTAAATTAATAAAAATGGTTTCGATTTTATACATGAAATAATCTTAACAAATACAACTCGTGTTATCGGCGATTATCGTTAATTCCTTCTCGGTTTCGAATCAAATTTTGTTGCTTTAGGCAACCACACTCGCAAGCGCTCGTGTGGTTGCCAAGCAACATAATTTGATTCTCAAATTCGATAATCACCGATACACTTATGGTATTACCTACGATAATTGAGCAATGAAAGCTTGTTTATTTTTTTTTATTACTCAAAAATAATTCTTTCCTGATTGCAATGGAGGTTGAAGTGGTGAAATTCACTTTAGGTCCTACAATACCTCGGTTTCTTTCTAAATGAGCTTCCGATTTTGTGGAAAATGTATCTTCATATCCGTCGAACACAATTGTAGCCTGGCCATACTTTGTAAGCACATATCTCACATAGGCACATAACAGTTCATCGAATTTGATTACTTATATTTCGGACGTCCATCATCTTAATGGTTGAAAGATTTCTATCTCTTTCAAATTTTTTCACAACGTTTCAATTGCTTGAATCCGCAATCGTCTTCTGGTGAATAGTGACAAAATCAGATGCTACGCGACCTTTTATAGGTCTATAATTAAAGTGTAATTACGCGCGGTCTTGTGGCGCGCGTGATTTCGCGCTTTTTCTCCCTCCAAAACGGTCCATGAGCGGTTTCCATACGTTTTTAATTTCCACGCTTGGTTGACTGAAGGCACCATTGGCTTCTATGTAGGTGGTTTCTATAAATTTCCGTTTGAACCAATGTTCCTCTCTATGAAGAACACTTTATGAAGGTCGCGTAGCATCTGATTTTGTCACTATTCACCAGAAGACGATTGCGGATTCAAGCAATTGAAACGTGAAAAAATTTGAAAGAGATAAAAATCTTTCAACCATTAAGATGATGGACGTCCGAAATATAAGTAATCAAGTTACTACATCGTCTAAAACATTCAAACAAAGTTCATCGATTGTCTCTTTCTGTCTCCAAGGAAGGCGATGTAATAACCAACCGCCATCTAGCACGAATTGCAAATTTTCAGGCAAGTTAGCAACACCTGGCACTTGCTCTATAATATACTTGGCAAGCTGAGACTTCCCAGATTCCTCAAAAACCCATGTTTATCGAATAGACTAGCTGGATATGAGCAAAGCTCGTAACAAAAAACTTCATGCAAATCGACGCCACCGGTCTGTGCACAAAGCAACAGGCGCTCCACTTTGCATGCGCTATAACGCTACTTACCACAATTATTATGTAATATACTATCATCGAACAGTAACCGAAAACATCAATATTAACATTAACATAATAATATGTATAACTGTATCAAATAATGGTAAGCCATTTTGGAAAATCCGCAATATTGGATAAACGCGTCGTCATAGAGTGGTAGACTTTTCACCATCGTTTTCTACAGAAAATTTCCATTATGAAACCACTCACAGAAATTGTATTGCAATTAGTTTGAGGTTCCACATCAATTTGACTAATCAAAGATGATGTGTTGTTATTAGCCACAGCCATGGTGGATGTGTGTGACTGTCAGGGAAATTTTCAATCTTTGCGAGGCCTCCTCGATTCGGGCAGCATGACATCGTTCGTTAGTCAGAGGGCATACAACAAATTGGGATTGAAAAAAATCTGAATTTTCGATTGATGTTAGTGGACTTGGATCTATGCGTTCGCGTACTAATGATGGAATTGTATCTCTTTCAGTGAAACCTACGGGAAAAGAATCTCCGTTACTATACACTGATGTCATGAAAAAACTTTGTGATAATTTGCCTTCTGGTCCAATTTCTCACAAAACTTGGTCGCATATTAAGGGATTGAAATTAGCTGATCCTTTCTTTTATAGTCCAGGGGCTATAGATATTTTATTAGGGGTTGATATATTTTCCCAAATATTTATGGATGGGTGTATATCTAGATATGCACATGAACCTGTAGGGATTAATACAGTTTTGGGATACATTATAATGGGAAAAATTAATGTCTCAAGTCCCGCGCAGCAATTATCATTATATTGCAATACTTCAATGTCTTCACTTGATAATATAGTACAAAAATTTTGAGAAATTGAAAATGTACCGTCGGTATCTGATTCAAGTCCCGAGGAGGAATTGTGTGAGATGTTATTCGTTGAAACCGTCTCTCGCAATGAGAATGGCCGCTATATTGTCACACTCCCGTTCAGAGAGCCTAATCCCACATTTGAGGGAATGAGAGATTATGCTAGTTCTCGGTTTTACTCGCTTGAACGACGTCTTTTGAAACAACCTGATTTATATGAACAGAAATGTCAATTTATGCAAGATTATCTGGATTCAGGACATATGGAATTGGTGAGAAGTGATGAAATACCTCCTGAATCGTGCTATTTGCCACATCACGGTGTACTAAAACCAGAAAGCTCCTCTACTAAATTAAGAGTTGTATTTAATGCTTCTGCGAAAACGTCAAAAAGGTCGCTCAACGAATGTTTGATGACAGGTCCGAATCTGCAACAAGACATCTCAAATATTCTGCTAAATTTTAGATTGTATCCCTACGTGCTATGCACAGATATACGCCAAATGTACAGGATGATTCTAATTGAACCCGCTCAATGTGATTATCAGCGAATTCTTTGGAGATTTTCCCCTTTGGAAAAACTTCAAGATTACAAACTCCGGACCATTTCGTTTGGCTTTGGTCCAGCTCCATTTTTAGCTTTGAGGGTATTCATGAAATTAGCTGATGATGAAGGAGAGCATTTTCCGCTAGCTGCGCATGCAATCCGCAATTTTTCATATATCGATGATTTTGTTTTGAGTGCCCCTTCCCTCGAACGCGCAGTATTAATTCGAGATGAGCTAATTTCGATAATGAAAAAAGGCTGTTTTGAACTCAGAAAATTATCCAGCAATGATCCCGCTATTTTAAAGGATTTACCCAAATCTTATTTATCCAAAATTCCTCGTTCGTTGTCTTCACATGTAGGTGATGATTCATCATTAAAAATTTTAGGATTGCAATGGAATCCTACCCATGATTATTTCTCGTCTTCTGTGAAAACCGCGGAGACCTCAAATTTTACAAAAAGGGTTATGTTATCTGAACTGGCTCGAGTGTACGATCCGCTAGGATTTATTTACGTCACGTTTTTCAATAAATATTTGATTCAACGTTTGTGGACGTCGGGGGCGGGATGGGATGACACTCCCAGTAATGATATAGTTCGAATATGGCAACAATACAAATCTGAAATGCCACTTCTCTCAGATTAAAAAATTTTACGTTTGGTTATTCCGCCGAATGTTTTGACCCTCGAGTTGTATTGTTTTTGCGATGCAAGCGAAAAAGGGTACGCTTGTGTCATATACCTCCGAGCTATTGATGAGTCGCGTCAAATCTCTACTCGTTTTTTATGTGCCGCCATCCTTGGTACACGTTTGCTTTGCACTGTTGTGAAAAGTATTAAAGAAATCAAATTGTACAACATTTTTTTCTGGTCCGATTCGCAAATATCCTTACATTGGATAAAAGGACATTCCCATAAATGGAAAACTTTTGTTGCGCACAGAGTCGCTTACATTCAAAACAACTCCTCGACTGAGTCATGGTTTTATGTGGAAGGCACCAATAATCCTGCAGACTTAGCGTCGAGGGGGCTGTTGCCATCAGCAATTATATGAAATAATTTATGGTGGGAAGGTCCAACCTTTCTACGTGAACAGGAATTGCCGTTCACTTACTCGCATTACAATTTTACGTTTCTTGTGGA
Source organism: Chrysolina oricalcia (assembly GCA_944452925.2). Classification (NCBI taxonomy): domain Eukaryota; kingdom Metazoa; phylum Arthropoda; class Insecta; order Coleoptera; family Chrysomelidae; genus Chrysolina; species Chrysolina oricalcia. The sequence continues at coordinate 32,922,362 of OX101809.2, read as the reverse complement.
AGAAGAAAGAAAACTTGCGTTGTTCACTTCGCAACCAGCAACCAATTTTTTGAATGAGTTGCTCAATGAGTATTCATCATTTAGAACGTTGCAACGGATTATTTCGTACATTTTACGTTTCATTTTCAATACAAAGAATCCCGATAAAAAACGATTTGGTGCTTTACTTGTTTCCGAATTGTACTCTGCCACTATATGTTTGGTCAAATTTACACAACAAACATACTTTGCGAATGAATTAGAGAGTACACCATATTCGCTTCCTTTTCGAAGACTGGATGCTTTTTTGGACAATGAAGGAATACTGAGAGTTGGTGGACGTATAAAACACTCTACTCTGCCATATAATTCCAAACATCCAATGATTTTACCTCGCAATAGTCGTTTGACTACACTACTAATTGAATATTATCACCATAAATATTTTCAGACTGGTTTTCGCACGACGCAATTTTTATTATCTCAAATATTTTGGATACTTTCACCAAAAAGAGCAATAAATTCTGTGTTATCCAAATGCATTCGCTGTTGGAAAGTACACCCCAAAACTCTTCAGCCACCTTGGCATATTTACCGTCTCCTCGCGTTAATTTAATTAAACCATTTTTGCATTCAGGTGTTGATTTTTGCGGCCCATTTTTCATCACTTTTAACCGCCATCGCGGAGTAAAGACCTGCAAAGCATATTTGTGTCTTTTCGTTTGTCTAGCAACCAAAGCTATTCATTTAGAGTTGGCTAGTGATCTTTCATCGGAAGTTTTTCTATCCGCTCTTCAGCGTTTTATAGCTCGTCGGGGACGAATGAATGCTTTATATTGTGATAATGCAACCAACTTTGTAGGGGCACACAGAGAACTCAATTTAATTAAAGATGCAGCGCAACAAGAGATGATAGATTTCAAATTCCCCCTCAAGACCGAATTTTAATGGATTAGCAGAACCAGGAGCTGAATCTGTCAAGAGTCATCTTGAAAAGGTTGTTCACTTCATTTTCTTCGAGTCGAGTGCACATCTTCTTTCATGGCAAAATTTTCTGTTTTCGAATTTTTTTTTTCAATAAAACACTTTTTTCAATAAAAAAAAAAATTTGTTTTTTTCGAAAATAATTTTATCAGAATTTTTGTTCTAGTAGAGTGCAAATTTTCGAAGGTGGGTGAACACTTGGGTATTTTTTTTGAGTCGAGTGCACCTTTTTTTATCAAAAAATTTTCAGTTCATGGAAAAAAAAAATTTCGAGACGAGTGAACACTTTGTTTCATCAAAAAATTTTTAGTTTTTTGATGGATGAAAACTCGATTTTTTTCAAAAAAAAATTTTGATTCGTGTGATCACTTTTTTTCATCGGAACATTTTCAGTTTCTTTTCCAATTTTCTTTTTCAGTTCTTCATTCGAGTCGAGTGCACATCTTTTTTCATCAGAAAATTTTCAGTTTCTTTTTCAACATTGATGAACACTCGATTTTCTTCAAAAAAAAATGTTATAGCCTTTTTTTATCATCAAAAAATTTTCAGTTTTTTTCCAAGATGGACCATTTTTTCGAAAGAATTTTTTTCGAAACGAGTGAACACTTTTTTCATCAAAAAATTTTCAGTTTATTTTTTGAGATGGATGAAGACTCGATTTTTTCGACAAAATTTTTTTTCCTTTTATTTTGAGCCGAGTGAACACCTTTTTTCATCGAAAAATTTTCAGTTTTTTTTCTTTCTTTTTTTTAGTTTTTCATTCGAGTCTAGTGCACATCTTTTTTCACCAACAAATTTTCCGTTTTTTTTCGATGAAATTTTGCATCAGTATTTTTTTGAGTCGAGTGTACACCATTTTTCACCAAAAAATTTGAATTTTTTTCGAGACCAAGGAACACTTTTTCATCGAAAAATTTTTAGTTTTTTTTCCAAGATGGATGAACACTCGATTTTTTTGCCTACATATTTTGTTTCAGTTTTTTCTTCGAGCCAAGTGAAGATTTTTTTTCATCAAAAATTTTAAATTTTTCTTCAATATTTTTTTAGAGTCGAGTGAGCATCTTTTTTCTTCGCAAAATTTTTAGTTTCTTTTGGATAAAATTTTTTTCGAGCTCACTGAACTCTTTTTTTCATCAAAAACGTTTTTTTTCCAAGATGAGTGAACACTTGGTTTTATTAGCAAAACCATTTTTTTGTTTTTTTTTTTCGAGTCGAGTGAACACTTTTTCCAATAGAAACATTTTGTTTGTTTTTCGAAAAAATTTCCATCGGTATTTTTTTCGAGTCGAGTGCACACCTAGTTTCATCAAAAAAAATAAATTGTTTTTTGGAATTTTTTTTATGATTTTTTGCATGAATTTTTTTTTCGATAAAATTTTTCTTTAGTATTTTTTTCGAGTCGAATGCACTCCTTTTTTCATCAAAATCTCTTCAGTTTTTTTTTCGAAATAATTTTCTGTTTTTTGCCAATTTGGATGGACACTAGATTTGTTGCATACACTTTTTTTTCAGTATTTTTTCGAGTTAAGTAAACACTTATTTTCATAAAAAAATTTCAGTTTTTTCTTCAAGATGAATGAACACTCGATTTTTTGGAGTAAATGTTCTTTTTTTTGAGCCGAATGAACACATTTTTTCATCGACATTTTCAGTTTTTTTTTCCAATTTTTTTTTTTCAGTTTATCATCCGAGTCTAGTGCACATCTTTTTTCATCGAAAAATTTTCAGTTTTTTTTCTAATTTTTTTTTTAGTTTCTCATTCGAGTCCAGTGCACATCTTTTTTCATCGACAAATTTTCAGTTTTTTTTCGATAAAATTTTGCATCAGTATTTTTTTGAGTCGAGTGCACACCATTTTTCACCAAAAAATTTAAATTTTTTTCGAGACTAAGGAACACTTTTTCATCGAAAAATTTTCAGTTTTTTTTCCAAGATGGATGAACACTCGATTTTTTTGCCTACATGTTTTGTTTCAGTTTTTTCTTCGAGCCAAGTGAAGATTTTTTTTCATCGAACATTTTAAATTTTTCTTCAATATTTTTTTAGAGTCGAGTGCGCATCTTTTTTCTTCGCAAAATTTTTAGTTTCTTTTGGATAAAATTTTTTTCGAGCTCACTGAACTCTTTTTTTCATCAAAAACGTTTTTTTCCCAAGATGAGTGAACACTTGGTTTTATTGGCAAAAACATTTTTTTCGGTTTTTTTTCGAGTCGATTGAACACTTACCAATAGGCAAATTTTGTTTGTTTTTCGAAAAATTTTCCATCGGTATTTTCTTCGAGTCGAGTGCACACCTAGTTTCATCAAAAAAATTTAATTGTTTTTTGGACATTTTTTTTCATGATTTTTTGCATGAATTTTTTTTTCGATAAAATTTTTCTTTAGTATTTTTTTCGAGTCGAATGCACACCTTTTTTCATCAAAAAATCTTCAGTTTTTTTTCGAAATTATTTTATGTTTTTTGCCACTTTGGATGGACACTAGATTTGTTGCATACACTTTTTTTTTTCAGTATTTTTTCGAGTTAAGTAAACACTTATTTTCATAAAAAAATTTCAGTTTTTTCTTCAAGATGAATGAACACTCGATTTTTTGGAGTAAATGTTCTTTTTTTTGAGCCGAATGAACACATTTTTTCATCGACATTTTCAGTTTTTTTTTCCAATTTTTTTTTCAGTTTATCATCCGAGTCTAGTGCACATCTTTTTTCATCGAAAAATTTTCATTTTTTTTTTCGATAAAATTTTGCATCAGTATTTTTTTGAGTCGAGTGCACACCATTTTTCACCAAAAAATTTAAATTTTTTTCGAGACTAAGGAACACTTTTTCATCGAAAAATTTTCAGTTTTTTTTTCCAAGATGGATGAACACTCGATTTTTTTGCCTACATGTTTTGTTTCAGTTTTTTCTTCGAGCCAAGTGAAGATTTTTTTTCATCGAACATTTTAAATTTTTCTTCAATATTTTTTTAGAGTCGAGTGCGCATCTTTTTTCTTCGCAAAATTTTTAGTTTCTTTTGGATAAAATTTTTTTCGAGCTCACTGAACTCTTTTTTTCATCAAAAACATTTCGTTTTTTTTCCAAGATGAGTGAACACTTGGTTTTATTGGCAAAAACATTTTTTTCGGTTTTTTTTTCGAGTCGATTGAACACTTTTACCAATAGGCAAATTTTGTTTGTTTTTCGAAAAATTTTCCATCGGTATTTTCTTCGAGTCGAGTGCACACCTAGTTTCATCAAAAAAATTTAATTGTTTTTTGGACATTTTTTTTCATGATTTTTTGCATGAATTTTTTTTTCGATAAAATTTTTCTTTAGTATTTTTTTCGAGTCGAATGCACACCTTTTTTCATCAAAAAATCTTCATTTTTTTTTCGAAATTATTTTATGTTTTTTGCCAATTTGGATGGACACTAGATTTGTTGCATACACTTTTTTTTTCAGTATTTTTTCGAGTTGAGTAAACACTTATTTTCATGAAAAAATTTCAGTTTTTTCTGCAAGATGAATGAACACTCGATTTTTTGGAGTAAATGTTCTTTTTTTGAGCCGAACACATTTTTTCATCGAAATTTTTAGTTTATTTTCCAATTTTTTTTCAGTTTGTCATCCGAGTCTAGTGCACATCTTTTTTCATCGAAAAATTTTCAGTTTTTTTTTGGTAAAATTTTTCATCAGTACTTTTTTCGAGTCGAGTGCACACTTTTTCTCATTAAAAAATTTTCATATTTTTTCGAAAAAAATTTGTTCGAGACTGAAGAACACTTCTTCATCAAAAAATTTTCAGTTTTTTTTTTTCAAGATGAATGAACACTCGAATTTTTGGATTAAATATTTTTCTTCGTTTTCTCATGAGCAGAGTGAAGTGAATAACCAAACCTACTAGAGTCAGTCAAACGTGTCAAACGACTCTTTGATCAAATATACACAAACTTCTCACCAAACTGCCTTCTTCTCAACGAAGCAACATGGAATTAATGAAAGATTTTCATATAATCATAGGAGAATGGTAAATGACACTAATATTAGGAACTTGTCGAATGTTTTAAAAGAAGAGAGATGGACTGAAATGTACCAACTTGATAATCTAGACGATAAGTTCAGCAGTTTTCATGACACTCTGTTATTTCATTTTAATTCTAAATGTTCAATAAAACCTATTAAGAAAAACCAAACTAAATTCTCTGAATGGGTTAGCACTGAAATTAAAATATCAAGTAAAAATCTTAAAGATTGTATCAGCAGGTAAAGACTAATCCCACACTGAAAGAATTCTACCAAACACAAAAAAAGCAACATAAAACGCTCGTAAGAAAAAGTTAAAGTCTATATTATCAAAATAAAATTTACTCTTCAGGAAATGTGAATAAGAACACGTGGTCCGTTGTCAACGAGTTATCAGGAAAACCTCATAGAAAAGTAATATAACTATAGACAGTAATAATGGTCCTGTAGAAGATCCACTCGATATCGCTAATATTTTCAATAACTTTTTCGTGAATGCACCACATGATATTGTTGACAAAATATCTAAAACTGAAAATAACCCGTTGAGGACTAATTTATTAGCAAGTATTAAAAATAGTATTCATGTGGACCAGACGGCATCTCTGGAAACGTGATTGCATCCTACATTATAGCGCCCCTAAGTCACATTATAAAAACATCTTTTCAGAGAGGACAGTTTCCCTCGCAACTGAAACATTCTATAGTTTCCCCAATCCTGAAAAAAGGAAATACTCATAACCTGGAAAATTGTCGTCCTATTGCTATCTCCCCATCACTGTCAAAGGTATTCGAATATATAATGTTGGAATTTCTGCATGACTTTCTGAATATAAATAATATTCTAACTAAGAACCAACACGGATTTCGATCGAATCATTCCACCACAACGGCAATTATTTTTTTTTTATTCGAACCTTCTACAGTCAGTTGAAGCAGGAAAGAATCCCACTGGGATCTTTTGTGGCCTCAGTCGGGCCTTTGACAGCGTACAACATGGAAATCTTCTGGATAAACTGATTAAGATTGGAATTAGAGGTATTCTGCATGAATGGTTCGTATCATATCTTTCAAATCGTACCCAGACTGTCAAAATACAATATTCGAATGAGAATTATAACGAAACTTTTTTTCTGATCAGTTAATTAATGACATAGGTGTTCTTCAAGGATCAGTCTTAGGGCCGATCCTATTCATTCTCTATATCAATGAGTTGCCGTCTGTATTGCAAAATTCTTTCCCTTTTTTGTATGCTGATGATTCTTCACTGCTATTTAAATCAAAAGATTTGATTGAACTGCAAGAGAACAATAGTTCTGACGTTGATTGCCTGCAAAATTGGTTCAGTGAAAACATATTGTTTTTAAATGTTTCTAAAACGAAAGCAGTATCTTTTCATACTGCCCAAAATACTAACATGGTAGACATTAATATTAAAATATGCGGTGGTGAGATAGAAATGTGTTTCAGTATAAAGTTTCTTGGGATTTTTCTAGATAGCAATCTCAATTTCCGTCAGCACTGCGATAATCTCATTAAAGTACTCAATAAGCAGTGTTACCTGCTGAGAAACCTGAAGATAATTCTAGACAACTCTGGTCTTCTTTTATATTACCACGGGCAGATACAATCAAGACTTAACTATGGGCTGATTGTATGGGTAATTCTCCAGCTGCACACGGTGTTTTCATGACGTAAAAGAGAATTATCAGAACTATTGCAAACGCATCACGAAAAACATCGTGTAGAATATTGTTTAAAAAATTAAATATTTTGGCCCATTCAGGTCTCTACATTCTAGAAGTTCTGTCGTACATTCATAAAAAAAAAAGTTTTTAAACAAAACAAATCTCTTCATGATTATAACACTCGTGTCAGAAATGATTTCCATATACCCAAATCACGGTTATCTCTATGTCATAAGTCGTTCGAGATTTTGGGCCTGAGACTATATAATGCACTTCCGGAGTTTTTTAAAAATATTACCAAAAAACAAGAATTCAAATATGAAATAATGCAGTTACTTTTTCAAATTAGTCCCTACATAATCGATGAGTTTTTTTTCTTACCGACATTAATAAAATGTTTTTGTGTGTTTTGCTTTGTACTAACTCAGATTGTTTTAATGCATTTTGTTAGTTATATTTGTTTTTGTTATGTAATTTTTTAAATATGTACACTGTATGTGCATTGCTGTTCTGTTTAGTCACCCGATTGTTTTAATACTTTTTTGTCTTTTTTGTTAGTTCTGAATGTGTATTGTTGTATATTTATATTTGATATGTACCTGATACTGACTTGTCCAATTGCTTTTGTAAGCTCGTTTTAATGGATTAATAAATACTTGACTTGACTTGACACGGTTTTTCATCTAAATTTTCAGTTTTCATTCTAAATTTTTTTTTCAGTATTTCATTCGATTCTACGTTCTATGTTCTTTCTTCATCGAAAAATTTTCAGTCATTTTTCGAAAAATATTTTTTCGGACCGACACTTTTTTTCTTCGAAAAATTTTCAGTGTTTTTCCAAACATTTTTCTTCAGTTTTTTATTTATTTTTCATCAAAAAATTTTGATTTTTTTTTTCGAAAATTTTTTTTTTGAGACTAGTTAATACTTTTTTCTCAAGGAGCAGGGAGGCTAAAGTATAAATGGATTATCAGTTTTGCGATTTGTAGAATTTTTGTTAGGCAAATATCACGTTTCATTGAAATGTCCAGAAATTCAAACAGGTTGTTGATTTAACGTAACAAATACGTGATCTGCTTGCTATTAAAGTATTTTATCAAACAAATTTTGTGGTTAAGATGACTGTTTTGGTTTTTTTCATGTGTAATAAGTGTTTCTGTGGATCTCAGTTTATTAGAATGGATATTTGCTTACAAAAACAAAATTATAAATAGCCAGTATTATTTGATGGTGGGAAATGTTTACAACTTGTAGAATTTTCAAGCCCTTCAATGATTCATTGATATCAAGAATTGAAATAGTGTTTACATAATGTGGCGATAATCAATACAATTAAATTTTTATACATTTTTGCAGTGACATTTTCAAATAGCTCCAAATGTTTTTGCTAGGCTAGTTTTTGCGTACAAGATAAACAATGACAAACATTACCTTCAAATCTATTTTCACTTATTTCAGATCAGATATGAATTTATTAGGGTAATTACAGTTCTATGCTGCATCTAATTTTTAGATGTGTTCATTTTGGTTGACTAATTTTGATGATGTCAATTGATCCTTCCAATTACACTTTCACTTTGATCATCACAGAATTTTATTCTTTAATTTTCCTGTTGCAACGGTAATTTTTTCTATTCTATTTTCTTTGAAGAATTGGTGGTTCTATACATTTCAAGATTTGAATTTTCTCAAGGTTTTCAAAAGTTTATCTTTGGTTCATATTTTAACCTTCACTTTTCATGGCAAAAGTTTCAGTTTTTTTTTCATCAAAAAATTTTAGGTTTTGTTTCTAAGATGGGTGAACTTGTGATTTTCAAAGCGTTTATCTCGAGTACGAGGAACGGTGCCACTGTAGAATTCAACAAAATTATGGAAAATGATATACTCTTTCCATCTACGAAAGTGAAAATTTAAATAATCTTAGGGGAAAGTAATTAAAATCCAGTTTTTATGCTATTTTGTCATTTCGAGGCGTTTATCATGGAAACAAGGAATGGTGCCACCTTAGATTATAAAAGAAATATGGAAAATTATTTAATTTTTCTGTCTGTGATTTTCAAATTCGGGGGCAAAAATCGAAAAATACTTCATTCGAGTTGAGTGCACATCTTTTTTCATAGAAAAACTTTCAGTTTTTTTTCGAGAGAAATTTTTTCGAGCAGGCTGAACACTTTTTTTCATCAAGAAGTTTTCAGTTTTTTTCTAAGATTGACACTTGATTTTTTAGCCAAAAATTATTTTCAGTTTTTTCTTCGAGTCGAGTAAACACATTTTATCATCAAAATTATATTTTTTTTAAATGTGCAGTTTTTTATTCGAGTCGAGTGCACATCTTTTTTCATCGAAAAATGTTTCCAAGACTAGGTAACACTTTTTTTCGAAAAATTTTCGTTCTTTTCGAAAAAAATTCCATCATTATTTTTTTCGAGTCGAGTGCACACCTTGTTTCATCAAGATATTTCCAGTTTTTTTATTGAAAAGATTTATTTCGACGCGAGTGAATACTTTTTTTCAAGATTGATGAATACTTGATTTTATTGCATGAAAATTTATTTCAGATGTTTTTTTCGAGTCGAGGAACTCTTTTTTTCATCGAAAAATTTTTTTCGAAAATCTGTCATCAGTATTTTTTTATTGATAAACACTCAATTTTTTGCATGAAAATTTTCCTCAGTTGTTTTTTTCCAGTCGAGTGAGAACTTTTTTTCATCAAAATTTTTTCAGATTTTTTTTCTAAGATGGGTGAACACTTGTTTTTTTAGCCAATTTTTTTTTCTGTTTTTTCTTCGAGTCGAGTGAACACATTTTTTTTAACAAAAAATTCTCATTTTTTTTCAAAATGTTTTTGCAGTTTTTTATTCGTGTCGAGTGCACATCTTTTTTCATCGAAAAATTTTCAGTTTTTTTTCCAAGACTAGTTAACACTTGCTTTTTTTCGAAAAATTATCTTTCAGATATTTTTCTAGCCAAGTGAACACTTTATTTCATCGAAAAATTTTAATTTTTTTTCCAAGATTAGTCAACACTTTGTTTTTTTCTCGAAAACATATTTTACAGTTATTTTTCGAAACGACTGAACACTTTTTTTATCGAAAAATTTTCAGTTTTTTTTAAGATGGATGAACACTCGATTTCAGACCAAAAATTTTTTTTCAGTTTCTTTTCGAGTCTAGTGAACACTTTTTCATCAGGAAATTTTCGTTATTTTCGAAAAAAATTTCATCAGCATTTTTTTCGAGTCAAGTGCACACCATTTTTCATCAAAAAATTTCCAGTTTTTTTTTCAGAAAAGATGGAATAGATGTATGATCACTCGGTTTTTTTTTGTATGAAAATTTTTTTCAGTTGTTTTTTCGAGTTGAGGAACACTTTTTTTCATAGAAAAATAAAAATTTTTCGAGTCGAGTGCACATCTTCTTCCATAAACAAATTTTCAGTTATTTTTCGAAACACATTTTTTCTAGCCGACGAACACTTTTTTTCATCAAAAAGTTTTCATTGTTTTTTCCAATTTTTTTTTTCAGTTAAGTATTTTATTTGAGTTTGAGTTTTTTATTTTTCATCAAAAAATTTTATTTTTTTTTCCGATTTTTTTTTTTCGAAACTTGTGAACATTTTTTCATCAAAAATTTCTAGTTTTTTGTGTCCAAGATGGATGAACACTCGTTTTTTTTCAGTATTTTTTTCGAGTCAAGGGAACACTTTTTTCATCAAAAAAATTTGTTTTTTTTTGAGAAATTTTTCATCAGTATTTTTTTTGAGTCGATTGCACACCTTTTTTTATCAAGAGTTGTTCAGTTTTTTAGAAAAAAATTTTTTTTTTCAAGATGGATGAACACTCGATTTTTTGCAAAAATTATTTTTGAGCAGAGTAAACACTTTTTTTATCAGAAAATTTTCAGTTTCTTTTTTAAGATGTATGAACACTCGATTTTTTTCAAACAAATTTTTTTCGAGCCGACTGAACACTTTTTGATATTTTTTTTGTTTTTTTCTAAGATGGATTAACGCTCGATTTTTTGCATTTTTTTTCAGTTTTTTTCTTGATTCGAGTGAACTTTATTTTTCATCAAAAAATTTTTTTTTAGAGACGAGTGAACACTTTTTTTCATCAAAAAGTTGTAAGTTTATTTTTTGAGCCGAGTGAACACCTTTTTCATCGAAACATTTTCAGTTTTTTTTCTAAATTTTTTTTTAGTTTCTCATTCGAGTCCAGTGTACATCTTTTTTCATCGACAAATTTTCAGTTTTTTTTCGAAAAAATTTTGCATCAGTATTTTTTTTTAATCAGTATTTTTTTTTCACCAAAAAATTTATATTTTTTTCGAAACTAAGGAACACTTTTTCATCGAAAAATTCTCAGTTTTTGTCCAAGATAGATGAACACATTTTTTTGCCTACAATTTTTTTTTCAGTTTTTTTTGAGTCGAATGCACACATTTTTTCTTCAAAAAATCTTCAGTTTTTTTCGAAAAAATGTTTTTCGAGTCTACTGAACACTTTTTTCCACCAAAAAAATCAGTTTTTTTTCAAGATGGATGGACACTAGATTTTTTGCATACACTTTTTTTTCAGTATTTTTTCGAATTGACTTTTTTTCATCAAAAAGTTCCAGTTTTTCTTCAAGATGAATGAACACTCGATTTTTTGGACTAAATATTTTTTTCGTTTTTTTTGAGCCGAGTGAACACGTATTTTTTCATCGAAAAATTTTCAGTTTTTTTTTCGATAAAATTTTTCATCAGTATTTTTTTCGAGTAAAGTTCACACCTTTTTCATCAAAACATTTTAATTTTTTTTTTTTTTTAAATCTGTTCGAGACTAAGGAACACTTTTTCATCAAAAAATTTTCTAAACTAAACATTTTTTTTCGTTTTTTTTTTGAGCCAAGTGAACACGGTTTTTCATCTATATTTTCAGTTTTCATTCCAATTTTTTTTTCAGTATTTCTTTCGATTCTAGTGCACGTCTTTTTTCATCTAAAAATTTTCAGTCATTATTCGAAAAACATTTTTTCGGACCGACGGACACTTTTTTTCATCGAAAAATTTTCTGTTTTTTCCAAAAATTTTTCTTCAGTTTTTTATTTGAACACATTTTTGTTAGGCTATCACGTTTCATTGAAATGTCCAGAAATCCAAACAGTTTGGCACAATAAATATAATTACTGGACTTAAAAGACTTGTTCAAAAAGAAATATTTTGTCGGATTTGGCTCAGATATTTGATCCATTAGGATTTCTTGGTCCTGTTACGTTTTTTGCAAAATACATGATGCAGTATTTATGGACATTATGATTCCAATGGGATGACGAACCTCTACCTGACGTAAAGTCTCGTTGGATGGAATTCAAACGAGATCTACATTCTTTATCGTCCTTGAAAATATACCTCGATATATTCTTGGTAAAAATATTGTTAATATTCAATTACATGGGTTTGCAGACGCGTCCGAGAGGGGTTTTGCTGTAGTTGTCTACATTAGATGGTCAAATGTTAATGGCGCAGCACAGACCAGTCTAATGATTTCAAAGTCGAAAGCTGCCCCTCTCAAGCGTATATCTATTCCTCGCTTTGAATTATGCGCAGCACTGCTAGCTGTTAGATGATCTGATGCATTTTGTGATACATACCTGCGAGCAAAATATTTATGTTCAGAATATTTTTGCTTGGTCTGATTCGTTGGTTACTTTGAAATGGATCAGATCGTGTCCTCATCGTTGGCAAACATTTGTCAGCAATAGAGTCACCAAAATCCAAGATCAAATACAACCCAGTTGCTCGCACCATGTGAGAGGAATAGACAATCCAGTGGATTGTGCTTCTCGTGGTCTATATCCCACAGAATTGCTAGAGCATCCACTGTGGTGGAAAGGACCCTTGTGGCTCATTGAGTCACCTGAATCATGGCCAATGATAGAACCAGAATTAAATAATTCAGATTGTCTCAAGGAGGAAAAGCGAACAATTTCGTTAGCAGTGTCGGTTCCGCTTGATTCTGTAGATGATCTTATTGAAAGATTTTCTTCGTTGTCCAAGATTCAGAGAATAATTTGTTATGTTTTTCGATATTTTAACAACACAGAAATCAAAAATAAGAGTTTTGGGGTGTTTACTCAACAGGAACTTCATAAATCACTTCTCGTTTTGGTTAAAAGAGTACAACATAAGGATTTCGGGAATCTGATCGAGAGTTTGACGCATAAAAAGGTAATTTCCAAAACCTTTAGAGAACTGTCACCCTTCATTGATGAAGATGGATTTGTGAGGGTGGGCGGTCAATTAGTAAATGCTCGCATTTCTTATGACAACAAGCATCCTATTCCACTTCCTCAGAAACATAGACTTGTTGAACTTCTAATAAATGAGTATCATAAGAAGCACTTTCATCCAGGTGCTCAAAATTTGCGTTTTCTTATTTCGGAAAACTTTTGGATTTTAAATGCAAAAACTGCTATTCGATCTGTTATATCAAAATGTATTCGGTGTTTCAGAATTCGTCCGAATTCATTAAGTCCATATATGGGAAACCTTTTTGTTAGTAGAGTTTCACAAGTTAAACAATTTTCGATTGTTGAAGTGGACTTCGCAGGTCCTTTACATATTACTTTGTCAAAAGCACGTTGCTGTAAGAGTCAGAAGTCTTTTTGTGTGCTTTGCTACTCGAGCAATACATTTGGAGTTAGTTAGCGACTTGTCGTCAGATGCTTTCCTGGCAGCTCTACGTAGATTTCTAGCTAGACGAGGACGTTTGTCAGTGATCCACAGCGACTGTGGTACTAATTTTGTAGGCGCAGACAGATTGTTGAAGGAAATGTTTCAACAGGCTGTGGACGTGGAACACATTGAATAGAGGTTCAATCCTCCTTTCAGTCCCCACTTTGGAGGCTTGCACGAAACTGGGGTGAAATCCGTCAAAGAACATTTGATTAGAGTAATTGGTGAACAAATCCTTACTTTTGAAGAGATGTACACCATTCTTGTACAAATTGAAGTACTGTTGAATTCAAGGCCCTTAACAGTTCCGATCCGAACGATTCACAAGCTTTAACCCCAGGGCATTTTTTAACATTGGAGCCACTGTCTTTTTCACCGGATGCTAATGTTACAGATATGCCAATCAATCGCTTGTCCAGGTGGCATCTTTTGCAGAAAATCCATTAGGACTTCTAGAAGAGGTGGCATTTAGAGTATTTTAACACTCTGATTCATCGTAAGAAATGGACTCACCACCAACCTCCATTGACTGTTGGCCAATTGGTCCTTATAAAGGATGACTTGCAGCCTCCTATGCGTTGGCGCTTAGGACGAGTACAAGAGATATTTTGTGAAACAGATGGCATCGGTCGCGTTGCCTCCGTTAAAACGGCTCTAGGAATAATCCGAAGGCCACTTGTTAAATTATGCACACTACCCACGGATTAAAATGCACTCGTGTTTTTTCGACAGCATTTTGGTGGGCGGTATATTCCATCTTCAAATTAAGTAACTTAATCATTTTGTATGGGAAAATAGAATAATATAATTCATTTGGTAGTACACTCTGTACAATTCAGAAAAGCAGAAACGAATGTTTTGTTGGTATTCGGGTTTTTTAGTTTTTTACGATACCGCACAAAAAAGCAGTGGAACAGTATTCCGGGCCCAGACCGAAAATTGAATAATCTTGTCGTTCGCTATCGAGAGATCCATTTGTACGTACGCGAAAAATTACTGGTTCCGGTGTCATAATTTTATTTGGGAATTTTGCACGTTGTGAAGAAACTAGGTAGGCCTATCCCTCCGAGCAGCCAAGACCATCCCAGGCAGTCCACAGTCTACGCAGCACCAGGTAGGGCTATTTTATTACTGTTTCCCTGCATCGTTTATTGTCAAAAAATTCGTTTGGAAATTTATTTCAAAAAGGGTACTGTTTCTGTGGATCTAACTTTATTACAATGGATATTTGCTTACAAAAACAAAATTAAAAATAGCCAGTATTATTTGATGGTGGATAATGTTTACAACTTGTAGAATTTTCAAGCCCTTCAATGATTCATTGATATCAAGAATTAAAATAGTGTTTACATAATGTGCATGGCAATTGAATTTTCATACATTTTTGCACTGACATTTTCAAATAGCTTCAAATGTTTTTGATAAGCTAGTTTTTGTGCACAAGATAAACAATAACAAATATAACCTTCAAATCTATTTTCACATACCTATTTTAGATTAGATATGAATTTATTAAGGTAATTACAGTTATCAATGCTGCATCTAATTTTTTGATATGTTCATTTTGGTTGACTAATTTTGATGATGTTAATTGATCCTTTGCAAATATACTTTCACTTTGATCATCATTGAATTTTATTCTTTCATTTTCCTGTTGCAAGGGTAATTTTTTCTATTCTATTTTCTTTGAAAAATTGGTGGTTCTATAAATTTCAAGATTTGAGTTTTCTCAAGGGTTTCAAAAGTTTTGCATTGCTTCATATTTCAACCTTCACTTCTCATGGCAAAAGTTTCAGTTTTTTTTTCATCAAAAAATTTTAGGTTTTATTTCTAAGATGGGTGAACTTGTCATTTTCAAAGCGTTTATCTCAAGAACGAGAAACGGTGCCACCTTAGAATTCAACAAAATTATGGAAAATTATATACTTCTTCCATCTACGAAATTGAAAATTTAAATAATCTTATTAATTATTATTAATTAAAATCTTGGAAACAAGGAATGGTGCCACCTTAGATTTCAACAGAAATATGGAAAATATTTTAATCTTTCCGTCTGTGATTAGTGCAAATCTTTAAATTCCGGGGCGAAAGCCGAAATCTACTTCATTCGAGTTGAGTGCACATTTTTTTTCATCGAAAAATATTTTTCGAAAAAAAATTTTTCGAGCGGACGGAACACTTTTTTTCATCAAAAAGATGGTTGAACACCTGTTTTTTAGGCAAACATTTTTTCAGTATTTTCTTCGAGTCGAGTGAAGACATTTTTTCATCAAAAAATTTTCATTTTTTTTTTCAAAATGTTTTTGCAGTTTTTTATTCCAGTCGAGTGCAATTCTTTTTTCATCGGAATTTTTTTATTTTTTTTCCAAGACTAGTTAATACTTGCTTTTTTTTTCGAAAAATTATCTTTCAGATAGTTTTCGAGTCGAGTGAACACTTTATTTCATCGAAAAATTTTCGGTGTTTTTTTTCCAAGATGAGTCAACACTTTGCTTTTTTTTCGAAAACATATTTTTCAGTTATTATTCGAACCGAGTGAACACTTTTTTCCATCACCAAAAATTTTCATGTTTTTGTCGAAAAAAATTTTTTAGAGGCGAAGGAAGACTTTTTCAGAAAATTTTTAGTTTTTTTTTTCAAGATGGATGAATAATAGATTTTTTTGCGTAAAAAACTTTATTCCAGTTTTTTCTTCTAGTGGAGTGAAGATTTTTTCTTGGCAAAAATTTTAGTTTTCTTCCGAAAAATTATTTTTCGAGCCTATCAAACCCTTTTTTCAACAAAAAATTTTAAATTTTTTTCCGAATTTTTTTTCTAGTCCACTGAACTCTTTTTTTTTCATCAAAAACTTCTCAGTTTTTTTTTCCAAGATGGGTGAACACATGGTTTTTTGGCCAAAAAACACTTTTTCGTTTGTCGAAAAATTTTACACCACTATTTTTCTCAAGTTAAGTGCATTCCTTGTTTCATCGAAAAATTTTCAGTTTTTTTTTTCGAAAACATTTTTTCAGTATTTTTATCGAGTCGAGCATATCTTTTTTCATAAAAATATTCACAGCTTTTTTTAGAAAAAATTTTTTCGAGTCTACTGAACTATTTTTTTCTTCAAAAACTCTACGTTTTCTTTTCCAAGATGGGTGAACACTTGGTTCACTTGGTAAATTTTTTTTCAGTTTTTTTTTTCGAGTCGAGTGAACACTTTTTTCATTCGAATTTTTTTTTGTTTTTTGAAAAAATTTTCGTAAGTATTTTTTTCAAGTCGAGTGCACACCTTGTTTCATAAAAAAATTTTTAGTTTTTTTTTCGAAACCATTTTTTCAGTATTTTTTTCGAGTCGAGTGCACATCTTTTTTCATAAAAAAGTGTTCAGTTATTTTTCTAGAAACACTTTTTCGAGCCGAAGAATACTTTTTTTCATCAAAAACTTTTAATTTTTTTTTCGAAAACATTTTTTTCGAGACTACTTAACACTTTTTCATCAAAAATGTTTAAGTTTTTTGTTTCCAAGATGGATGAACACTTGTTTTTTTTGCCTAAATTTTTTTTTCAGTTTCTTCTTCGAGTCGAGTGATGCTTTTTTTCATCAAAAAAAATTTTTTTTTTTTCGAAAAAAATTTTTTTTTTTCGAAAAAATTTTTTTTGAGACTAGTGAACACCTTTTCATCAAAAAATTTTAAGTTTTTTGTCGAAAACATTTTTTTCGAGACGAGGTAACACTTTTTTTCATCAGAAAATTTTAATTTTTTTTTCATGGATGGATGAACACTTGATTTCTTTGCCCTACAAATTTTGTTCCAGTTTTTTCTTCGAGTCTACTGAAGATTTTCTCATAGCAAAAGTTTCAGTTTTTTTTCGAAACATTTTTTTTCGAGCCGACTGAACACTCTTTTCATCAAAAACTTTATATTTCTAAGATAGGTGAACTTGTCATTTTCAAGGCGTTTATTTCGAGAACGAGGAACGGTGCCACCGTAGAATTCAACATAATTATGGAAAATGATATACTCTTTCCATCTACGATAGTAAAAATTTAAATAATCTAAGGGGAAAGTTGAAAAATAATCAAAATCCAGTTTTTATGCTGTTTTGTCATTTCGAGACGTTTATCTTGGAAACAAGGAATGGTGCCACCGTGGATTTCAATAGAAATATGGAAAATTATATAATCTTTCCATCTACGATAGTGAAAATTTGAAAAATCCGGGAGGACAGTCGAAAAGTAATTAAAATCCACTTTTTATGCTGTTTTTTCATTTTCAAGGCGTTCATCTCGGGAACAAGAAATGGTGCCACTTTAGAATTCAACAGAAATATAGAAAATTATATACTCTTCTCATCTACGATGATGAAAATTCAAAAAATCTGGTGGTAAAGTAGAAAAGTAATGAAAATCCCGTTTTTATAATGTTTTTTTGTCATTTCCAAGGCGTTTATCTCGAACAAGGAATGATACCACCGTAGAATTCAACAGAATTATGGAAAATTATATAATCTCTCCATCTATGATGGTGAGAATCTCAAAATTCCGGAGAGAAAGTCGAAAAGTGATAAAAATCCCGGTTTTATATTATTTTTGTCATTTTCAAGGAAAAAAAAAATTGAAGTCTTATGGAATTTTCGACATTTCGCTACTTTCAGTATATTAGTCAGAATGAATGAAATATGAATCATGAGCTAGCCAGATTATGTTTTAAATATGAAATACTGAAAGATATGTGAAACTACCGCTATGATTTTTCATGAGGGAATAAGTGTTTTCATTCAAGGCATCACTTCTCAAATGAAAAAACTTAATACTGATATGAAAATATATTTAATACTGACCTTCAATTGTCGACTATCAAGAGAAGAAAATCTTTCAAGAATTATTCAGTGACTTCGAGCAGCATATAAATGTTGGAGGCAGCATATTGTGGACTTTTCTCAGCATTTTCCGACTTGGGTAGAAGTCTTCATGACAATCAAACAGCTGGCTAGCAGAGATTCAACATTCAGGTATCTTCTATCTATAAGTTGACCAGCTTTGAACAATCATATTGAATTACTTTCTGCTGTGTGTCTGCTCAGCTCTGTATTGGTGCAGCTGAATGTCTGTTCAAACCGTACATTGTCAGCATTTCCAGGTCCCTATCTTGTAAGACTTCGGGCAAGCCCGCTCTCTAGATATACATCCAATTAGGCTGACTTCCTGGCCGTCTGACTACATGGCAAGCTCGCTTTCGTCTGCACTTACCCGGCTGTTAGGTGCCATAGCTGTTTGCATGTCTTAGTGCCAGTCTACCTGACTATTCAGCTGGTTGGTTTCTTGGCTGCCCAATCATCACATATTCAGTTCCCAGTCCACCTATTCTATCTATCTCCACCATTGTGGAGTTGTCATGGTTAGCTAATTAATTATATGGCTTCTAAGACTCATGAACTCATTTTCCACACCACTCAGGATTGAAAATATCAATTTAGAAGTATGAGTAGCAGGCGCGTTGTCTTTTTTCATTGTTTCATATTGGAAGACTCTCCTGTAGGTCTATCAAAACTACTTTTTTTTCATATCTTGATTTGTTTATAAATGATAGAATGTTTAGTTTTTTATTACATCATTTTCATCCAGATCTCAGTCCATATATCATTGTTCATTTTCGGTTGATACGGAATAGTGACCCCAGGGTAGTGTTTCATGTGTTTCTGGTATAATATATCGTTCATCGTCATGAGAACAGAGAGCAACTTTGTTTTGAATAATGGAGTACATTTCATGTTTCACTGATCGAATCAAGTTCTGATTCACAGTCTTTTCATCAAAACTCTCAAGACATCCAATATAATCATCAAACGTGGTATCTGTTCGGATGGCAGATTTCTTCACTCCAAAATTATTCAAAATGTTAATTTCACGATCATCATATTCTTCTGCTTAAAGTCATTCTCTCCTCTGCCTGATGTCATCCTGTGTTGTCGATATTTTGGTCGCATATAATTTTGATCGGAGACCAACATAAGCGGTCATCGGGATGCCATTATTCTCATCTTTCATCATTCCCAGCACTTTTTTATTCACAAGCGGAATTGCATACTGATTATTCAATAGTCCGAAGTATCGAAATGACCATGACAGTCACGTTTCATGATTTCATAGGGATCTTCATCTTTGAATTCATAAATAAGACTATTAGTATCAGTATACAGAACAGTACAATTATCCCCGAAAGTATGTAGCATATAGCCATATTCACGAACATAATACACGTAACTCTCACCACATACGTCTCGAACGATTTCATCTTCACTTATCCAGAAAAAATCCCTAGATTTTTTCTTTCAATATTCTACCCCAAGATTTCAAAGAGCTCAGTCTGAACACTTTAAAAAAAAATTAAAAAAATATTTGCTTGGGCAATGCTTTTATTCTGTCAATGAATTCAGAATTCATTTTTATACTAAAAAACATCTTACTGCTTCTCTTTGATTTAAAAGGTTGATATATTCATGTAATTATACAATTTTTTTGTGTCTGTGATTTTTGTTGTTTGTTTGTTTATTCGTTCATTTGTTAGTCTTCCACAGTCTTTCTATTGTTGTTTTTACAGTTTTTACACCATTCACGTTACTTTCAGAAGTAAATCAAACATGACTTGCTACAAACATTATATTGTGTAACGTATTTAAATAAAATGTTCCATTCTATTCTATTCATACTGAAATTCATAGATTCTTTGCCAAATCTAGGATGGACAAACCCACATATATAGGTTTATCCAACCAAATCTGTAACTTTTTGAGTTCAACTGCAACAAGATTCTCATTGGTAATAGACAAGTCTTGAATTCCAGTTTTAAGATGTAAGCTACAGCTCCATAGCGACCGCTCCACTCAGTAAGACGACGGATATCAACTCTATTGTGGATATTTTCCGTAGTCTTTCCGAATACCGCATTATTCAATAATTTGAAGAGATTTTTCTCAAATTCATTGTTAGCTTGTTTTCTGAGATTTGTATTTCGATTTATGACTTCAACCATGCGGCCTGTTTGAATTTTAGTACTCGATGTACTTTTTTCAGGACTATACCATATTTCACTGCTTGCTTCAATGATCGATAATGGATGACATATTTTTTTATGGTGAAGGGTGGCCATCAACTTTGTTATTTCTGCAGCATTAGCAGGAGGTGTTCCAGTTTTCGGATTTATATGTTGAGGGCAGAAAGATGAATCTTTGTGGATATCGTGAAGACGTCTAGGATACTCAAGGTCAACTTCTAAGATGTAGCCCTCGTTTGAATCATCAGGTATGCTCGATACATCGATGTTGGCATCTGTCCACTGGAATCCACCATAGGGAAGATATTGGCTCATAGTACATCAAATATGTCGTAGGTTTAGATGGATTATGATTATTGACATATTTGTTGATAGCATGGGCTCTTCTCTCCGAGCAAACCTGGCTCAGACCACCTCATATTCCTTTTTCGACAAATAGAAACATATCTGGATCGGCTAGTTATTCTAGCTCTTGACCTGTATACTTCAGCATGGCATCCCAGGTGAATCCAGGCAACGTGAAATAATGAGCAGGATCCAATTTGTGGCTTCGCATACAACTTCCTCGAAATTGCTCAAAAACGTCGACAAGAAGTAAAATGTCCGTTTTCATATAGAGGTCAACGTAGTCACCAAGATTCGCGCACTGGAATTCCTTCCAAATATGTTCAGCTCGGGAATAAAGTCTTTGGATCCAGGGCTTATCTTCAATCTTATTATAGAATGCCTTAATAGGAGGCAGATATATTTCATCAAAGCGTGCAAAAGAGTCAAAGTAATCATAAGGCATTATACCTTTCATGATAGGCAATTTCAGCTGATCTTCTGAAATATTGGTGAACTGTGATTTTAGATTGAAGAATTTGTTCAGGTAGGAAGCCAACTTATCGAGTGACAAATTCATAAATCGAAAACTATCGATGAATCTGAACTGTATGTTGGTCTTCTTTTGAAAAAGATATATATTTCTCAGCAGTGATCGGAAGTAAATCTACCTGACCCGCCTATCTTGATGCTATATCAGTCATAATGAAATGTGCATCAAATCCACCCAAATGGTGGAACACGACTGGAACAACGTGAGTAACCTTGTAGTTGATATTGCACGTGTCATGCGCTGCTCCCTGGTAGTTTTCTGGGATTAAGTGATTATGGTCAAGCACTCATTTGTCTTCAGGGCTGAAGAGTTGATCACAAATGTGGCAGTGTGCAGCTCAGCTTCCTGTTCAACGGTCATGTGGATGTTATAGGGGCACCAGAAGACGGTAGCCATATCTTCAGCCAGGTGGCCAATCTCATCAGCAACCATTGCATACAGTCAGTACCCCGATATAATCTATAAAAAGATAGTGTATCATCGAAAGAACACTTTATGTAGTACCCTACAACTGTGGGAATGTGGCGTATGGGCTTCTTTATGTCCTCGGTTGGCTCCAAAACAGATTCCAAGTCGGCATATACAACGAATGGTAATTTCTCCTTGTTCTTATGATTATTGAATTTTAGTGTAATTTTACCTTCTTCTGGCATTCTGATGACAGTTTCAATAATTTTCTCACAATCTCCAACATACTGGTTCAATCTATCTTGGGACCTGAAGTAATGCAGACACCGGTCACAGAAATACTTGCAGTGATCTCCTTTACTCAACTGCTTAGATGAAAGTCTCCACAGGTTCTTGATCCAAACGAAGTGGTATTTTATAAAAACATCATTCCCGTCTTTATTCTTCTGTGAATATTGATCTTGAATGAGCAGCAAGTTCACATGTCTCCCTTTCTTATTCTTAGTTAGCCCTTTCAGTGCGCCTGGCATACATGCATGACGCAGCGATTCCTCGCGCGGTGCGAATGGCACTCATGTATGCCGCGGATCTACGTGAAAACAAATGGCCAGTATTTCTCTAGCCTTACAGCAAGCTCAGTTATCGTTAGTAGCATGACCCGATACGACATAAAACTTTGTGCCGATCTTGATTTTAATTTTGTTTGTCGGTACAGCATGGAGGGTAGTGGGACGAGGATGGTAGTGCAGCTCCACTTGAATTAGTCACTATGCCGATCCGCAGCGAAAGGGTTAGGTATGTGGGAAGAGTGATGAATGATTTACTTTCCTTTTTCAGGATGTAAACGTTGATGGAGATGTCGTTTTGTTTTTTATCGTTTGGAATCTGCTTCAGAGTCATTGGCCATTGAATACCCTTCAGTTTCAAAACCTTCGAGAAATGAGGATATTTTGAAATTCTTTGAGGGTTTTTGTCAGCAGGGTACAATGCTGAGATAACGGCCCATGCAAAACAAGCTTGGTCATTGTTTGCAATATTTATGCAAGCTTTTTTCTCTGTTATTTGCGATGGTAACTTGATGTATGAGGACCCCAGTTGCGGTGCAAACTTGTTGATATTGATTCCCAAGTTGAGAATCTTTTTCAATGTCCAGTTACTCTTTCTCCTGGAACTTTTCAAGCTCAGATAGAATGGGATCAATAACTTTATCATTGAACCAACCATCGAGATCAGTGTTCTTGTAAATTGGTGAATTTGAAGTTGTGAAGTACTTATACTTACTCAGAATTTTGTTTCCTTTTGTAATTTCGAATTCTTCACCAAAGGCAGCGTTGACTTTCACAGCATCATTCATTCTTAGAGCATTCTGTATGCGACGCTTGAATGAAGACTTACAATCCTTCAAAAATGATTTCGAGTCTTTATGTCTAAGATTCGTCTTTATGCGTGAGTTGAAAGCTGAACAAGAATCATCCCAATGAAAACGATGCTTCGCTGTTTCTTCCTTCACCCGCAATCCTGCACCTTGTTTTTTTGCAGCTTTTAGTTGTGCTCTCAAACTTTTCACATGTCTGAGCGATGCCTCCAAATGTTGTCTTTCACCCATCGATTTGGCATTTATTCAGGCCTTCTCAATTCGTCTAACAGCTTTAGCACATTCGCGAAGATCTTCTTCAACATCTTTTTCCTCTTTTTCCAGCAATATATTCTATCAATTCAGTGACGCACAACATTTTGTTACTTCGAACACTCTTCTGCAACAAAACGAGCTTAAAAGCCAAACTAGAAGACTATCACGAAGTCACTAAATATGCAAATTGTCGAATTCAATTTTCTCGCACACCTAGCACGTCTATCTACTTCAACTGATCGATGTGGAAAAGACTCCTGAGAATGATCACATTCAATTTATAGCAAAGATTGAGGCATGCGCATTCGAGTAATACAAATGAGATCTGAGCGAATAATCATATCAACGTCAAACTATAAATTCATAGTGGAAAGAAAAATCCCAGTCTAGATGTACATATTTCTATTGTGATAGCCTTCTTTAAGATATATGAACTGACGTTGGTTGGACTGAAAGAAACATAGATCTGGATGTGCGAAGTCGGTTCAGCCAATTACAGTTTCTCCCACGATGGGAAACGCCTGTAAATGAGGATAATGAACTGAGTCAGAGAAAACAGCTTACTATGAATTCTTCGTGATAGTCAAGATGGAAAATTATATTGAAATGAAAAAAACAGAATGGTTTGGGTATAAACTGTTTTTTTCTCAATTGACATCAAATGGAATGAGTAAAGGTGTTTCTACGCACCAACCGATGTTTATTTTCATATTACTCAGTTGATTCTTTCGAGGTTTTTTTGCACTCAGCTTTTCATTTATGAATTAAACGTAATCTCATGTTTTTCATCGAGCAATAAGTAGTTAACTATGCGATATTGAGAATCATCCTGCCTCTGGGAGCTCATCTATATGGAAACCAATATAGGTCTCCCAAATACTTTCTTTATATTATGCAGTGCTCGTATATTGTTACGAAAGCAAGAATTTTCTGTAGAAATTTACAATATGTCTATAACCGATCGGTCTAGGAGTCGCTGTCGGCCGCTTGAATTTCAGCTAGCACCATTCCATTATATAGTATACACTATACCAAAACAATTCTGTCACTACTTACATTACTACTTGTTATTTATTAATTATTACCAACTGTTATCTTTATTAATATTACACTTTATACATACGAAACCACGTACAAGCAATAGTTCTCCGGAACTACAGCTTCTGTGGTAACCCTATGTTTATTTGCTGTAACTTCCCCTATTGTATTGTGGCGAAGCTGCAGGCGATGCCGGACCTGAACTCTTACGTAGCCAGCGCCGACCGTCAATTACTCCCGAGGCGCTTCGCTTTGCGAAGAATCTGTTCTAATAGGAGAACGTTCCTATGGCTGTTCGAGAAATTTCATGAGCCTTCGGAGAAGTGAGCCGTGGATATAAAAAGAACTACGCAGCAGATACAGTCAGACAGTCAGTGAGTGATTGTTGTTTGTGTAAGTAGACAGTTTGTGTATTTCGGACAATTGTTTTCGCGAAATATACACAGTGACTGATAAACATTTTTCGTGAAGTTGGCAGTTGTGTGCATTAACGGAGTATAAACTGATACACTTCTCGCGTGTGAAATAGACAATGATAATAATAATAGACTGGTGGACGTGGAATAGACTGTGTGAAATAGACAATAATAATAATAGACTGGTGACCCGTGAAATAGACTGTGAGACATAGACTGAGACAAAATGTGGTCGAGGAAAGTTCGCCTGGTTTAATTGAAGGTTGAGGAATCGAAGCAAGAACTGGAGGAGAGGGAACATGACACAAGTGGTAAAAAGGCCGCGCTTCAACCAAGACTTGCCGAGGGATTAATCCAGGACGGCGAGGATCCAGAAACCTTTTTATTCGAAGTATCTGGAATTGATTTGGGTTCCATAATGAGTAAACTCGACAGAATAAAGGAAGAAATTCAAGAAAAGCTGCTAGAAAATTCAAATACTCTGAAGGAAGAACTTCAGGAAAAACTTCTGGAAAATTCGAAAAATCTGGAAGAAAAGCTGCTAGAAAATTCGAATAGTATGAAGGAAGAACTTCAAGAGAAACTTCTAGAAAATTCGAATACCATGAAAGAAGAACTTCGTGGCGTGGCGAATCGACTGGAAGGAAGGATGGGGACTGTCGAGACAGAGATGGAGAAAATCAAAGATGAAATCGAGGAAGAGATGAGAAAATTGAAGGAAACAATCAGCGAAGAAATCAGAGGCGGAATCGAGGGAGAAATCAACAAATTGAAGGAGAAAACCAGCAAGTTGGAAAACCAGAATGATACTTCCCACACCACAGAATCTGGCAATGAAAATTCAATGCTGGAACTGAGTTTGAACTTGGATGATGTTCAAAAGGGTCTGAAAGATGTTAAGATCAGTTCAGAAACCGGAAAACTCTCTATGAAACCACCTCAGTTTGATGGAAAAACATCGTGGGCAAACTACCGCCAACAATTTGAAGCTGCAGCAAAGGCAAATGGACGAAATGCAGGAGATAGAGCTGTGGCACTAACACTGGCGTTGCGTGGAGAAGCAACGAATGTCTTACAAACCCTCACGGCTCAAGAACAAGAGGACTATGAGCAGCTGATCATACATCTAGAATTACGGTATGGACAGACCCATCTAGAACATGTGTACCACTCGCAGCTGAAAAACCGCTGCCAGAAATAAAGCGAATCGTTACAGGATTTTGAAGCAGATATTGCACGCCCAGCTACACCGGAAAATGTAATGGAGCGACTAACAGTTCAGGCCTTCTTAGATGGACTTCGTGACCAGGAAACCAGACAAGCATTGACACTAGCACGTCCAACACATCTCGTAGATGCACTGGCACGCGGTTTGGAATTTGGGGCAGCGAAACAATCCTGCAGAAGCCGAAGTAAAGTCCGGATTATTGAGGAAGACCCACAGGAGCCTGATAACTTGGAAGCTGCCATAGGAAAGGTGGTGAAGGAAATGTTGGCTGAGAGAAGACAGATAAGATGTTGGAATTGTGGCAATATTGGGCATGTGCGAAGCAAATGTCCAACATTCACAGAATCGGCACCGATGCAGGAAAACTAAAGAAGGTCGATGAGGAGGGGCAATCGTCGACCTGTATCCAGCAAGCCCCCATTAAAAATGCATATGTCACTGTCCTTCAACGTCAAAACAATGGTGTCTTTGTAGACGGTTTCATCAACAACGAGCCTTGCACCATGCTGCTATATACAGGTGCGACTAGGACGATCCTTGGGCCTGCTTTTACGAAAACATCAGAGAGTATGGAACCATCATCCTGGAAGCTACGCATAGCAATAGGGGAGCCGGCCACTGTACATGGTGAGCTACCGATTGAACTGATTCTAGGCAGCACAAAAGTAAAACATTGGGCATTACTAGCGGACATTGAGGACGACGCAATTATTGGAATGGACATCATGAATTCCAGAGGGTTCGAATTGAACTTCCTACGTGTGAACGGAGAAGAGCTGGTGCTACATGGAAGAAGTGACGAGATGATTCGTGTTCTGCTGGCTGAAGATGTAAGTGTACCCGAGAGGGCTGAGACCATACTGGAGGCTCGCTTGGACGAAGGTGCGAGAAATGGAAGCGTGGTGATGTTCGAGCCCAAGCTTCACGATGAGAAAATTGGACGAGGGATTGCACAAGGCAAGACTTTGTTGCGTGCTGATAAAATTGTGTCAGTAAGGGTAATGAATGTCAATTATTACCCAGTGACTTTGAAGAAAGGAACTGTTTTGGGGCACTGTTCGTCAATTTCCTCTGTGATCAGGAGTGTATACGCTACTGTTAGTGAAGACAACAATCTGACAGCGGAACTGAAAAAATTGGTTACCATCTCTTCCAAGGGCATTAAACCAGCTCAACAGCCCAGATTGAGAGAATTAGTCAAAAAGTACCAAGACATCTTCGATACCGGACAAGGAAAAGGGAGCCTAACGAATGTAGTTCAACAAAAAAATTGATACTGGGGATGCCCGACCGATCCGACAATCAGCTAGAAGACTTCCTCTTGCCAAGAAGGAAGAGGCTGACAAAATAGTCAGTGAAATGGGGAAAGATGGAGTTTGTTGCTTCTCAGATTGAGTTATCCTTAATATGCAGATGATATGAGAGTTTATGTTGTTATAGAAATGTGTTGTTAGATAAAAAAAAAGTTTGAAGTTGAATTGTCATTATAAACTGAATAAAAGTAAAGTTGTGAGATATTTTTGAATTCCTGATAAATAAGACAATTTACATTCGAGAAATTACATTGGTCCTTCGAGCTACAAGACAAGTCCTATGGAAAGCATGAATTTGGTAAAATCAGACACACCGTCAAATTCAGGCAGAAGACATCGTAGAAACGCTGGTACCCACCCGCTGGATCCAGATTTTGAATGGCCAACAGGTTTTGGTACTGTAAACGTCCTGACAAAGAAAGAAAATGAAAATGTTGATGGAATGGTTGAAGAAAATGATGACAACATTGAACCATTTCACAAAAAAACGGAGACTGTTCGTTCCTCGAATTCAGTGAAATCAAGGATGTCCAATGCCAGTGACATTCTGAGAATGAGATTACAAATTGAAGCCGAAAAGAAGAAACAAGAAATTGAGAATAAAATAATGCACATGGAAAAAGCTAGATTATTAAAGCAGTTGAAATTAATAGAAATGGAAAGACAAGCTGAAGAAGCAGAAATAATAGAAAATGAAGAGAAACTGTCACAAACTTCATTCATTGTGGGAAACGAATTCCAACCGACTAGTAGAAATTTGTATCCAGAAATAATTGTTCAAAATCAAGATGCGATACCGTGTTCATCCAATACGTCAGTGTCAGAAAATGTACAAAAATCCTATAAAAACTCATTCGTTGCAGACTGGGTCAATGGTATCAAACCAAACCAAATGAATGAGGTGAATTTCCCTTCCAAATCGCCAGAAAGTCAAAATCAAGTGAAGTCAGATGTCGATAAACTTTGCGATGCCTTGGGAAAAGTGATTCAAAAAGTCACACGAAATCAACCAGTAAATATAAAACATGATGCTCTATACGCAAGAAACGCAATCGAGAGGGATTTTCCTATATTCGACGGAAAACCAGAAGATTGGCGGACTTTTATCTACCATTTCCGGAGAATATCAACCATATGTGATTACACACAAGAGGAATCGATGATTAAACTTCAGAAGAGCCTGAGAGGAGATGCAAAACTAGCCGTTGCGGGAATGATGATCAGCCCAGAAAATCTTGAACAAGTAATAAAAACTCTGGAAATGAGGTTTGGCAGACCTGATCAAATCATTGACACAATGTTGAATAAACTGAAAACCATTTACCCGATACGTGAGAATGATATGGAAAATCTCATCCAGTTTGCAAGTCATGTGAACTCTTTAGTCAGCACAGTGAAATCCTTGAAGTACAACTCCCATTTGGAAAACCCTAACGTCTTGAGAGCGTTGATACAGAAATTGCCAGATACGTTGAAACTGCGTTGGGGGGAAGAAGTTCTGAAAGAAAACGGTATCGTCAACCTTGAGAATTTTTCCCAATGGCTTATGCATATAGCAAACGCAGCATGTTTTGTTACTGTACCTAAAACTACTTATGTCCAAAAAGTGACAGTGAAAGGTTCAAATTTTCAAAATAATCGAAAATTCGAAAAATCATTGGTGATATCTCAATCGGAAAGTGACGAAATGTGTGCTTACTGCAAGACAAAAGGCCACAAAACTCCTAGTTGCCAAACACTGAAGTCCGACGATGTTGATACCAGATGGAAAAATGTCACAATGAACAAACTCTGCTTTTCATGTCTCCGAAACAATCATCAAACGCTGAAATGCAGATTCAAGAAAAACTGTGGCATAAATAACTGCAGACGTCTTCACCACAGATATTTACACACCGATGCAATTGACATTATTTCTGACGAAACCCAGGGTAGCACGAAAGATGGTAAAGACGAATCGAGCCAATCCGTACTTGCAATAGGACATGGTGCAAGAAATGTTCTTTTGAGAATGGTCAACATCAAATTGTTTGGTTCAGACAATTCAGTCATTCATACAGTTGCCCTGTGTGATGAAGCTTCCTCTGTTACACTCATCGATCATTCTATAGTGGAAAAGTTGAAAATACAAGGTACAAAACAACCGTTGTGTGTTCAGTGGACGAATCAGGTTACTTCACGACATGAAGACTCTGTTTGCATGAATTTAACCATATCAGGAGATTTTGATAATGCAAAAACCTTCACAATGCAAAATGTTCGTTCTGTGAAAAATTTTTCTCTTCCATACCAACAAATATCTTCCATTGAATGGCAAAAATATCCTCATTTGAATGGTTTACCGATTGCTGACGTTACAAAACAACCAATGATCCTTATCGGCCAGGATAACATCAGACTGACTGTTGCACGGAAAGTCGTTCAAGGACCCGATAACTTACCTGTAGCAACCAAATCCCATCTCGGATGGATTCTTCATGGAAACACAAAAACGACGACTGATAATATCTACAGTTTCCATATTTGTGAAAAAGACATTTCTGATGACGCACTTCATCAAATTGTTAAACATTCCTTTACTTTGGATGCCTTCGGAGTCTCAACACTTTCAAGAACGAAAATAGATGAAGATAATGAAAGAGCAAAGGACGTGATGCAGCGAACAGTAAAGAAAATTGACAACCATTATGAAATAGGGCTTCTCTGGAAAACCGACGACATGAAATTACCAGAAAGTAAATCTTGTGCATTCAGAAGACTTTTATGTGTCGAAAGACAGATGCAGAAAAACCCAGATTTCAAGCGGAAATATTGCGAAAATATCCAAAATTATGTTGATAAAGGATATGCTCGCAAATTGTCAGAAAGAGAAGCAGAAACGGAAGGCCCCAGAACTTGGTATCTTCCCCATTTTGGAGTCACAAACCTTAATAAACCCAATAAACTTCGATTGGTATTCGATGCTGCAGCCAAGTCCCATGGTAGTTCTTTGAATGATCATCTACTTCCTGGTCCAGACTTTCTTCAATCTTTGGTGGCAGTCCTAATGAGATTCAGAGAAAGAAAAATTGCATTTTCTAGTGACGTACGGGAAATGTTTCATCAAATTCGTATACGATCAGAGGATCAAGATTCCCAACGTTTCCTTTGGAGAGACGGAAATCAAAATCAAAATTGTGACGTCTATCAAATGCAAGTAATGACATTTGGAGGTTCGTGTTCGCCAACTTGCGCTCAGTTTGTCAAAAATTTAAATGCACGTCAGATGGGACAGTCGAAACGAACAATTGAAGCAATAACCAGGCGACACTATGTTGATGATTACCTGGATTGTGTCGATTCTCCTGAAGAAGCATACAGGGTGATATCCGAAGTCAGCCGAATTCAAAACATCGCAGGCTTCGAGTTAGTAAATTGGACAACAAATTCGAAAGAGTTGATGAATATGATGACATTCGATGAAAAACTGAAAAAAGACTTGAATCTAGGGACCGATTCATCTATGCAAAGAGTTTTAGGACTCGCATGGGACGCCTCACATGATATGCTCGTTTTCAAAATAAAAAATGATTTGCTTCATGAAGATAATGATCAAAGACCTACGAAAAGACATGTTTTGAAAATACTCATGTCAGTATTCGATCCGCTGGGATTAATTGCGAACTTTGTTATTAGAGGACGAATAATAGTACAGGATATATGGCGAACCGGAATCGGCTGGGATGACTTCGTGGATGATGATATACATAGAAATTGGTTATTATGGTTAGCTGATCTTCGAAAAATTGACAATTTAGCTATCCCAAGATGTTATTCTCCTAACATTCCTGTAGCAGATAAAATCGAACTACATGTTTTTTGCGATAGTAGCAAGAAAGCATTTGCAGCCGTCGCATATTTCAGAGTCATGGTGACAAAATCGATATTGCTTTCGTATTTGCCAAAGCGAGGGTTTCTCCAACAAAACCTATATCCATCCCACGACTAGAATTGCAAGCAGCCGTGATGGGTAGTAGAATGGCCAAGACCGTCAGAGAAGAAATTGACATCAAAATTGATCAGACCTATTTTTGGACAGATTCGACAACAGTTTTGTACTGGATTCGTAGCGATGGTGCAAAATTGGGTCAATTTGAGTCGCACAGAGTGGGAGAAGTTCAGGAACTGACCGAAATAACCGAATGGAATTGGATATCTACAAAGTTCAACGTTGCTGATAAAGCTACAAGGAGTTATAACGAAACTGGTAGCAATCCAACAAATTTTGACGATTGGTTTCTTGGACCAACATTTTTGTTGGAGAAAGATCCAATGAAATGGCCTTCAACAGATTTCCCGATGACATCTACACCTGCAGAAGAGACAGAAAAAATGGAAACAACCATAGTTACATTTTTTCGAGAAGATTTGCCATTACCAAATATTCAGAGATTCTCCAAATGGAACCGACTGATGAGATCTACTGCCAGAGTTCTAAAATTCATCCAAATTATGAAAAATACCATAGTGAAAAATCATCCAATTGAAAAGGAGTTGACCGTGGAAGATCTTCGAGTAGCCGAGCTTCTTTGGATAAAAAAAATTCAAAAAGAGAGTTTTTCCGGAGAATTAGCAGCAGTTCTTGGAAATAAATCTGTCAATAAACAAAGTCGACTCAGGAAGCTTCTACCCATAATGGATGGTAGAGGTGTTCTTATAGTCCAAGGAAGAACTGATCTGGCACCATTCATGTCTGAATTCACCAAACATCCTGCGATACTACCAAACAAACATCGTTTGACAAGACTACTCATACAGCATGTTCATGAATCATATGGTCATCAAGGCGTTGAACTTGTCCTCAACGAAATTAGACAGAGATACTGGATAATAGATGGAAGATCAGCCGTTAAATCAGTTTTCGCTGCCTGTCAATTGTGCCGAATCAATAAATCTAAGCCACAAGTACCCATAATGGGACAACTACCAGTTGAAAGACTCACTCCTGATGTAAAACCATTCACATTCACTGGTATAGATTACTTTGGACCTCTAACCGTTACAGTAGGTAGACGACATGAGAAAAGATGGGGAGTACTTTTCACCTGCTTGACTATCCGAGCTATCCATCTGGAAGTTGCTTATACGTTATCGACCGATTCTACGCTTATGGCTCTCCGAAGATTTGTAGCGAGACGAGGCCACCCACAAACCATTTTTTCTGACAACGCAACTAATTTTCGAGGCGCTATGGAAGAATTAAAGAAAGCAGTAAATTGACATTGACATTGACTTACAGAGGCTTCAAGAAGACATGCAACTGAAAAACATCCAATGGAAAATGATTCCACCATCAACACCCCACATGGGGGGAGCTTGGGAACGTTTGGTACGTTTAGTGAAGAAATCATTTTACACTATTCTGCGGAATCAAACACTGAGAGATGAACTTTTATGCACCATTTTTGCCGAAGTGGAAAATATGGTCAATACCAGACCATTAACAAAAGTGTCCACCGATCCATGTGATTTAGAGGCACTTACCCCAAATCATTTTCTCCTCGGCAGTTCGAACGGTGACAGATTCGGAGAAATGGGACAACATGATCTAAGAAAAGGATGGAGAAAGGTTCAGAGTATTACAGATGAATATTGGAAGGGATGGACTAAAGAATATCTACCTACCTTGACCCGAAGAAATGTTTGGTGTGATGATGGAAATTCCATCAAAGAGGGCGACATTGTTGTATTACGTGAAGACAATATTTTGAAGAACTCTTGGAAACTGGGTAGAGTGGAGAAAGTTTTTCCTGGACCAGATGGCAAAATTAGAGTAGCAGATATCAGAACAAAAACTGGCACTTTCAAGAGACCTGTTGCAAAACTTGGGAAAGTTGTGATGGAAGGAGAGACCTGAGGAAATATACTTGATTTGTTAGATCTTCACTAGCAGGGGGAAGAATGTTGCTTCTCAGATCGAGTTATCCTTAATATGCAGATGATATGAGAGTTTATGTTGTTATAGAAATGTGTTGTTAGATAAAAAAAAAGTTTGAAGTTGAATTGTCATTATAAACTGAATAAAAGTAAAGTTGTGAGATATTTTTGAATTCCTGATAAATAAGACAATTTACATTCAAGAAATTACAGAGTTATTGAATCATCCGACAGTTTATGGTCCTCTCCAGTCGTGCTGGTGAAGAATAATTATGCATCAACACGGTTTTGTGTAGCCTATCGTCAACTGAACAACGTGACGAAGAAAGACAGTTACCCTCTTCCTAGAAAAGACGACACCCTAGACACGTTGGCCGGCTCCACGATTTTCTCGACCCTTGATCTGAAGAGTGGATATTGGCATGTAGAACTGGCTCCAGAAGATAAGGAAAAGACAGCCTTCACCATTCGGGCTTTGTAATGCTCCAGTCACATTCGAGAGATTAATGGAGACGGTTCTGAAAGGACTTTCATGGAGGACGTGTTTGGTATATGTCGACGACATTATTGCAGTTGGCAAATCGTTCGAAGACCACTTAAAAAACCTGGAGGAGGTATTCCTGCGACTGACAAACTCTGGATGGGAGCTGAGCCCCAAGAAATGCCACCTGTTTCAA
Source organism: Chrysolina oricalcia (assembly GCA_944452925.2). NCBI lineage: Eukaryota > Metazoa > Arthropoda > Insecta > Coleoptera > Chrysomelidae > Chrysolina > Chrysolina oricalcia. The sequence goes on along the minus strand of OX101809.2, from coordinate 32,888,450 downwards.
AAAGAAGTACGTTACCTCGGCCATGTCGTCTCTGGGCACGGAGTAGCAGTGAATGACGAGAAGATTAGAGCAGTGAAGGAGTGGCCTATCCAGAAAGACATACACCAACTACGTAGTTTCCTTGGTTTGTGCACATACTATCGCCGATATGTGCTGGGGATCGCCAACATCGCTAAACCACTAACCAGGCTCACGGAAGGACAAACAAAGTTCCAATGGTCCGCAGAATGCCAAGACTCGTTCAAGAAGCTGAAGGAGGCATTGATCAACGCATCGATTCTGAGTTATCCCCTTCCGAGTGGAAAATTCATCTTGGACACGGAATCCAGCAACGTGGGACTTGGAGCTGTCTTGTCCCATATCCAGGATGGGCAAGAGAAGGTCATCGGATACTTCAGTGAAACTCTCAGTAAACCGGAGCGTAACTACTGCGTCACCAGACGAGAACTGTTGGCTGTTGTCAAGGGAGTAGAACACTTTCACAAATACGTGTACGGAAGGAGATTCCTGTTAGGGACCGACCACGCAGCCCTTAAATGGCTTCTACAGTTCAAAAACCCCGAGAGCCAAGTAGCACGTTGGATCAAAAGACTCCAAGAATTCGACTTCGAGATCGAACATCGAGCAGGGAGTGGCCACAAGAACGCAGATGCCCTGTCAAGGAGACCATGCCCAGACGACTGCTCTCACTGCCAAAGAGCAGAAGAGAAGGAATCAGCAATTTGTAGAACCACGGCAGTCGACAACAACTGGAATGACAACGAGGTCCAGAAAGACCAAGGAAGAGATCCAGATCTTGGTCATCGGTTGGAAAAAAAGTAATCAAAGACCGACGTGGCAGGAAATCGCAAGATATTCCCCAGCAGTCGAATCCTACTGGGCCCAATGGAATTCCCTTACTCTGGACAATGGGGTCCTGAAACGTGTATTGGAGTTCGAAGATGGTGGGGAAGACAGACGTCAGATAGGGGTGCCGAAGAACAGAAGACAATAAGTACTCCGAGCGATCCATGATGGAGTTGCTGGAGGACATCTGGGTGTGACGAAGACCCTGCAGAAAGTAAGGCAACGGTTTTACTGGGTCAATTCCCAAGTTGATGTCAATGACTGGTGCAGAAAGTGTGCTGTTTGTGCTGCCAGAATTGGACCTCGGACACGACCCAAGGCCCCGAGGCGTCAGTATAACGTAGGTAGTCCATTCGAGAGATTCGCCAATGACATCGCCGGCCTGTTTCCCGTATCAGATTACGGAAATAAATACATCCTTGTGGCAATGGACTATTTCAGGAAGTGGGCCGAAGCCTATGCCCTGCCCAACCAGGATGCCATCACCGTCGCGGACGTCTTGGTGGAAGAGTGGATATGTCGTTTCAGTATCTCCTTGGAGCTGCACTTGGACCAAGGCAGAAATTTTGAATCCAACCCGTACCAAGAAATCTGTCAACTGCTGAACTTCCGCAAGACGAGAACCACAGCTCTACATCCACAGTCCGATGGAATGGTTGAGCGGATGAACAGGACTATCAATCGCCACTTATCCAAGGTAGTCTCTGACCATTAAAGAGACTGGGATCAGTATCTCCATTTGTTTCTGATGGACTGCCGTTTCGCATTACACGAGTCGACCGGCCAAACCCCTGCTAGTATCATAATTGGCCGAGAGCTGCAACTTCCCTGTGACCTAAAGTGTGGGATGCCACCAGAACAGGATACTGCGGGAGAGGACTACATCAGGAAACTCCGTCAGCGAATGGAAGACATCCACGAACGAGTCCGTTCAAATATCCAGAGTGCCAGCGACAAAATGAAAGCGGCTTATGACATCAATGCCGATGCTGGAGGATTTCAGTGGTGATCTAGTTTGGCTGTACAACCCGAAGCGTCGCCGGGGCCTGTCACCGAAACTACGGAATTTATGGGAAGGTCCGTACAAGATCATCAAGAGGATAAATGACCTGCTTTACCGAATCCACAAGCCACCCAGAGGTAAACCCAGGGTCGTTCATTTCAACAGGTTGGCCCCTCTTCTGGGAACCATGACCAAGTCCGCACCCTCAGACCACTAGAGGATGCGATGACTTTCCAGAAATTCATGTCCTTATACTCAAATGGACAGAAAGTGTCACACGGGGTAACTCGACAGGAGCCACAGGAACTTTTCAAAGTGCCAGTCGATTACGCCCTAGCACACTGCGTCGCAGAAGATCTTCGAATGTCCAGGGGCATCGCTGTGGTGTTCTCCAAGAAATTTGGCCAACTCCAAACACTACAAAAACAGAATCCAGAAATTGGAGGTGTGCTCCAGCTGAAGAAGGGCGAGAGGAACATCTACTATCTGGTGACCAAGGAGCATTCCCAAGATAAACCGTCCTATGGAGATGTCTGGAGGAGCCTCACCCAACTGAGAGATACGATGGTGGACTTGGCAATCCCAAAATTATCCTGTGGTATTGATGGGCTGGATTGGAGAGTTATAAGAAGTATGTTGGAGACGATATTCCGATCCAGCGGCATCCAGATTTTGGTTTGCTGTAATCCTATTCCACGACCTAACAGAAAGACTGTGGAGTGTTATTTCCATCAAACTTCACGATGCAGATATGGGGAATCCTGCAAATATCGACACACTCCAAGGATGACATTTCGGGACAAAATATCTCTAAGAAGGGGGCAATGTGGTGAAGCTGCGGGCGATGCCGGACCTAAACTCTTACGTAGCCATCGCTGACCGTTAATTACTTCCGAGGCGCTTCGCTTTGCGAAGAATCTGGTCTAATCGGAGAACTTTCCTATGGCTGTTCGAGAAATTTCATGAGCCTTCGGAGAAGTGAGCGGTGGATATAAAAAGAACTCTGCAGCAGAGACAGTCAGACAGTCAGTGGAGTGAAAGTCGAATATAAATAGTAGAGTGATAGTTATATAAATTAGAGTATTGTGAATCATTGTATTTCGTTAAATAAATTATTTTAGGGTAAATTAGACTATAAATATACGGCAGTATAAACATTTCTTGTCTCGTAGCGAATAAACTTTTTTAATATTTATTATTATCAGATAAGGATGGATTGAGCGAGGGGAAATATATGAAAATATAAGTAGAAAAGTTATTGGGTATAACCCTCAAAATGTTTTGCAACCGTAGACACGTGTTTCGAGCTTGAGCTCTCATCAGTACAGTAAAATCGAGTGCGAAGATGTACAACACTTGGATGTAAAAATAGAAACAAAGGAAGTCAACAACAGCAAGCCAACCACACATTTGTGGCTTCGGTTAGAAGACCTTGTGTTTACAAGCAAAACTAACGTCGCCACGGAGGCAGCCATAGCTACCAGCGTGACAATCCTACCCAGGAAAATACAAATAAGGATGAATTGAGCGAGGGGCAATATATGAAAATATAAGTAGAAAAGTTATTGGTTATAACCCTCAAAATGTTTTGCAACCGTAGACACGTATTTGGAGCTTAAGCTCTCATCAGTACGGTAAAATCAAGTGCGAAGATGTACAACACTTGGATGTAAAAATAGAAACAAAGGAAGTCAACAACAGGATGCCAACCACACATTTGTGGCTTCGGTTAGAAGACCTTGTGTTTACGTGGCGACGTTAGTTGTTGCCTTGTAAACACAAGGTGTGGTTGTCTTCCTGTTGTTGACTTCCTTTGTTTCTATTTTTACATCCAAGTGTTGTACATCTTCGCACTTGATTTTACCGTACTGATGAGAGCTCAAGCTCGAAACACGTGTCTACGGTTGCAAAACATTTTGAGGGTTATACCCAATAACTTTTCTATTTATATTTTCATATATTGCCCCTCGCTCAATCCATCCTGTGATGTACACGTAATTGTGATTATTACTCATGCATGATTAAGGGAATAAAGAATCCCAGCTCTTGACTCAGTCGGCCCAGTCAGTCTTGATACGGACATCGACGGAGTTGAGTGCGGGTACAAATCTAGAGTGTTAGTGTTATTCCAAATACCAGAATACCTGAAGTGTGTACTAAGAGTGACTATTAACTACAGTGAACACCACATTGGCGACGAGGATAAAGCAAAGAAAAGGGCTGTAAGTACGAAATGCATTCATTGAAAGAAAAATTTTGAAAAGTATCATACTGATTGGTATCTATATCTCATGTAATGAGACAAGGAAGCCAAATCCCGATGGTAGGGCTGAGGTATTGATAAAGCAAATTGCACAAAGTACCAAAGGTACTGAGGTGTCGGAAACTCGCACCTGTGGGAAAAAATAAAATGTCTAAGGTGTCGAAAACTCGCACCTGTTGCAAATTGCACAAAGTACCGAAGGTACTGAGGTGTTGAACAATCGCACCTGTTGAGAAAAAGAGTAACTGAGGTGTCAAAAATTCGCACCTGTATGCAAATGCAAAAAAAAAAGTACCGAAGGTACTGAGGTGTCGGAAACTCGCACCTGTGGGAAAAAATAAAGTGTCTAAGGTGTCGAAAATTCGCACCTGTGTGCAAATTGCAAAAAGTACCGAAGGTAGTGAGGTATCGGAAACTCGCACTTGTATTACTAAGGAGTCGAAAATTCACACCTGTTAGCAAGTTGCATGTAGTACCAAAGGTACAGAGGTATCTCGAAAATCGCAAAATCGCAAAAAAAAAATAACAAACTGTTTGTTCCAGAAACATGGCAAACATTCCTGCACTGGAAAATTTTGACTGTGATGGAGATGCCAGCTCTGTAGGATTACAATGGCAAAAATGGAAAAGGGCCCTTCTAATATACTTGGATGCTGCTAGCATCACTGACCCACTCAAGAAGAGAGCAACCCTTTTACATTTTGGAGGGTTGGCCTTACAAGAGATATTTTATAATCTTCCTGGAGCAAATGTGAACCCATCTGGTAGTGAAGAACGCGATGTGTTTCATATCGCAGTAACAAAACTGGATGAATATTTTGCCCCTAAACAAAGCAAGGTGTTTGAACGGCACTTGTTCAGATTATTGAAACAAGATGATAGTGAGAAATTCGAAAAGTTCCTGGTGAGGCTTAGGCACCAAGCTGAAAAGTGTCAATTCAAGGATCTAGATGAACAGCTTATTGATCAAATAACGGAAAAATGTTCATCACCCGAACTGAGGAGGAAAATACTAGCTGCAGGCGATGCAATAACCCTGAATACAATCATCGCTGAAGCTAATTCCTTAGAAACCATAGAAAGACAACTGTCAGGATTCATCGATAAACCAACAACCAGTGTAATGAACACCGTTAATGCCCTCGCATCACAAAAAAATTATAGACACCTTCGGCCGAAATGTTCACGCTGTGGATCACAGGAACATAGCATCAAACAAAGATGTCCTGCTATAGATATTACCTGTGGAAAATGTAACTTCAAGGGCCACTTCGCAAAATGCTGCAGGTCGAAACGAAAGTTTCAATCTTCGAGCAAACCAAACTTTCCACCCAATAAAAGATTCAAATCAAAACCGATACCAGAAGCAGAAGATGTCGATCTTGTTTCAGAACCTGAAGAAGCAGAGTACGTGTTTCACATCGATAGTGATGATACGATCAACTGTGCAGTAGGTGGGGTGAATATTAACATGCTCATTGATTCAGGTAGTAAATCTAATATTATAGCTGATACAACTTGGGAAATCCTAAAGAAAAAGAAGGTTATGGTATCAAATCAAAATACTAAGCCTAATAAAATTCTATTTGCCTATGGCTCAAAAAATCCCTTATGCATCGTTGGTTCATTCGAGGCCACTATCAAAATAGGTTCTAAACAGAGTCAGGATACCTTTTACGTAATAAAAAATGGCAAAAGGAACTTGTTAGGTAAAAATACTGCTATTTCTTTAGGAGTTCTCAAGATCGGACTAAATGTGAATAATATAAATACTGAACCGTTTCCTAAATTTAGAGGTATAATAGTTCGTATCCCTATAGACAAAACGGTGAGTCCTGTTAGTCAACCATACAGGCGAGTACCTATTCCCTTGGAATGGAAAATAAATGAAAAACTTAAAGAACTTATTTCATTAAATATAATCGAAGAAGTTGAAGGTCCTTCGGAATGGGTATCACCTATGGTACCAGTTTTGAAAGAAAATGGCGATATAAGAATATGTATAGATATGCGTAAGGCTAATACCGCAATACTTAGGGAAAATTATCCTCTCCCAACAATGGATTCTCTATTGCCAAATTTTCGTAAAGCAAAATATTTTTCTAGATTAGATATAAAAAATGCTTTCCATCAAATCGAAATATCGGCAAGGTCAAGATATATTACAACATTCATCAGTAGCAAAGGTCTCTATAGGTACAAAAGGCTTCTCTTCGGAATTAACGCAGCTCCTGAAATATTTCAAAAAATTTTGGAGAAAATGTTACTACCATGCGAAGGCACAATTAATTTTATTGACGATATACTTATTTTTGGTAGTAACGAAGAAGAACATGATAGACGAGTTAAATTCACAATGGAATTACTATCTGAGAATAACGTGCTATTTAAATGAAAAAAGTCAAGTTTCTGGGGCATACATTATCACCAACAGGGATAAGACCATTAGAGGACTATATTAATGGTATAAAATTGTTTAGGACACCTAAAACGATTGACGAAGTTCATAGCTTTTTAGGACTGGTTAACTTTATCGGAAAGTGGATTCCCAATCTTGCCACTTTGAACCATTACGGGTGTTATTGAGAATGAAATTGGGTAAACATGTTAACATCTTAAAACATTGGGGTAACGATCAGGAAGATGCATTCAGAAAACTCAAAGAATTCTTAGCGAATATTCCTACATTAGGATACTATGATCCGAACGACAAAACCCAAGTCGTGGCAGACGCAAGTCCAGTGGGGCTAGGCGCTGTGTTGATACAGTTTGACAAGAACGGTCCCAGGATAATTGCTTACGGTAACAAAAGTCTTTCCGATTCCGAAAAGCGTTATTATCAAACTAAAAAAGAAGCTCTTGCTCTCGTATGGGCAGTCGAACATTTCAAAATTTACTTGTACGGTAAGGAGTTCGATCTTATTACAGACCACAAGCCCTTAGAAGTAATTTTCGGACCAAGGTCACGACCTTGTGCCCGTATAGAACGATGGTTACTGCGTCTGCAGTCATTCAGCTACAAAATTCTATATCGTCCTGGAAAAAGCAACATCGCTGATCCCCTGTCTCGTTTATGTCAAACAAATTCATGTACTCCATTTGGAAGCGATGGTCACATTCACCATATTGTCGAGTACTCTCGTCCAACTGCTGTTAATTTACAAGAAATACGTGAATCATCAGAAACAGATGAGGAAATTCTAGGAATAAAGTCAGGCATTGAACAAAATGTTTGGGGTGAGACAGTGAAGCATTGTCAAGTTTTTCAGGCAGAATTTTGTTTGTGTGAGGGTATTCTGTTGAGGGGCAATAAAATCGTTATACCGAGAATCTTGAGGCAAAGAGTTCTAGATGCTGCACACGAGGGACATCCGGGTATTGTGGCTATGAAAAGCAGACTTCGTACCAAGGTGTGGTGGCCTAAAATTGATGAACATGCGGAAAAAATTGTTAAATCGTGCAAAGGGTGCACTCTTGTGTCGACACCAATGGCTCCTAACCCGATGAAGAGGAGACAAATTCCAAGCGGGCCATGGATAGATGTTGCCATTGACTTTATGGGGCCACTACTAAATGGTGATTATATTTTCGTGATAGTTGACTATTTCAGCCGATATAAAGAACTTAAAATCATGAGATCTATCACGTCAACGAATACAATCAATGTCTTAAAGGAAATTTTTGCTTGGCTTGGGTTTCCAGTTTCCATAACATCCAATAATGGAACGCAATTCACAAGCAATGAAATAAAAGCATTTTGCATTGAAAATGGTATCAAACTATATCACACTATACCCTATTGGCCTCAAATGAACGGCGAAGTTGAACGCCAGAACAGGGACATTTTGAAAAAACTCAAAATTAGTCAAGCTTTAAAGAAAAACTGGCAACAGGAACTCTTGGATTACCAAATGATGTACAACAGTACTCCCCATACTACGACTGGTAAAACTCAATGTGAATTATTTTTCCGTCGTCAGTTTAGAGATAAACTTCTGAGCTCCACTGATACGGAACATATCATAACGGACGGTGAAACGATAGATAGAGATCGGATACAGAAAGAAAGAGGTAAACAACTCGAAGACCGCAAGATAAAAGCTACAGATAACATAGAGATAGCAGTGGGGGATAAAGTATATCAGAAGAATCTGATAAAACCGAATAAAACCACGCCAAACTTTGATTCGACACCCCATACGGTCATAGAAAAAAACGGAAGTGATACGTTAATCAGGGACGATAACTTAGGAAACGAATATCGGCGGAATATAGTCCATCTGAAAAAAGTAGAAGGAACCTGGAAAATACTGAATGATGAACCTATGGAATAAAAAAAAAAATATATAAAAAAAATGAAAAAAAAAACAAACCGAATGGAAATATGATGTTGTACTCGGTATGTATTGATTATGACATTCCAGACAAAATGTATTCTTATATTTTAGTTTACTTAAATATACTATGATTTCAGGTGATCCATACCATCAAAATCCTGTCATCTATATGGTTACATTTGTATATAATATTTATTGGAGAAATAGTTATTTTGTTGATATATATATATATATATATATATATATATATATATATATATATATATATATCCTAAATAGAATTTCGTATTTCATATTAAGACATACTGGAAAAAAGGAGAAATGTGATGTACACGTAATTGTGATTATTACTCATGCATGATTAATGGAATAAAGAATCCCAGCTCTTGACTCAGTCGGCCCAGTCAGTCTTGATACGGACATCGACGGAGTTGAGTGCGGGTACAAATCTAGAGTGTTAGTGTTATTCCAAATACCCGAATACCTGAAGTGTGTACTAAGAGTGACTATTAACTACAGTGAACACCACACATCCTTATTTGTATTTTCCTGGGTAGGATTGTCACGCTGGTAGCTATAGCTGCCTCCGTGGCGACGTTAGTTGTTGCCTTGTAAATACAAGGTCTTCTAACCGAAGCTCTTACTGGATTAGACAAAAGTAATTTTTTATTAGAAAAGTAAACATGGCAATAATAATGATTACAAATTCATTGCTGTATTTAACTTGAAAACCTTCTAACAATATCAATCTTACCATGGACTCGTAATTAACACAGAAGGCAGAATCAGTTTTTCTGACTTATTCACGCCAAGAAATAGAATTCTCACTGTCATGTTGAGCTGACTTTGAGCTCTCTGGTCATTAGGATTGGGAAGAGAATAGTGATTCTCATAATTCAACTTATGAAAATATCAATCATACTATGGATATATGAGGTAGAAGCAGTTTTTCTTGCTAATTCACGCCAACTGATGTAATTCTCATTATCATGTTCTTTGAGCTCTCGGGTTATTATGAGTGAGAAAGGGATAGTGATTCTAATAGTTTTCAAGGCAAGAAGACAAACTGACCACTCTGTGTCACAAGATAATACTTAGGTGCAAAAATAGATGTAGACTATTGATTGAAAGTTTAATTTTAAGGAGGATATTCGATACTTGCCGTGGTCTTTTGATATTTCAGCCTTATACAGTCTGAAAATGAAATCTGTTCGAAAAGTTTCGGAGGCAGAAAGAATATGAATTGTTATAACAGGTGTCAAAATACCTACGAAGAAGTGCAAATTTATTTTAATAATAATAATCCACCTACATAACCTGTTCTTGAAACGTTTGGTAGTAAAATCTTAAGGAAATTTATAAAAGGTGGGGCATGCTAGAGATCCACCGAGGACTGGATATCCTGCAGTTCCGGAAGTTGTTAACATGAACTTGTTGTTAAAGTTGTAGGAAAAGCCTCATCTTCATTTGAAACTGTTGCAGCAAACGATAGAATTAAAAAAAATATCTGTTTTGAACAAATTGAAACGTTGCAGAAAAAATCAACGTTTAGACAGGAATAGCCGATCACAGGATTTTCAGGCTTATTTTTGTTGAACATCTGTTGAAAATATCCCGAGCTATTGAGATACACCCTGCTCTATCCAGCTTTGATAGTGATGTCACAAATCAAAGAGATCTATGAATCTCAATTAAAAACTTGTGATTTTAGTACAATCTAATTTTAGTTAAATGGTGCACCACTGGCTCGCCGAAGTCTTCCAAATCAGGTATACTGGCTGTGCAGTTTTTTTTTTTTTGACGTCAAGCACAGTGAGTTTACCACTTTCTCAGTAGTTCCGTTTCGTGACCAGCCCTGGCAGTCTTCAAATTGGATTAATAATTTCCAATTGAATATCTCTTCAATGAATTGTCTTACCGAATTAGGCTCGAGTTGTTCATTGTTTCACAGTTACCTATAAAGAGTCACTCATATTTTTCTGAGACGCAGATCTAACTAATTTGCCAAGTAATTGAATCATTACCATCATGTGCAGTTACCCTTGAACTTTCGTGTAATTATAGGAAAAAAAACAGGAAAAAATGCGACTTTTCGTTTTTCAGAACAGGCAAAATGATGAACCATCACTTAATTCACGAAATAATACTGAGTTGAGGAAGAGATAAAATATCTGCTATGTAACAATCAACTTTTGCGTTAATAACCTTTAATTGGGAGTTTGATAATGTTACGATTTGTCTAGAATATTTTCGATTTGTCATTGCTTGCCTTTCCCTGTCCAATGTTTTACAAAAATACAATAACAACTTGCAGTCAGATTCCTTTTGACCGAATTATCATATTAATAGTGAATTTCAAAATAGTTTAAAGTTTTTAAGAGACGGAAATCTTAGATTACACCTACAAGATGTGCGCATTTATTTTAAAAATTATTATCCGCCTACAAAACCTTATTCTAAAATTGCTCTTGGTATGAAATCATAAAGAAATTTGAAAAGATGAGTTGTTAGAAATCACCCATGAACTGGAAAGAAGCATTCGAAACTGTTACGGCAAATTATCTGATTAAAAATAAATATCTGGATCATTTTTTTTAATCATGTTGAAACGTCACTGTAAAATCCAACGTTTGGACAGGAAGAGTCGGCGATTGGATTTTTTTGGCGTAATATTCATTAACGAGATGTTGACAGGGCAAATATTTGTTGAAAAAAAAAATTGTTCAAAATTTGTTCTGCACCCAAAAGCAACCCTCAGAAGTATTCGAGAAACTTGTGTTATATTTAAGGAAATCTTGTTGATGTACTTTGATTATTCAGTTCACAAATCAAAGAGATCTCGGAATCCCAAATGAAAACTTGTGATTTCAACAAGGTAGGTGCTTCATAATTATAGCAAAAAAATGGTGCAGTACTTTGACAACTGGAGGAGAAAATACTAATTGATATCATGATATTATTTTTGTAACGAGATTCATTTTTCATATTTGAAAATATTTCGGGAACTATTTGCCAAAACTGATATACATATACATATTACTGAAAGCAAAATATCAAAACATAATTTTACATATTACTTAAATCAAAATGAGCTGTATTGTAAAAACTTGATGTGACATGGAGAGGGGTAAAAAAATAATTGAATGACAAAGTGATTTTTAATGCAGATGACTCAACAATAATAGAAATATTAAAAACATGAGGGGAGTTTTGGAATCGGAATTTTCATCGCAAATCAAAAATTGGTGTCTTCGACATTGAAATTCCAAGAATTTGTGGTATAAAATCGGTGTTATTCCATAGGCTGAAAGGTATAATTAGCAATAGCCCTGCAGCATCTCAAAACCACAGCAAATAATGTTGATTTAGCATGATTCATATTGAATCACATTGAAAGAAATCTCATAAGTACTCTTATGTTTTATATCCGATACATTTATGATAGCAAAACGAACCATATTGCTCATACTGGTATAATGTACCCAAAAAGTATCAAGGATTATTCAATTCAATTCACATCTAGAAATAGTCTTAAGATTGACCAAGAAGCAAAACTAAATAAAAGTACTGTACAGCAACTTCGCTGTCACTTTCGTTTGAGAAAACTAAGATGCCAGCACTTTTCTGTAAGAACAAAGGTAAAAACAGTGCTTATTAGTGTTCCTGAAATCAGAATTCTCAAATGAGAAGTCAGAAACATAAATGTAATATACCTATTTCGATCATTTTTAGGTAGTTTTCAAGATTGTTATTTTCGCCCACTCAGGAATGATTTATCGAGATTAGACTTCTTAACGAGCACCGTTTGGAACTTCTGCAACGTGAAAATCATTTTTGATGTTCAAAATATTCTGCGATTTTGCCAAACGAATGAATGAGCCAGAGGCTAGAGCTTTATGGATCAAAAACTACTCAAAATCATCACCGTTTAACGGCGCCCTCCGGTGAAACACATCCTCTCCTATTCCTGATTCATTTTGATAATTATTTATTGCTATTTTGATACCACCTACCGCACGACCCATTTAATCTCATCGACAGTTCCGAGCGCATTGTACACTCTTAAATTTTTTTTATGTATAATGTGTTTTACCTACCCCAATCAAGACTTATTCGACTACCTACATTTCAATTTTAAATTGAATGTTCTTGTTCGATATTCAAATTTATATCAAGATACATCCAATAGTTTTCTTTTTCGATTTTTGTTAGTTACAGAAACAATTTGAAAGAATTGTGACATTCCGAAAAATAAATATACATGTCAAAAGTTCAAGACAATAATTTCATTTTAAATACAGTCCAGACAGTTTCCTGTTGACTAACAGGGCTTTCTGTACATTAATTTCTGGTCCTTCTCCCCGATGTTGATGTGAATCGGCTCGGCAGTTTTGACAATTTTCGGCAGTGGTGGACAATTCACAATTGTTATTTATTGGCAGCAATTGAGTTATATCGACGCTTATATAAACTCAACAGGACAATCAACGACGCGAATGTTAAGCAAGTTGATTTCTCGGCAGTATTTTCACGTATCCTTTACTGGGCAGCGCAGACTAGTGCAGAAATTGACAGTTACGCAAGTGCATCGACATTGTGCAGAAAACCGGCAGTTGGAAGGAGAAACAAGGTCGTATTCTTCTTTCTTGAATAGAATTGATCGACGGATCATATATTTTCATTTTATAATTGGGTGTTACCAAATTTTTACTTGACAGAGTATGTCAGAAGACAAAGAAAATCAACTTTCATCTCTTAAATTTAAAAGAGCTCAGATCAGACGAATTCTTACAAATTTCAAGACATTTATTGAAAGGATTGACTTTGAGAATTTATCAGAACTTACTTATAATGATTTGAAGTTTAGATTAGATAAGTTTGTGCCAGGATATGATGACTTTTCGTTGGTACAATTAGATATTTCTAACGTGTTACAATCTTCAACACATTTATCGGCTGATCAAAAGGCTCAAGAGCTTGATGAAAAAAATTATTTTGAGGATTATTTTCATTTAATTGCTGTTGCTAAAACTGGGATTGACAATTATGAAAAGGCTCGTTGCAATTTGAGTCAAAAACTTTCAAATTCTGACAGCTCGCAGAAATCGAATAAAACCAAATCAATTCAGGCAGCTAAGTCGACTCAGTCAGCTTCGAGATCGTCCCAGGGCCGCTGTAATCATGATAAGGTTTACTCTAATAAATTACCGCCTATGAAACTTTCATCCTTTTCAGGAAAAATTGACAAGTGGCTAGAATTTAAAGATGTATTTCTGGCAATGGTTGGAGAAGCTCCTCCAGTTCAGAAATTACAATATTTCCGTAGTTCCTTGAACGACGAAGCTTTAGATTTAATCGGTTCACTACTAATTACTGACAAAAATTGGAATGTAGCTTGGTCACTTCTGACAGAGCGTTATGAGAATAACAGACTTGTAGTTGACACATATATTCAAGGGCTTTTAGATGCTCCAGTGTTATCAAGGGAATTCTATAGTGATTTAAGAAAACTTTTCGACACATTCAATCGTAACGTTAGGTCGTTAGAAGCATTGAATCAACCGACTGACAAGTGGGATATGCTTTTAATAGCGATTCTAGATAATAAATTTGATAATCAGACTAGGAAGGAGTGGGAAGCATATAAAATAAAGAGCACATTTCCGACGTGGAAGGAGGTACATGAATTTCTAAAAAATAAATGTGCTTTACTCGAAAAATTAGAGTTGACTAGAAATCATAGGTTATCTGGACAGACAGTTGACAGGGCAGACAAAAAAGACATCAAACAGACAAATAGATGTCGCGGTTCATTTGCGACGACGAATCAACCAAGGAAACTTTCCTGTTACTATTGTAAATCAGACCACTCGATATCCTTCTGCGATACATTTAAAAATCTTTCAATAGATGATAGGAATACGGAAATAAGAAAATTGAAACTGTGTCTAAATTGTTTCAATCCGAATCACATGGTACAGGAGTGTCAAAAAATGGGCTGTAGAATTTGCAGTCAGAGGCATAATTCTTTATTACATCGTTACAGACAAACCAACGACGATGTCGAACCACTCAATTCCGCGCATGAAGGCAGCGCGAATACGGCTGCTATGTGCAAAACGGAGACAGAGAAACCTGTGGCATCTACCTCGACGAGCTATCTCACGAGGGAAGGTGACCAACGGAAACCCGATGGCACTGCAGAATTATATAAACTTTCGGAGGGTGTAGATTTCAATTCTTTTCAGATCGTTGACAGTTCGGAAAATGAATTAGACTCATTTTCAGGACTTACTCGACAAACTACTTACTCCCTTCTTTCAACAGCTTTAGTGAATGTTATAGGCGCTGATAATAAACCATATCAGGCTAAAGTTTTGGTGGATTCAGGAAGTCAAAGTAACTTTATTTCTGAAGAATTCTCACAGAAAGTAGGAGCGAAATTATTTTCAACGAGTTTTGACATTTCAAGCATTGGCAATTCAAATAATATTTCGATTAAATACCAGACTAAGTTAACCATTCACTCAAGAACCAATGAATATAGTCGAGAATTGTCGTGCTTAGTTCTAAAACAAGTGACAAATTCGTTCCTCTCATTTCTTTCAGTGCCAAATTAGTTAAAATTCCTAAAGGCATCCCATTGGCAGATCTGACTTTTAATATCTCACGAGATATTGATATTTTATTAGGTGTAGATGCATTCTATGACATTCTGCTTATGGAGCAGATCAAAACTAGTGGTCGAGTAACTTTACAAAAGACTCAGTTGGGTTGGGTCATAGGTGGCGAATTGACATTTCCTAAAATTACGAGACGTTTCACTTGTAATCTGGCAATTGATGATGACATGCTAAACCAGACCTTGGTGAAATTTTGGCAGATTGAGGAGCCTGTAGTTCCTAATACTTCAGACAATTATTGTGAGAAACATTTTTTGAATACGTACGAAAAAGACGCGACAGGTAGATTTATAGTTCAGATTCCATTCAAGGACAATTTACCAGCATTAGGTGACTCAAAAGGGCAGGCTTTGCGTAGTTTGGATTACTTGAATAGGAAATTTGTGAAAAATCTAGATTTGAAACACGAATATTCTGAATTTATTTCAGAATATGAGAGTCTTGGTCACATGACACAGTTGACTAATGAAGACTGGCGCAGCAGTAAGGACAGTGAGAGTTATTACTTACCTCATCATGCGATTATTAAAGAGTCGAGTTTGACATGTTGTTTGAGGGTAGTTTTCAATGCCTCTAGTAAGACTTCAAGCGGGCTAAGTCTCAATGACGTACAGTTTGTGGGCCCTACTATACAGAATGACTTAGTTTCTATTTTAACCAGGTTTCGTACGCACAAATATGTTCTAAACGCGGACGTTTCGAAAATATTTCTTCAGATCTGGATACATCCAAAACAATGACCTTACCAACGTATACTATGGCGTTCAGATAAAGGAGATGTCATTTGTTACGAACTGAATACGGTGGTTTATGGCATGGCATCAAGCCCATTCTTGGCAGTTCGCTGTCTACATCAGGTAGCTAGTGAATTCGAGAATGAGTTTCCATCAGCAACGCAAATAATAAGAAATGACATGTACATGGATGATCTTCTGACAGGCACAAACGACGAGATGAAATTATTGAGACTACAAAGAGACATAACAAAGATTTTAGCAAGTGTAGGTTTCAGTTTGAGAAAGTGGTTATCTAATAAAAGAGATTTTTCTGACAGTTTCGAAATAAATGATAATTCACATGCTAGTATCTTACCGTTAGTTGAGAGTGAACAGAATAAAACGTTGGGTTTTTACTGGAACGCATACACTGATACTATTCAGTACCGAATTCGAGACTTTTCAGTACAGCTTACTGTAACTAAGAGCAAGATATTTTCAATTTCAAGTCAGATTTTCGATCCGTTAGGGTTAGTTCAACCAGTTATCGTTGTTGCTAAGTTAATCATTCAAAGTTTATGGAAGGAAAAATCTGACTGGGACTCTGAAGTTCCGGAACCTTTACTTGTCAAATGGAATAACTATTGTTTGGACATGAAATATCTTAATGACCTGAAGATTTCTAGATTTATTCTTTGTGACAACTTTGAGCGTGTGGAGTTACATGCATTTTCTGACGCGTCTGAAAAGGCATATGGGGCAGCTATTTACATACGTTGTATTAACAACAGTGGCAGTTTTTCCTCTCATTTACTATGTGCTAAGAGTAAGGTTGCTCCAACGAAACAGCCGACTTTACCAAGACTAGAACTGACAGCTGCACTGACATCTGCTAGACTGACCAAAAAGGTACTGGACACTATTAATATAAATTTTGATAGAATTTATTATTGGAGCGATTCCACCATAACTTTATGTTGGATCAAGGGTAGTCCTGACAATTTTAAAACATTCGTGAAGAATCGAGTTATCGAGATTCAATCATTGTCAAATCCAAATTACTGGTTCCACGTTCGATCAGAGGATAATCCAGCTGACTTGGTGTCACGTGGTAGCACAGCTATGAACTTGCTCTTCAGTGATCTGTGGTTTCAAGGTCCAATTTGGTTGAGAACTAGTGACTTACCATTAATTACTGTAGATGAAGGCTCAGTGACAGCATTGCCTGAGCAACGAGTTGTTGCCAATACTGCAATACTCAAGAATATTTTAGAATTTGATTTGTTTTTACGTTTCTCATCACTATCCAAATTAATTCGAGTTATGGGCTATTGTTATCGAATTATCAATAATGTGAGAACTAACAAGTTAGAGAAGAATAAGATTATTTGTAGTAATTTGACTACACAAGAATTGAAAGCGTCACTTCAAAATTTAATAAGAATTTCTCAAGTTCAATCATTCAGAGAAGAATATCTTAATATCCTCAACAAGCGACCAATAACTAAAGAAAGTTCAATTCTTTCTTTAAATCCATTCATGGACAAAGACAATCTCATCAGGGTTGGTGGCAGAATCCAGAATGCAAAAATCAATTATGATGCAAAGTTTCCGATTGTTTTACATAATAAGCATAAGCTGACTAAATTGATATTCGAGTATCATCATAAAGTTTCATTGCATTGTGGACCACAGAAACTACTATATATTGTCAGACAGCAGTATTGGGCAATATCAGGTCGTAGTCTTGCACGATCAATTGTGTATCGATGTCTTGTTTGCTTCAAAGTAAAACCCAAGACACTTGATTATTTGATGGGTAATTTACCTAACTATCGAGTCAATAAGTTTTTTCCTTTTGCACATACTGGTTGTGATTATGCAGGACCATTCTTACTTAAGGATCGTGACACCCGAAACCCTAAACCTACTGATTTTTATAGCGACAATGGGACTAATTTCGTAGGGGCACGTTCAGAAATTGCAAAATTTTTGCAAGCAGAGTCTGTGGATATTGAAAGGAAAATTGTGTCTGAGGGTATTAATTTTCATTTCATACCATCCAGAGCACCAAACTTTGGCGGGCTTTGGGAAAGTGTGGTAAGATGTTGTAAATCACATTTAAAGAAGGTTATAGGTAATACCCGATTACATTATGAAGATTTTATGACTGTCTTAGTACAGGTCGAAGGCGTACTCAATTCCAGACCCATTTCTCCAATGTCATCGAATGTCGATGATTACATTCCTCTTAGTCCTGGACATTTTCTAATAGGCAGATCTATCACCTCTATACCCGAACCTTGTTTCACTCAAGTACCCAAAAATCACATTTCAAGAAACTCCAGCAAATTATGCAGCAGTTTTGGCAACGATGGCGCCTGGAGTATATCTCTGAATTACAAGCGAGGCAAAAATGGTTCCAAGGTGGTCATACAAAACTCAATCCAGGTGATTTGGTACTAGTCAAGGAGGACAATCTTCCCCCGTTGAAGTGGAAGACTGCCAGAGTTCTGGATATTCACCTAGGAACTGATAACATTACGCGAGTAGTGAATATTAAATTCAGTGATGGTTCTACTACCAAACGTGCAGTTTCTAAATTGTGCTTACTGCCATTATACAAGGACAATTAAGAAACACTTGTGGACTTGCATGTGTAGTATTTCAACACGGACTCAATAGTTGAAAATATCATTTCAAGGCGGCGGGGATGTTCGATATTTAGATTTATATCAAGATACATCCAATAGTTTTCTTTTTCGATTTTTGTTAGTTACAGAAACAATTTGAAAGAATTGTGACATTACGAAAAATAAATATACATGTCAAAAATTCAAGACAATAATTTCATTTTAAATACAGTCCAGACAGTTTCATGTTGACTAACAGGGCTTTTTGTACAGTTCTTGTTAATAGTTCAAAAGCAACTAGGTATATCTATAACACACACCAACCGTAGACTTAGAGAATAGTATTTCATGGAATATACTGGGACGGATCATTTACAGTGTAATATTTAGTAGTTTTTTGAACTTCAGGGCCTTGAACTTTTCGAAGAAGTTATAATAAAAAGGAATACTTTTAATCAGACTTTATTCATTGTGCTCTGTCACCTTCTGACATCTAATATCTGTGTGACATCAGGAATACTGGATGTTAATGATCAGCATGATCTAAATCTAAGATAGATTATATATGACACGCCCCCTTCTATAAAAAAACCCGATTAACAAATACAACTTAAATTGAAATGAGCTAAAGATTCAATCTCTGAGGCGGTCTTACAGTCCTACCATAACGCGTTCCATTTTTCAACACATTTGATTCTTGATTTGAACCAATATTTGATGTTTTATTTTTCTCCTTAACTGTAGTTTTCTCAACGTCATTCCAAAAATCACTTCTTGATTTATTAGCTTCCGAGGTCGAATTTATATCAGTTGGTGCCTCATGATTCTGAAGATCATCTTCAATAATATCTGGGTCAGGTGGTCTTGGGTTGACAACTGACAACAGAGGCCTTAGGAGTCGCCGGTTTCTTCGGTATTCTGCATCATCAACTCTAACTACATAGTCGTTCGGTCCAGATTCTCTCACAATGACTCCTGGCTTCCAAGACCTCATTTTCTGATGTAGCAAAATGGGTTCATCTGCTTCCAGCTTGCTTAATTTTCGTGAAGCCCTATCATGAATTTTTTTTTGCTTTTCCTGGTTTTGTTTTAATTTTTCTCTCACCCTTTTCACCGAGTATGTTGGTTTCAGCAGATCATTTGATACAGGTAAGGTTGTACGAAGCTTACGACCCATTAGTAAGTCACAAGGAGCTGGTAAATATTGTTTAGGAGTTATATTATAGTTCAAGATGGCTAACAGTGGATCGGTGCCTTCACCATATGCTTTTAATAACAAACCTTTCACAGTTTGGATAGCACGTTCCACCATTCCATTTGATGTTGGATTTTGAGGACTTGATGTCATAACTTCTCGCAAAGGAGTGAAATTCTCTCGAATTGAATGGAGGGCCATTGCGCTGAAAATTTCTTGTGGCAATCCATTTATGGCAAATACATTCTTCAAGCAAGAGACCACAGTTTCTGCTGTTTTGTTTTTGAAATCATTTACGACTATGAATTTTGTAAAATAGTCAATGATAACTATGAAATTCAGAGCGCCTAGTGTTTTAAAATCGACTTCAATTTTCTGCCAAGGGAGGTCTGGAACATTATGTGGCTGAAGTGGTTCTCTCATGTTCATTCTTGAGTATTTTTGGCGAGTAAGGCATCCTAAGACTGTATTCTCTAAATCAGTCATAAGTCCAGGCCAGTAAACAGAATCTTGAGCAAGCAGTTTTGTCGAAACAACGCCCTGATGTGACTTATGCAGTAAATCCAAAAATTCTTGCTTCAGTTGCTCTGGAATTATAATTCTTCTGTTATAGAACAAAATATTTTTATATATCATTTTGAATTGTCCAAAATTTTTTCAGTTCAATGGGTAAACTTTTTTTGTGTTTTGGCCATCCATTTTGTACAAAGTATTTGATCCTGTTTAGGGTATCATCTTGATCAATAGCCATTTGAAGGCGCTTTTCATTCTCCAAAGAAGTAGTTATTACTGAGTAAACTCTTAGGTAATCATCCAAAACCTGGGTATCAGTTGTATCACTGCATGGTTCTCTACTAAGTGTGTCTGAGATATGTTGTTGTTTTCGAAGAACATATTCTAATGGGATCTGATACCTGAGAAGCCTCATAGCCAAACGTTGGACACGAGGTGACATTTCATCAATAGGTTTCTTGAGTAATCCTAACAAAGTTCGATGATCGGTATGCAGCCTGAATTTACGTCCATATAAATAGAAGTGAAAGTGTTCACAGCCATATACTAGAGCTAAAAGTTCTTTTTCCAAATGATTATACCTCTGCTGCGTTGGCGTTAATGAGACAGAGTCATACTCAACAGGTTGACCATTTTGAATAATCACAGCTCTAATTCCATATGGACTTGCATCAACTGATAAGATTACTTCTTCATTGGAGTTGAAGTATCTCAATACAGGAGCAGAAGATACAAGTTTTTTCAACTTATCATAAGCTTCTTGTTCATTAGAAGACCATTGCCATTCTACATTCTTTGTCAATAGTTCTCTCAGAATATTTGTTTCTGTTGACATGTTTGGTATGACAGATACACTATCATGCCAAGAAAACGTTGCAATGCTTGTTTGTCAGTGGGAGATATCATATCAGTGATGGCCTTCTTTTCATTTTCGTCAACTGATATACCTTGACTGCTTATCACATGTCCCAAAAACTTTATTTTATTGACAGCAAACTTTGACTCACTTCGATTCAGAGTTAATCCAGATACTGAAATCATATCTAAAACTCTTCTCAAGTTATTGTTGTGTATTTCCAATGTGCATCCAAAAATCAAAATATCATCGAAATACGCTATGACACTTGTTAACCCATCTAGAATTTTAAAAATGAATTTTTGAAACACCTCTGGGGCTGTTGACAATCCATATGGTAAGCGCAAGTAACGGTATTGTCCAAATGGTGTCAATATTGTGCACAGAAGTGAACTCTCATAATCAATGGGTACCTGCAGAAATGCAGAAGATGCATCCAACACCGAAAAATATTTTGCTCCAGCAAGTTCAGCAAAGAGAGAGTCTTGAGTCGGTATTGGGAAAAATTCACGCTTTACGTATTTGTTGAGTTCACGAGGGTCCATACAAAGTCGAACATTAGTGTTATTTGCTTTTGGTGCGATAACTATGGGATGAACCCACTCAGTAGGCTCTGTTACAAAAACCAAAATTTTGTCCGCAACCATTTGATCCAACTTCTCTTTAACTTTGGCTTTCAATGAAATAGGAATTTTTCTGGCTGGACGTGGCTGGTCAGCTTTTTGTATAACTGTCCAAACAATTTGACTTGAATTAGCATCGCGAGAATTGTCCTCACACAAATTGTCATTCGATTGTTCATCAACATCATAAACAAATTTATTTTTTACCAAATTTTCGATAATGTCCTTTTTGATTACAGCGGCTACAGTATCGATTAAATGCAGGACACTTCCTTTGTTTATGTTGAGAACCACAAGAAGTACAGAAAGCTTAATTTTGTCCTTGCTTGTTGACTTTCGAAGTGGAGACATTTTGGTATCCCTGGTTCTGATAAGAAGGTTTGTCTTCAAATTTTCTTTTCGATCTTCCGAAAGATTGTTTACCTTTCATAACAACATACACAAGAGAAGAATCAGTTTTCATTTGACTCAGGATCTCTTTCTGTTTCTGCGTGCTACTCTCTAGAGCACGACATATATCTGTTGCTTTTTCAAGTGTCAACAAATTTTCCTGAAGCAGTTTTTCTTGCATACGTTTGTCCGTGGTACCAAGAACAATTGTATCCAAAATCATTACGTCCCTTTCCTTGAATTCACAAGTACTAGCTAACTGTTGCAATGAAGTCAGAAATTGGTCAAAACTTTCACCAGGCAGTTGATCACGCTTGAAAAAATTAAAATGTTCATACACCAGGTTTTTTATTGGGTTACAATAATGGTCAAATTTATCCAAAACTTTGTCTAATTTTTCTTGATCTCCTACATTTTTGAACTCGAAAGTATTGAAAATTTGAATAGCTTCATCGCCCAGCAAATCCAATAAGATTGCCACCTTTACTTTGTCTTCTTCAGTGCATTTTCCACTAGCCAAAAGGTGAACATTGAATTATTGCTTCCACAATTTCCAGTTGTTAGCAACATTACCCATGAAGCATATTTCTGATGGAAGTCGTGATTGTGCCATTATCCTCAGTTAGAAATGAGATAACCTCAGTGCCTGATAAAACGATGGCCCGTATACTTTTCCAGCGCGCCAAGTCCACCAGCACAAAAATCTATTATTTGTATTCCATTGACATATATAAACTTCAACGCACTTTTCAGCTTGTCACCGTGTAATATTTAGTAGTTTTCTGAACTTCAGGGCCTTGAACTTTTCGAAGAAGTTATAATAAACAGGAATACTTTTAATCAGACTTTATTCATTGTGCTCTGTCACCTTCTGACATCTAATATCTGTGTGACATCAGGAATACTGGATGTTAATAATCAGCATGATCTAAATCTAAGATAGATCATATATGACATACAGATCGACAACATTGCTGAAATTATGAAATTCCTACTTCTTTCGCGAACGTTTAGTGTGCCTTATCTCAGGACATATTACGACAAATGCGCATCATGGGCCTGCATATTTTCTCAGTTTCAGCTGTTTGCCGAAGTGTAACTTCGAATAAGATTATGTTCACAATCCATAGACTTCATGACTCTTTTGAATGCAAATTACGCTTTATAGGTGAAATTGTTTACCTAAAACCATACAATCACAATGAATGATAAGCAGAAGTATTGAATAGGGTTTTGTGATTTTTTGATATAAGTAGGTATACTTCATGAAAATTAGTTGAGCTTATCTTTATTATAAGAGTTAATACCGATTTTCATCAAATATTGGTATCAATTCAAACATGCAACGTTATTGCTAATAATAAAAGGAATATATTCTTTTTACAAACTGATAAATTCTCTACCAAAAGTTAAGAATGAAAAAATTGTGCAGTTTCTTACGGGTACTCAGTATAGCCGTTAATTTATCATATACGTGTCGTCTATTGAATTGTGAATCACCATGACCTGTGTGATACATTCCGTATGTTTTCAGCATATTTTTCAATATATGAACCACACAAATTCTCAGAAAAGAAATTTCTATACCCATACGGAAAGATAGGGTTGACATAAAATTAGCACTAAATTTATTATACGCATTTCTACTTTACAAAATATATTTTGCATGAACAAGTAATTTCCGAGCAAGGCTTTGGTAGGTACCCTAGTAGTAAAATGAGAGATATGGGTACTGAAATCAAGAAGTTTAACGCGTTTCTTTGTAGAGCTTGTGGAATTTCTTAAGGGCTATGACTCATACCGTCGCAGAGTACAAATTAACGTTTTGGCTGTCGTCTACTAGAAGTTTTGAAAACATCCGCATTCGAGTCCTACTAGCGTTTGGTAAAGATCGACGATGCACGTGTTCATACAAATCAAAGATATAGTACAGACAAATTGCGTTTTAGTTTTTGAATATGTAAGTTACTTACTTAGTATATTTACCCGTTTTTAATGTAGCCCGTCCACATTGTCGACCATGAACACACTTTCAGGTAAAAATGATATAGGTAATTTACGTAGATGTAGATATTGTTATTTTCATTAGGGGTTTAATTATCAGTATTAATGAATAAGAAAGACCTGGTATAAAAGGCAAGTGTATTGGTATATTCAAATATTATTAAATAATTATTAGTAAATACCTGTCCTGTATACTTTAAAGAATGCGTTTTAAATGCATCCTCTTTCGTCAACATAATATCCAAATTAAATTTAACCAAATGTTAAAAAACTATAATTTGTTAACCCCTTTGTTGCAGATACCATTCTGCAAGCATGAGCAGTTCCAAGAAAATAATTCACAGTCAAGGTCGAGAAATTATCTATAATGTTTATAAGTTTAGGCAAAGCGAGAAAGAACAACAAGCTCTTACAATTCCTCTGAGCAATCTACAAGAGAGAGTAGCTAAAGCTTGTGAAGTTGGCATCAATACTGTCAAAAGAATAATTAATTAAGGTAAGGAAAAATCACCTGCTACTCCCTTTAAATCACCAAGGAAGACCATAAACAAACCCTCAACTTCCAAGGGATCAGTTGATGAATTTGAGGAAGAAATAATTAGGAAAATCATTTACAACTATACGGCTATTCAGAAAAGGAGGCCTACTATGAAAAGGATATTTGAATCTGTTAAAAATGAAGAGGGTATCAATTTTACAGGCAAGATTGATTCGTTTAGAAAATTAGTTAAAAAAATGGGATTCAGGTGGAGAAAAGCACAAGACAATAGAAAAGTGTTTATTGAGAAATTTGACATTCAATCTAAACGGATTGAATAATTAAGAAAATTAAAGAAATATAAGCAGGAAGGTCGAACCATAATATATTGCGATGAAACTTACATCTACAGTTCCCATACGGTACCAAAGACGTGGGACGATGGCAAAAATAAATGTTTAAAATTTCCGGTATCCAAAGAAAGACGTCTCATTGTCTTACATGCCGGAGGTGCATTAGGATTCGTACCTAATGCTTTACTCATATTCACATCGGGAAGTAAAACAGGCGACTACCATGACGAAATGAATTCTACAAATTTCACGCAATGGTTAAAAGATAAATTTATCCCTAATGCTCCACAAAAATGCGTTTTAGTGATAGATAATGCGTCCTACCACAATGTACAGGTGGATCCTATTCCAAATTTTTCGTGGAAAAAAGCAGCGATGCAGCAATGGCTAACGGAACGACATATGATGCCAATGCCTTTAAAGCTGAATTATTTGCATTAATTAAAACGCATAAACCAACTTATACTAAGTATATTGTTGATACGCTTCTAGCGGAACATGACATGTTAACACTACGTTTACCACCATACCATCCGGAGCTAAACCCTATTGAAAAAATTTGGGCACTGGTAAAGAATGAAGTAGCAGCCTGTAATGTCTCATTTAAACTAGGTGATGTGCGACAGCTCACAGAAGAATAATTTCAGCAAGTGACAATTCAAAACTGGCAAAACATTTGCGCCCATGTAGAGAAGGTTGAAAAAGCATATATGGCAAGAGAGCACATTATGGATGAGCTGCAAGAAATAGTAATACATCTTGGAGAAGATACTAGTGGGACTGAATCAGAACTGTCTGACAGTGAAACCGATAACGATAATTTAGGTTGCCAACCATTACCATAATATTCTAAATGCCGTATTAAAAAATAATTTCATTTTAACGTTTTGTGTAAGTACCTACTTGTAAGTTTTCTTATTTACCTACTAAAAATAAATATTGAATAATAATTTCCACCAAACCAATCTTCAACCCGACCAGTGTGAACTTTGACTAGGCTATTATAGTGAAGTAGTTGAGTCAATGTTTTCGGTTTCCACTTCAATAATTTTGTGAATTGTTGCCTGAACGCGACGCGCAGATATGTTCAAGGTCATAGCCCATAAGAATATCCACATACCTACCTAGGGCTAGGCGCAAATTGGGACACGTATAGCGCGTGTGAGGTGGCGTGACACGAGAGACACGACTCTACACGTGCTGCGTGGTGATCCGCATATTGAGTCACGCGGTTTCAAATAGGAAACGGCGGAGTTTGGATTTGATTGGTAGTTTCCGATTAGCCAGCATTAAAAAATATCTGACATTTTTGACAAACGAACGAAACAATTTTTGTTATTGAACTTATAGACCGTTAAATAACGACAGATTTTGCTGACTAATTTTCTCGTTTCTGGGATTTTAACCACTGAAAATTATGTCATTGTTGAGCTCAAGAAATGAAAATTTAGCGATCGGACGTGTGCCTGGCAAATAGAAAATTCATTTTCCTTTTGCAGAAAAAAATTGTTCGTTTTTTATTTTCTCGTTTCATCTAACACATGAATAGGTATAACAATCTAATAGAGAAAAACCAAAAAAAAAGTTTAAATAAGGGAGCGATCTTGTAAAAATTTAATATCGTTAGGAACCCCAAAGAAAAATCCCCATAAGCCTCTATTAACTTTTTCTTCTGTAATTGTTTCTTAAAAAAAAAACAAGGAAAACACTTGTTGTACACACGCGTGGCACGGCAAACTGTGTCTGAACTACTGCGTGACACGTCTGTGAGATAACGTGTCGTGCCAGGTCGCGCTGCATCGTCAATTTGCGCCAATGTATTCAATCCTGTAGATTACAAAACAACGTGCTGTGCTGTGTCACCTCACACATGCATTGTGTGTGATATGAGTAGAAGGAGGACCACCTGCATTATTTCGTTCG
The DNA here is from genome assembly GCA_944452925.2 of Chrysolina oricalcia. NCBI lineage: Eukaryota > Metazoa > Arthropoda > Insecta > Coleoptera > Chrysomelidae > Chrysolina > Chrysolina oricalcia. Next base: position 32,861,634 of record OX101809.2, on the reverse strand, counting down.
TTTCATTCCTGTTCAGACCTGCATGAATCCAAATGAGTATGAGATTGAATGGATTGATTGCATTCCACTGAAATGAATGTTAACGATAATAATATATTCAATTTCATTTCGTGAAAAATGAATAAGGTGTATTCGAGTTTCTGATATGTACGACTTTCCTAACTTTTCTGTCCTACAAAAATATACTATACTCTTAGACAATGGATATACCTATAGTATGTCGTGAAGAATATGTAAAAAAATCTACTTGAATTTTAGGTGAATGTATAAAGCTAGGTAGGTACTTAAGATATTTTTTAACTTTTTCTGTGTGTAATTTGTAATAGGCAGTCAATCTAGGCAGTACCTATACAGTGTGTGTCCACCTGAGTAGGTATCGAAATGTTCTTCATTTCTCATTTCAAGAGAAAAATCATTCTTCATAAAACGTCCAACATGTTCTAGAACCTAATTCTGAATGATCAAATCCTAAAATTGATTAGTCTTATAACCACGAGTAGTGAGAAAATATACGAATTTAGGGTAATTTAGAAAATTTAGTGGAATTTAGGGTAATTTAGGGCAGTACTTCACTTGCTAAGGGCTACGAAAAGAATACTCATTTCATTGACACACTCTATGGCAACAATATACTAACAGAGTTGCAATAATAAACATTTTTATTAAGAGCTAGCTGAGCTGTGTTCTCTTTCTCTTTATTGCCTGCGAAAGTCATTATTTGAATGGATAAATTTATATATTTTCGAACGATTTTTCAACGTATGGTAGGTTTCTTGAAATTATTATCGATATGTTCGATGCCAGTAATTATCTATTAGTCAGTGTTTATAATACTACATTTATCAACAAATATTTGATTTTTTTTTTCGAATAAATTTCGTTTTTTAACGAAATAATATTGCCAATCAGCAATTTCTAGAGATAAATCGACATGAAAAAATGCGAGAACATTGGATGAGAAGTCTGACTTGTGTCAGTTTTTTGAGTGAAGTTACTGAAAAATTTTGAGTTGAAATGCGATAAAAGGAAAGTTCGAGTGTTTTTTTTTAGCAAGATAAATCAACAATAAGCATATAAATGCGCTACAATAATAATCATCTTCATTGAAGCAATTATTTGAAGGAGCAGTTATTAAAAACATGATTGTTTTAATTTTTTTGTGATCTATTCAGACGAAACTTGTCCAAAACGACTCATATTGTGTCAACAATACTGAACAATCATATCTGACAAGACAGAAATAAAAGTGACAGACGCTTACTAGATGAGGTCTAGTTTTGGGGATTGGGTATTTTTATGGCGATAAAAAACGATGCACTCTTTTTATTGCTGTCAAACTGACTCATACGTCATCTTCGAATGGGTTTATTTCTGCAGGAGTTGATTTATCACACATAATTACACGAGAGGTTTTTTTGTCGAAGCATTCGAAGTAAACGTGACATTTCAGAGAGAATTTTGATGTCTGGCAATTTAACGAAAAAAAAACTGCTTCTTAAAAAATTATGAGCCCGCAGGACGGCTATTCTTTTTCTAGCAGTTTTTTGAGTTGAATTGCCTGAAGGCAACAAAACTCGAATTATAAATGTCAAGTTTACTTCTACAAAAAAATCATGCTTGAGTGTAAGATAATTTAATGAATACGTAACATTTGTTTTTCGCATTTTAAATGATAAAGTGCTTTTTTACTAAATACCAAATCGTTTGATAAAATGGCATTTTACCACATAGAACTGTCACTATCGATATAACACAATCCGATAGAAAATTGTTAACTAGATATAGGAAATGAACAAATCGCGTCAGGTTACTAGGTCACGGAAATTCTACACAAGTACCTACTATGAATTTTTTTAAATTTATAACTTTGTAATGCTTGTATATCTATGATTATTTGTTTATAATTATTAACAGAAAATGCGAGAAACTGGTATAAACATACCTCGTAAAAAGCAGTTTCAACTCACTTAGCTTTAAAGTTACCCGCTCGCTTTGCTTGCTCGTTCTCAAAAGCCATACTCATTTAGTAAACCGTTGCTTTTTCTAAAACTCGTTAATTAATATAATAATAATAGTAATAATGTTCATTAACTCATGATCATACATATAAAATACAATAAAAACAGAGAAAGGTAATCAGGTTAATAAACAGGAGAAAGTCACGTAAACTGTTGCCAGTTTGTGTGTGACTAAAAAATCAGTTATTAATAATAAAAATATAAATAATTAGAATAAAATTGAATAAAATAGATTTGATAAAATCCGGACGACAACAAATGTATATCTGAAAGAAACGATAATAAAATAACAATAAACATATAATACTAATAATAACAGTGATAATATGAGAAACAATAACAGACACTCTAGTTAAAATATAACAACTACGGATTAAAATGGGTTATTTGTACAAATATACACATACACACTGATACATACATATTCCTAAAAATTATTCACGAGAGTTGTGCACACTGGACATAATAGATTACCGAGTCAGTACTTATACTAATTTATGTACTTCTAAACGAGGCAATACATTGATATAATTATTCAATCTTTTCCTGAATTCATTTTGACTCTTTGAATTTTTTAGTTGAATTGGAAGAGCATTGTAAAATTTAAATCTGAAATAGTTGTAGCTTCTTTGTCCTACAGTTTTATTCATGAATGGTATTTTGAAATTGTTTTGTTAGGATCGAGTGTTATATTCATTTTCTATTTTTGGAAGTTTATTATTAATTTTGTGAGTTCGTAAGTTACATTTTGAAAAAAAGAGCTGTACTGGATCGAATACTTGTGCTTCATCATAAAGGACGTTTGATGAATAATTCCTTTTTTTTTCTAAATATTATTTTGAGAAGTCTTTTTTGTGTCACGATCAGTTTATTCATAGCAGTCTTTCCAGCCGATCCCCATGTCAATATTCCGTAGCTTATATGTGTCTGTATAAGAGAAAAGTATAATGTCTTGAGTGTTTTGATGTCTAATATTTCCCTCAAAACCTTGAACCGATGCTTCAAGAATTGAAGTTTTTTATGACATAATTTATGTGAAATTCCCATTTGAGTTGATTATCAATAATTATGCCTAGATATTTTATTTGTTTCATGGGCGAGATAGTCAAAAGGTTGTTTATACTCAGAGAAGTGAAAGGTGGGGAGCATCGTGTAGTGTTAAAAATTGGTAAGTAATGTGTTTTATTGAAATTTATTGTAAGGAGTTTTTGAGAAAACCAGTTTGCAAAATTTTCTAGGTCTGCCTCCACTTTGCTTTTTAATGTAGTCCATGTTACATCTTTGTAAAAAATAGCTGTGTCGTCTGCATAGGTGAATATTTGTCCAGTTGTCGAGATTGAACACAGATTATTTAAGTAGATGTTGGATAGAATTGGGCCAAGGATGGTTCCCTGTGGTACCCCATAAACTATATCTCGGAAGTCGCTTTTATTTTCTCCAATTTTCACGCATTGTTTCCTGTTTAATAAATAAGTTTCAAAGAGATTTAGAGTGGTTCCTCTTATGCCAATATTTTCTAGCGATTGGAGAAGGAGTGGATGACTAACCGTATCAAATGCCTTCGTAAGATCTTTGAATACACACAATGATGCCATGTTGTTATCCAACGCAGATAACATTTCAGTCGTTAAATCCAAGATAGCATCTTGTGTTGACACGCCTTCTCAAAATCCATATTGTCTGCGGGAAAGTATGGTGTATTTTTTGAGGTAGGATGAGAGTCTGTCTTTCATTAATTTTTCAAAAATTTTTGCAACTGCAGTTATTAGAGAAATTGGACGATGATTTATAACCTGATATCTGTCACCATTTTTATGAATGGGTATTACCTGTGTCAACTTCAACGGCGATGGAAAGATGCCCTCAGCAAAGGATTTGTTTGTTATGTACACCAATGGATCGATGATGAATGGAATAGCATTTTATAAAAGTTCCGCCCTTATCCCATCAATTCCCATAGCCTTTTTGTTTTTCAGTGATTAAACTACTTTTACCATTTCGGTGGGATCAGTGGGGAATAGAAAAATTGACTCATGATTTTTTACGTTTTCATTGAAACATTTGTAATTTGGAATAGATTTTATTTTACTTGCTAATTTTTGGCCTATAGTAGTGTAGTGCTCATTGAAAGTATCTGCAATTTCGAGAGCATTTGTAGTGTTTTTTCCTCCTATATTTATGTTGTTTATTTTATTCATTGCCTTTTTTTTACCGCAAATTTCACTCACTGTTTCCCATAATTTTGAGTTATCTGTTTTATTTTTCTCTATATTATTTTGGTAGAACATTTTTTTGGCATTCTCTATTGTTTTGTTGAGTTTATTTCGGAAAGTTTTATACTTGGTTTGCAAGGATTTATCATTTAAATTGCGAAGATATTCTTGAAACATTTTGTCTCTGGTATTGATTGATTTCATTATTCCTTTCATAATCCATTCTTTCCTTTTCTTTTTGTTTTGATATTATGACGTAGCTACATTCTTTGATTTTTTCATTTACTTTATTGAGAAATACTTTTGTTGCAGATTCCACATTAGGTGCAGTATATACCGATTCCCAGTTTATTGCCTGGAGGTGTTTTTTAAGTTTTGGATAGTTTACTGCGGTAGGGTTTTTTAAGAAACCTTAATTTTTATTGACGTTATTCTCAAGTATAATCTGTAGGGATGTAGTGTAGTGATCTGTGAGTTTTGTGGTGATGATAATATGTAGTAAGAGATCAGTATCGTACTTGGTTTCAATAAATATGTGATCCGAATAGGTTTTAGTATTTTCTGTCACCCTTGTATAATTATTGATCAGGGAAATGAAATCAAATTCACTCATAACGTTCAGGTATTCAACTGTTGAAATATCCATATTTTCGTCCAAAATATCAATGTTTATGTCTCCAAGGAATATGAAATAATCCGCTCTATTATGGCTTTCTGTGAAATGATTTTTAAGGGTATCGACAAAATCCATGCAACAATAGGGAGGATTTTCATACACAGCAAGAATTGATATTTTCCTATTATTGAAAAGAACATTACAAAGTAACAAAGTATCATGTTATTTTCGACGCTCAACTTTATTATTTCATAAGTGTACTGAAGTTCAGATTTGATGAACATCACTGTGCCATCGTTCTGGTTGTACGTTCCTTCGTTATATACTAAATCGTACCCATTGACACGATATAAATCTAAATCTTGGATCTGTCTTGTCTCAGTAAGTACAATGATTTCTGGTTCATCCTTCAATTGTTTGAAATAGCGCAAGAAGTTATCGAAATTTTTGTGTATACTCCTTATGTTATTAAGTATAATGATATAGTTTGCGCTACTGTTGTTTATTTTCACAACTTCCTGAAATTCTGAAAAATTCGATTAAACTTCTGTCTCGATTGTTTTCAACTCGAATTCCTTAACATATTTTTCCATTTTGCGATAGAATCATAGGTTGGTTGTATATAATGATAATGAAGGATCAATTATATTTACAAAGAAAGAAAGAAAAACATTTAAGAAAGGTGAATTACGGTAGTAGCAGTGTGTTCAAGAAAAGGAGACACTTCAATTTGTTTTGGTTATTGACCTACTAGTCCGGTGGGAGCGATGTATTATCATTCTATGACCCATTTTTTCGGTGTATAATTATGGGACCTATGCAGGTAGATTTCTTATGTCTTTTCACTCATGAAATGGAAATCTTATACACGCCAGCGTGGTCGTGACAAAAGATATAGGAAAAAACAAAAAAAAATTGGAATATTCCAAAAATCAAAATGAAGGCGCTATAACTCCTAGTATAATGAAGATAATCGGAAAATTCTTCCACTGTTCGGAAGGCCTATTCAAGTACTTCAGAAGGAGTCATCAGAAATTTCCAATGAAAAGAATAATTTTCTGAAAATTAGCATTATTTTGTGCTGAGATTAAATTTTCAATAAAATGTTAAATATTCAACTCGCTAAAAGTCACTCATCATTCATCCAACTGAGATTCTCTCCACACTCAAAACTGCGTAATTTTCCCAGCAACATTTTATTCCGATTATGTATAGATCTATCATAGATAATAAATTGGCTACAGCAATTTGAACGCGACAGATACAAGGACCGCATGGCTCTTCGGTACGCTACCGCTAATAATGTTACGCCTACACACTACTCGTTTTTTTGCAGCTATGTTAGTATTTACCCTCAATTCCATATGAGGTGCCGTTTGGTCAAAAAGTGTTTTTACAAATATATAAAATACTGTGTCAATATATTTGTCAGTTGTAGCAATATTTTTTTTCCCGAAATATTTATTTTTGATCAAACACAATATATTTATATTTCAAGCGTTGCAAAAATTCAGATTTGATGAACATCACTGTGCCATCGTTCTGGTTGTACGTTCCTTCGTTATATACTAAATCGTACCCATTGACACGATATAAATCTAAATCTTGGATCTGTCTTGTCTCAGTAAGTACAATGATTTCTGGTTCATCCTTCAATTGTTTAAAATAGCGCAAGAAGTTATCGAAATTTTTGTGTATACTCCTTATGTTATTATGTATAATGATATAGTTTGCGCTACTGTTGTTTATTTTCACAACTTCCTGAAATTCTGAAAAATTCGATAAAACTTCTGTCTCGATTGTTTTCAACTCGAATTCCTTAACATATTTTTCCATTTTGCGATAGAATCATAGGTTGGTTGTATATAATGATAATGAAGGATCAATTATATTTACAAAGAAAGAAAGAAAAACATTTAAGAAAGGTGAATTACGGTAGTAGCAGTGTGTTCAAGAAAAGGAGACACTTCAATTTGTTTTGGTTATTGACCTACTAGTCCGGTGGGAGCGATGGATTATCATTCAATGACCCATTTTTTCGGTATATCAAAATGGGACCTATGCAGGTAGATTTCTTATGTCTTTCCACTCATGAAATGGAAATCTTATACACGCCAGCGTGGTCGTGACAAAAGTTATAGGAAAAAAACAAAAAAAATTGGAATATTCCAAAAATCAAAATGAAGGCGCTATAGCTCCTAGTATAATGAAGATAATCGGAAAATTCTTCAACTGTTCGGAAGGCCTATTCAAGTACTTCAGAAGGAGTCATCAGAAATTTCCAATGAAAAGAATAATTTTCTGAAAATTAGCATTATTTTGTGCTGAGAATAAATTTTCAATAAAATGTTAATTATTCAACTCGCTAAGAGTCACTCATCATTCATCCAACTGAGATTATCTTCACACTCAAAACTGCGTAATTTTCCCAGCAACATTTTATTCCGATTATGTATAGATCTATCATAGATAATAAATTGGCTACAGCAATTTGAACGCGACAGATACAAGGACCGCATGGCTCTTCGGTACGCTACCGCTAATAATGTTACGCCTACACACTACTCGTTTTTTTGCAGCTATGTTAGTATTTACCCTCAATTCCATATGAGGTGCCGTTTGGTCAAAAAGTGTTTTTACAAATATATAAAATACTGTGTCAATATATTTGTCAGTTGTAGCAATATTTTTTTTCCCGAAATATTTATTTTTGATCAAACACAATATATTTATATTTCAAGCGTTGCAAAAATATTGAAATGTGAATGCCCATTTTTATAAATTCGATCTATTTCATGCCGTCAAGAGATGGCGCAGCAGACGTTATTTAATACACACTTTGATTTTGTCAGTTCTTAGGTATTTATTTGACTTCAAATAATCGAATGATTATTCAAAAAAACTAAAGAAAACATATTCTGAGCATATATTCTGGCGGCAGAGATATCATTCGTCCGCTATATTCTTGAGACAACATGAAATAGGTCAAATTTATAAATATATGGGAATTCACATTTTTATCTATTTGGAATGCTTGAAACGCAAATATATTGTGTTTGAACATAAGTAAATATATCGGAAAGCAGAATAAAAAGTATTGCTACAACTAATAAATATATTTTCACAAAATTTTACATATTTGCAGAAATACTTTTCACCTAAACGGCGCCTCATAATTTCGGGGGTGATGAGATATCCAAGAGAATATTGTCTGCAAAAGCAAAATAAACAAAAAAAAGCTGATTCAAGTGAAAAATCTGTCCCAAAAACAGTACATTTACTTATTTGTAGGTTTTCAACAGTAGGAGGTAGAAAAATCAAAACTACCGAAGCTATGTTGGTTCAGTTGATGAAAAGCATCGAAGAAGGAAAAATAATTGCAGATCCTACTCCAAATCCAAACTCTTTGAGGAAGTCCCTTGAAAACCACTTCGGAAAAAGATTAGCATTTTCTTGTAAATCCGGCAAACCTACAATCGTATACATTCTCCAGATATCGTTTATGATCTCCTCAATTGCCAACTTCAAATCGGATCTTCTAGGTCTCAAAAAATTGAATGTATCAATGGAGAATGATAGAAGCATTTTACAGAAAGCTGCAGGTAGTTTGCGACAAAATCTAATAGGGCATGCTCGCTGCAAAAACAAATCAACCTATCTTACTCCACAAGCATTGACTGAAACAACTTGTAAAAAGGAAATACCTGAATCACTTTAAACATTCATTTCTTGGAAACTCAGTCATAAACATTTCATTAAAATTTCGTAGGGGACTTTCGATATTCGTAATGGTAGCATGCTTGATTCTACACATTTCTAACAAAAATGATAGCAACTTAATAATAAAGTCGGACGACACTGACGTCTTTGTTATACTTCTGTTGTATTATTTGAATAATTAATATATGAGATCGAAGAGAATATTCATAGAGAAAGGCTATGCTAGTGTTTCTTCAAATAAGAAAAGATTTATCGCGATTCACGAATTAGATGAATTTTTGGAAAAACCTATTTGCGATAGATTGCCTGCATTCCTTGCAAGCACTGACAGAATGTGATACAACTAGTTCATTTTTCAGAATTGGGAAAAATCTGTTTGGGACATTTATTCGAAAAAATGCAATGATATTTCTTTAGTTCGTTTCGGCACGGCAGTTTTAGCGAAAGCAATGAAGTAGGAAATTGTGAAAATGAGGCCAGGTTGATTCTATCAAAAAGTTCAAATAAGTCTGCCAAAGAGATACCACCTACAAAATATGCCTTTCATTTTCATGTTCTGAGGTAGTATTTCAGAGTTATTACTACAATGGGGTTTAAATTTTGTTTTTTTGTTTCTGTAAATGCTATTATCAAGTATGGGTTTGGTCATATTCCATATTTACAGAATTAGCTGGATTTATGAGTCTGCCGCAAATTCCTGCCAATGTCAGGAAAATCATAGATCTTTACTGCAATGATGCAAGTTGTCAAATAGTTTTTATGCAAGCAAGAAGGCATATTCTGTACGGATGACTGCAATTGCAAACTTGCATGTTCCAATGAAGAAACTATACAGTGAGCACGTAAAGGTTGGAACAAATTCGTTAAACGCTTGATATGGCCATAAGGAAAAATAAGCTCAGACAGGTCGATTTTATTTTGCAGTTGCGCATTTTTTGGACTACTCAGATTTTCGATGACGTCATCGCTGTTCGAGTTATGACGTCATTATAATTTTTTTCAAATGGGCTCACCCTATTTTGATAATATTTTCAAAATAACGCATTTTTCTGAGTACGGATGTCATATTTTTTCTTATGTTAGATAACCGTATGTTCGAGAAACAAAATATATTTCATTCATAATAATGTGATATTAAGTTGGTTAACGTAAACTTTTGACCTAAGGTATCTCAACAAAATGAAATCTAGTAGGGTTAGATCAGGAGATCTAGCTGGCCACTATAAAAATCCTCGTCTGCGGGTAGAGGACGGCTATTATCATCATTCGCCGAGGCGCTCCGGGATGACTTTCTGATTTTTGAATGGCGTATTCAATTTTCAGTTGCAGGAAAGCCCGGAAAAACCTACAGCCCCACCCTGGGTGGTCGGTTGCACACTTCGAACAAACACCATACGTCGGGATTGGCATCTAGGCAACTCACATCGCACTCGCTCCACAACAAGGTGTGAGGTCACCTATCGATACCAAAATACTTGAGAAAAATTCCCTTATTCTTCGGATTTCCACCACAGACGAGGACATTTTTAGAGTGGCCAGGTAGATCTCCTGATCTAATCCCTCCAGATTTTTTTTGTTAGGAAACCTTGAGTCAAAAGTTCACGTTACCAGACCTAATTATGAATAACATATCTTTTATTTCTCGAAAATACAGTTATGTAACATAAGAAAAAATATTACATCCATACACAGAAAGATGCGTTCTTTTTGAAAGTAGTATCAAAATAGGGTAATGCCATTAAAAAAAATGATGACGTCATATCTCGCACTGCGATGACATCATCAAAAATTTGAGTGGACCAAAAAATCTACAACTGAAAAAGAAAATCGACGTGTCTGAGCTTTTTTTCCCCCAATAGCCATATCAAGCTTTTAACGAATTTGTTCCAATCTTTACGTGCTCACTGTATATGTGGAAAATAGCGAAGACTGAATGATTAAAAAATAAAAATTATTCTATGAAATCATCTCTGAATATTTTTACCAAAGAAAAAAGTTTCAAAAAATGTAATGAATATTGTTCAAATATGTTCCACAAAAGTTAGGAATTTCGATTCGATCAATCCTATTCTACTATTATTTTCAAACCTTAACGTAAAAACTGTTTTGTTTTATTTCACGCCAGGTTACAATCGACTACAAATATAGCATCGCAGATGATATTAGTGAGATAAGATCTACATATAATAGACAAGAAATGAGGCTTGTGAAATTACGCAGTTTTTGGTGAAAAAAGGATTTCTGTTTGATGAATTATGATTAACTTTCAGCGTGTTGAAAAAATAACATTTTATTGAAAATTGAATCTCAACACAAAATTATACTCATTTTCGGAAAAAGTTTTATTTTTTTATTTTTGATAACTCATTCTGAAGTTCGCGAATAAGCCTTTCAGACAGTGAAAGAATTTTACCATTATCTCTATTATACTAGCAGTTATAGCGATTATGAAGGATAATCCATCTCTCCCACCGGACTACTAACTGCATAAAAACGGGTAGTATGTTGGTGTACTATTATTAGTGGTAGCGTACCGAAGAGCCATGCGGTCCTTGTATCTGTCGCGTTCAAACTGCTGTAGCCAATTTATTATCAATGATAGATCTATACAAAATCAAAATGAAATGTTGCTGAAAAAATTTCGCTGTTTTGAGTGTGAGAAGGATTTCAGTTGGATGAATGATGAGTGACTTTTAGCGAGTTGAAAATTTAACATTTTATTGAAAATTCAATCTCAGCACAAAATAATGCTAATTTTCAGAAAATTCTTCTCTTCATTGAAAATCTTTGAGAATCCATTCTGAAGTACATGAATAGGCCTTTCGAACAGTGAAAGAATGTTTCAATTATCTCTTTCATACTAGGAGTTATAGCGCCTTCATTTTGATTTTTGAAATATTCCAATTTTTTTCGTTTTTTCCCTATAACTTTTGTCACAACCACGCTGGCGTGTCGTAGATTTCCATTCCATGTGTGGAGAGACATAAGAAATCGACCTGCACCGGTCCCATTTTGATATACCGAAAAAATGGCTCAGACTTTAAAACGAGCGAATTCGCCGCTGTTTCTACCGGACTATAGTTCTTGGCTTACCATCGGAGGTGCTGACATCTGTTTTGTTAGAGTTTTTAACAATTTTCACATTCTTTATTGTCGTTTCTGTCCTAGAGCCAGAACTCTTATTGATGTGTTGATTCATCAATTTTTGCTGTGGTTTCTCTGTGTAACTTTTTTTGGAGGGGGTGTCAAATGTTTCTAGCGAGAATTTACGAAATTGGACGGTTGGGGTTGACGAAGCACTGTTTTGTGAGGTTTGGTTATCTTGGTTATCGTCTGTTTCTCTCAATTCCTCCGCGTTGTAGGCTACTACATTCACTAATAATTTATTCCCTCTTATGTAGCATTCGTTATGTTTTTCTTGCTTTGCCAGATAAAGGTGCTTCCTCAGAGTTTTCTGTTCTTCTCGCTGTTCTTGAGTGAGATCCTGAGCTATGGATATTTATTTCCCTTTCAGTTTATAGCAGTTCTGGAGCACTGTCTTTTTGTTGTAAAATGAGATGAACTCAATTTTGACAGGACAGCTTTTTTTCTTCCAAGCAGGTAAATATCGTTTATATCAGCCAATATCAAGACGTTCTTTCAGATCCTCACATATATTTTCAGGAGTCAAGAGGTCTCTTTTTTTATTAAGTCCAAATACTATTACGTTATTTTTATTCTGGTTTCGTTTCAGTGATTCAACTTCCTTCTTCAACAAGAAGTTTTCTTCTTCCAACTTCCTGAAATTCGATTTCACTTCCTCAATACTCAATAGAAGGTTTGCCTCTGTCGCTTCTATGTAATTTTTGATATGTCTTCTACTGTTTACGATTTCTTCATGCAATGATTCCAGTGTGATGTGGATGTTTGTTGCTTCTTGCATTATCTCAACAAGAAAAAATAAATTTTCCGTGAGTATCAATTTATAATTTAAGCCAATTGTTATGGCCAATGGTGGAATGGTTTCGCGTCCACACGTCTTGACAGCTACGGTTTATTTGTCTCTGCCGTCTTTGTTTACATTTGGTATATATATATCAAAATTAAGTTTATTTGCCCACTATCTACGAAGTTCACTACATGTATTTCACTGTTAAGTACACTTGTACTTCATTTCATAATTTATTTTCATTTAATTTTGTTGTTTAATACACTTCGATTCGCGAACGTTATACTACTCGACATGCACCATTGGTATACAAATGAAATATATGAAATATACTATTACAGTTTTGGTTTTCATGTCAGGGTTGCAGACCTTCTGGAATCAGACGCTTTCAAACCCTTAGGTTCCGTTTTGTATCTGGAAAAGTTAGGGCAAACTTTTTTCGCAGTCATAATGACAAAAACACCGCTGCTTATGAATAAATGCATAAGTCTGTCGTTGTTGGTTCACTTCGTTTGATCAGAGCGCATGATTCTCGGAGTCAATATTACTAACCCCACGGAGAAGGAAACGACTGTTTAGGACAATGTATCGAGGCTTTGGAGAAAAGGCCTTACTGGAATATTCCTGAAGAAAGAAACATAATAATAATTATACTAACTCAATAAGACTCGTATAGAATCCCCAACAGCATAAGTTGTGTGGGATCCATTATAATTATGAACCGTAGCGATTGGGGGCGACTTCCTGATGTTTGGTGGTGAATTCACTTGTCAGCTGTGGAAGAACCCTGATCCACTACTACAAAACAGTAATCAGTGCTTATTACAAGCAAGCATGAAATGTTATATATGTGGTATCCCCATTTTTACTCATATCCAATTAACATTCTCATGTACGCAGTGAGTTCACATGTCCACTTCATCCTCCCCCCCTCTTCTTATCCGCGCAGTTAAGTAAATGGAAAGAGTGATAAATAATTTTTTCATTTTCATCCTTTAACCCTGCGTTACATACGTGGGGTGTGATGGACCCCAGCTGCCGAATATCGCTTTGAAAATATGTCAAACGTAAACTTATGCGTACGCCCCTCCTAATAGCTTCCAAAATATGTCCGCATCATCGAATTCAGGCATTTCCGCAGTATCTTGTAGACACTGAGTGAAGTTATAGGGAACTTAAGTGCTCTGGGGTGTGATTACTTGCCAAAATTGCATGGCTCAATCAGCGATTAATTTTTTTCCTTTCTGTTTTTCAATCTGCAATTATTTTAATTGTATTTCATCATAATAAAATTTTAGTTTCCGAATGTTCATTCCGGGGTGAGATGTTCATTTATCTCACATGATTTTTTTGACGCGGTGTGTTTTTTGGTACATGAAAAACTAGCCTTTTTCAGTTTATATCAGATTTCTTGAAATAAAGCCTATTTGATTATTTCTTGCGTGTTTTTATTGTTCCGAAATGATCCCCTGATACTATGGAACAACGTAATATCAGAAAAAGAATAAGATAAAAAAATACGATTTTTCAGGAAATGGGGTTTGTCACACCCCACGTATGTACTGATGCAACAATTACCCACGTATGTAACGCAGGGTTGAAATGTACACTGCAATGCCCTGCATTATCTCAAAACCACAGCGAACAGCATACTTCTACAGTAATTAGGCTCTGAGCTTCAAAGTGCTTGAGTATTAACAAAAATGCAAAATTCTTCGGGGGTGTTCTTTAGCAAGATACAATGCTGAGAATACTGCCCCTGCAAAACGAGCTTGATTTTTCTATTCAATAATGATGCAAGTTTCTTCAATTCTTCGATATTTCTGACGGTGGATATACTTGACACTTGAATAGAAACTCACAATCTTTCAAGAACGCTTTTCAGTATAAGATTCGTAATGAAACGAAACCTCATGGGTTATTCTTGGGTGGTGCGAAAAATGAGTTCATGAGTCTTAGGAGCAGTATAATTAATTAGCTATCCATGAGAAATCCTGCAAGACATGCAAACAGTTATGACACCTAACAGCCGGGTAGGTGCAGACAAAAGCGAGCTTGCAATGTAGTCAGACGGCCAGGAAGTCAGCATAATTGGATGGATATATAGAGAGCGGGCTTGCCCGAAGTCTAACAAGATAGGGATATGGAAAGGCTGACAGTGGACGGTCTGAACAGACATTCAGCTGCACAAATACAGAGCTGAGCAGACACTCAGGTGAAAAGTCATTCAGTATGATTGTTCAAAGCTGGTCAACTCACCAAGATAGCTGAAGAGTCTGCTTGCCAGAATGTTGAATCTCTGCTAGCCAGCTATTTGATTATCATGAAGACTTCTACCCAAGTCGAAAAACGCTGAGAAAACTCCACAATATGCTGTATCCAACATTGATATTCTGCTCGAAGTCACTGAATAATTCTTGAAAGAGTCTCTTCTCTTGATAGTCGACAATTGAAGGTCAGTATAAAATATATTTTTATACCAATATAAAGTTTTTTCATTCGAGAAGTGATGCCTTGAATGAAGACTCCTCATGAAAAATCATAGCGGCAGTTTCACATATCTTTCGGTATTTTATATTTAAAACATAATCGGGCTAGCTCATGTTTCATATTTCATTCATTCTGACTAATATCCTGAAAGTACCACAATGACGAAAATTCCATAAGACTTCTATTTTTTTTTCAAACAACCCATTCATTTCTTCCCATCACCTTGAAATATAATTGTATAAATGATGGATTTACAGGCATTTTATGTGGTGCTAGTATACACGTAGTGAAATCGTAAGGAAGCTGCTATTTGTATGAATGGACGGGCGGGCGGAGTGTAGTGCATAAATTATATGTTTCGGTCTATTTTTTGTTGTGAGAAAAAAAGTAACAAATCACAAATTGTGAAAATCATATTGTTGTGTAAGGAAGGTATATTCAGGGGTGATGATTCAGCTAAGTACACGAATATTCATCGTGATAAGAGACTATTCTCCTCCAGTAATGGATATGAGATTCCCTAATGTAATGATGAGGACTATATGATGCTGTACAAAGTATTGCACGCAAATTCCAGCTATTCACTTTTATCGAGCCAAAAGATACTTTGAATTTCAGTGAACTTCTTCTCATACTTGGATACTAAATAATGTTTCCATCTTATAGTAGCTTGTGAATATATCTACCCCAAAGGTGAGGCAGGATTGTAAACGACCACAATATAATATTTACATATATCTATGTTGTTTTGTTCACTCCAACTACATCATAACCTCAAATGATTATTCCCCGGTAGGCCTGAACTATATCAGATAAAGCATGAGCAGAACATATAACCTTTTTACCTGCAAGTCATCTCAGTCTTCATATCTGTATGCCTTCTATCATTCAATACTCTATAATCATCCCGCACCCTTTCAACGCACCGTATTTTATCAATAAAATATATTTTACCCCTGCGCCTTTCAATACCATTTATCAAAAGAATACTAATGTTCTCTACCTCGCGCCATCTCGTAATTTTTTGTCAGTTCAAATGTCTCCACTAATAATTCAAGAAATGTCTGAGCAACTTCAAGTTTTTCTAGATGTTGTCAAATATCATATAATACTAAACACAAACCAGCCAGCTATATTATCACAACTATTGAGCCTCAGCCGTGATATCTACAATTGCAGATGAAATGGCCAAATCAAGGTGACATTCTTTTGTTCCATGTTCAGAATATGAATAGATGAACTACAGACATACATCCCACTAGTCTACGGTTAATTTTAATTCGAAAAACAATACAAAAATATCTTACATATACGCCATACACGGGTGAGTTTCATTTAAAAGCCACAAATAACGGTCAACGTCTCTGCAACTGCGCTAGGGAACAAAAATGACCAGCAAGGACCTTAAAATTCTGAAATTTTGTACCTAGATCTAGGGAAAAATCTTAACATATTCACATGTTTTTATAGGTGTAATTCTTGAGATTTGCTCTGTTTTTTCCGGAGATCTAGGTTAAATGGACTTAGAAATTTTAAAGGTGTGCTGGATCCGGTGTAGCATCTTTACTTCCCTGTTTTTCTTTTTTTATCAGCCCTACTTGAGGAGGAAATGAAAAGTATGATTAGAAACTCAAAAAATTCAAATATTAGGGATGTATATGATATGAGCGTGGGGATATTATTTTTATAAATGATTTAACAAAATATTTGAATACTGACGCAGTGACATTATATGCTGATGACTACAATTTTAAATATAAAATAGATAGATAGTTTTATTGTTTTAGAAAAATTACATTTTCGTCACATGGGTTCGGTTTACATGCTAACTCGATTTAATACAACATAAATATAGTAAATGAAGTAGCAAATTGAGAAAAAATAAATAAAACTTATATGAAAGTAGTGATGCAGAATTACACAAATTCCTATATTATACCTAGTTTCCACCATTTGAACAGTCATTAATTCAAAATGAAATATCGCAACTTCATAATATTAATCAAGGGTTTCACAAGGTTTGTTAAGTGTAAAAAGTTATGAGTATTGAGCAGAAGTACTGGACCATCGATATCACCGATTTCAGAGAGAATCGCATTTTGTCTTATGCCTGCGTAGATAGGACATTCAAACAGAATATGTTGCAAAGACTCAGTCACGTGTAGGTTACAAATCGAGCATATCTCTGACGTGTCAATATGGTAAAAGGAGCCATGAAACGAGAACATCAAGGATTTTTTGCTAGACATTCTGATTTGAGCAATAATACGCGTTATATAGATTTGTGAGGGAATACTTAAGTAAGATTTTGATGGATCGGTAACTGTTAAGCCATTGTATATCAGCGGGTAGGAAAAACTCATAAGTCTCTCTAAGTCAAGCGAAATTGGCTTTTGTTTGAATTTTGCCAAAATATCGTCCGTAAGCTTTTTCGAGTGATAATTGAGAAAATGTTGCCATAAATTCTCACAGTCAGCGAATATAAAGTATTCTTTTAACTGAGAGAGCCAGTTGAATTTAGTGTCATTTCGCTTCAAATCAAGTAGACGTGCATAGCAAATTTTGGAAAGTCTGGTCTTGTCCATAAATTTCAGTTTATTGAGCTAAGTTAACGAAGACTTGAATACTATGTATGATAATTTGATGCAGTTAGTTTCAATGCGTACAATATAGTCTGGAGTATTTTTAGGCAAACAAAGTAAACTTTTGAAAAAACGAACTTGAATACGCTCTATAATATCTGCGTATCGAAAGCCCCAGGTAGCAATACCAAATGATAGCGAAGATAACACAATAGATTCGTATAATTTAATTCTCGATGACCACGAATTTAGTTTTGAACGATACATCAACTTCATTATAGATCCAATTATTGCTTGGTTAGCTTTAATTACCGTTGTTTTGGCCATTTCAAGAAATAAGCATGATGAAGAAAATTCTACCCCTAAGTAAGTGAAATTTCTGACAACTTCCAAGGTTTGCTTGTTGCAAGTAAATCTTAGGTTATAATTACTGCTATACCCTCCTCTACAAAAAACCATAACTTTAGTTTTCGTTGTATTTATAATGAGTTTATTGTCTGATGCATATTTTTCGAGAACTTTAAGTTTACGTGTTAGATCTATTGGGTAATCGCTAAGAATAACTATGTCATCGGCATACGATAACATCAATATATAATTTTTTCCATCAATGTTGAGTCCTATTAAACCGTGTGTTCGAAAGTAGTCTTCAATGTCGGCTATAAACAATGAAAAGAAGGGCCCTAAAAGAGGGGACTTAACGACTCACCCTGTAGGACTCCTTCAGAAATATCATACCTTTTGCTAAATATGTTATCTTGTGTTATTGAAAAGAATGCTCCGTCATAGAGATTTCTGATGATTCTAATAATTTTCGAACTTATTCCTACGTTATACAATTTCAGCCACAATAGATTATGATTAATGCTATCGAATGCACGACGGAAATTTTAAATATAAGCCCAGATATAATAAACCTAAAACTCAAAAATACCGAAACATTAGCGAAGGCTTCAGAATGGTTTTCGGCAAATAATTTAAAACTGAACACAGAAAAAACAAGTGAGCTAATTTTTTAAATGGTTTTCACGAAAGTAGCTTTAAGTTATTAGGTATATATATATATATTGATACGAAATTGAACTGGAAAGAATACTCATTCAAAAACCTAAATGAAGTAGTGTACCAAATCGTGCTAGGAATCGCACGTTAAAAGGTAAGACCTCGTTAATCCTTGGCTCGCACAAGTTTCGACTTTTGAGGGCTGCCATTCGTAAGGGGACGACAGCTAGTTAACGGAAAAAACAATTAAAAAAAAAACAAAAAAACAAATCAGGAAACTAACGGAATTCACGACGATACCGCACTAACATATTATTATAATAATTTCTTTTTCAATTTTTCTTATAGACATCTTCTTTATGGCAACTCCATGAAGAATATTTAAACTACAAAAAAAAACTGTCCGAATAATAGCAAAGGCTAGTATCGAGAACACTGCAAACCGTTATTTAAAAACTCAGCATCTTAACTTTACCATCAGTTTTCATTCTACAATGCATAATGTTTGTGAAAGAAAACGAAAACTTACTCTCTTCAAATTCATCCTACCATTCTTATGACACCAGAAATGAAAATTCGTCGAGCATTTCCTATCACCTCCTGAAAAAAACTCAACAACCAATTAATCATACATTCCTGAAAATCTTTAATAAATCACCAAATGCACTGAAAGATGCACCTATCAAACAGTTAAAGGCAGCATCAACAAAATTTTATTAAAAAAAATGCATTTTATTCCCTGGAAGAATATTTCGAATTTATTTTTGACGAATTAATTGTTTAATATATAGAAATTTTTATGTCTGTATTCTCTGTTGTGATGTAATTTTGAATAATTTTATATAAATTATATATTTTTAAATTTTATGTACAATGGAGTACTCTGAATTTTATGTATACATTATGGTTTTACGCTTTTAAATTTTACTATAATTATTGACATTCTTTGTACCTGTCTGTAATTGGTTACATTATTTTCTATTTCTCCTATATTATTGTTTTTCTTTTCTGTAAGGAATGTACCAGTCAGGCCCTGTCTCCGGGGCTCCGATACATCCGGAGGGCGCGCTGGCGTCGTTAACCCAAATAACCACTCCCTACGTCCGTAGGGTAAGTGACTATTGGGTCCGAGAATCGTGTGCCCTGAGTAGACGGAGCGAACCAAGGAAAACAGCCTTCTGCATTCGTGCTGCTTAGATTTCTGCCATATTGCGGCAAGCCGGTATTATCTTCAAGTCAGAAAGCAGTGTATCCATCATTCCACCAAGGACTCCTATAATCAGAACCACCATTTTGACAGAATGGTCCGGATACAACCTGCGGAGTTCAACGAGAAGATCTCGATATTTAGTCTGTTTTTCCTCCTCTTTTCGAACGATATTCATTTCGCCTGAAGCGGAAAACTCCATGACGAATATCGTTCTACTTTGGTGGTCGAGGAGGACAACATCAGGCTTATTGGCTTATATTTGCTTGAGGCTGGGTAATGAGTAGTTCCAATAGATCCGGAACCTCTCATTCTCCACCACGGACTCAATATCCCCCGGAACATAAGACAACACCGGTGTCTCGTCTATACCGTACGAGTGTCGTAAATGGTAGTACAACACTCGTAGCGCCGCGTTATGCCAGTGGATATAGGCTGAGACCGCATAAGATGGGCATGCTGATAGCAAATGCATTACGGTCTCAGGTGCCCCACGACATGCCCTGCATTGGGTGTCAGGGACGTCTATACCCATCACGCGACTACGGTAAACAGGGGTGTTGAAGACACCATCCTAGCAGGCCATTATGAATCTCTCGGTCTCCGACTTTAGCTCACTCGACCTGAGGAAGGCAAAGGTCAAGCTTTTGGATAAGCCAATGTCTTCGATGTTGTGAAAGAAGACACCATGCATTGGCTTATCCATATGTAGCTGTCTCCGCCGCTTTGATGTGAGCTTTTTGCTAAACGGGTCCCAACTCGGTGACAGAGTGTTATCTTTTGCCGAGAAATGAGCAAAATGAAATGAAATAAAATCTCCGTGCGAGAGTATATGTGGAAGATAATTTCCAATAGACTCCGCCCACCAGCGGCTTTGCTCCGGCATTGACCGGAGTAAATGTGCCGTTCTTTTATTTAAGAAGCTCAGTTTGCTCTTAAATTAGCATTCCTTCCGGAGCTTCTGCCGAGTGCAGTTGCTTCCGGAAGAGTCACGAAAAAGTCATTCCGGAGCTTCTGCCGAGTGCAGTTGCTTCCGGGCAAGCACATAGTTGTGCATAATTGACTCAACCGATTTCAAGCTCATGGTAGCTACGAGAATACTCATTTCCGGCAGTTCTCTGGAATCTACGGCCTGCCCTGATTTTGATGTGTAAGGAATTCGTTGGGAACACCAACAAAATCAAAAGAGAATTCGTAATTACCTTTAGTTCAGAGTTCTTCTCAGAACTCGAAACTATAATTCACTGCCCACTTCTTCGACGTTAATCCGAGCTACAAGGAAGGAACAAAATAAATTTGAGCTTCTGCGGATCGAAATGGACTTAGTTCGCTGAGCTAGCCGAATGCAGAAAATTAACCCAATTTTTACGAAGTCCGTTCTTTCCAAAAAGATGTCATGGCGCCCGTAGTGGGGCCCCGCGAAACCAAGGAGATTTCAAGCTATCTCAGTGGAGATAGGGACCCACTGTTCCAGTAGCCCGGATAGAAGATGGCTGATTGGATAATTCATGGGATGCCCCCTCGAGACAGTTCTGCTGCAAGCTATACCGGTGCAATCGAGGGTACCTGCATTCTTCGTGGGTTCGAAGACAATGGTCTGTAAATCCCGCAGCCAGCCTGTTGTTACTGAGCCGGATGGCCAGAGTAAAAAGACCAGACGATGTCGCATCAACCAACAGAGCTGGTTGTCCTTCGCCAGTGGGCAAGGGCGGAGTAATGCAAGGTATATCCTCTTTGTAAGCCGGATAGCAAGCAGTTGGAATTGGTGTCGTGGAGGAGTATCTCGGAATTATACGATGGGGTCAAATAAAGAAGATGCAGCTGTAATATAATTTTATTTTTAGGTACCTGTATATAATGGCTTTGTGCCCATGTATATAGTAATTAATAAGTGTATATATTTTATTTTAGGCTTCTCTTTTAGGTAACATTAAGGAAAATGTAAATAAAGGCGAATAGCCCATGTACAAAAAAATGAAAGGTCCTTTTCAGGACAATCCCAACGAATTCTTTACATCAAAACATGGCAAGCGATTCCTTGAAGGGGGGCCGTGTTATCTTTTGCCGAGAAATGAGCAAAATGAAATGAAATAAAATTTCCGTGCGAGAGTATATGTGGAAGATAATTTCCAATAGACTCCGCCCACCAGCGGCTTTGCTCCGGCATTGGCCGGAGTAAATGTGCCGTTCTTTTATTTAAGAAGCTCAGTTTGCTCTTAAATTAGCATTCCTTCCGGAGCTTCTGCCGAGTGCAGTTGCTTCCGGAAGAGTCACGAAAAAGTCATTCCGGAGCTTCTGCCGAGTGCAGTTGCTTCCGGGCAAGCACATAGTTGTGCATAATTGACTAAACCGATTTTAAGCTCATGGTAGCTACGAGAATACTCATTTCCGGCAGTTCTCTGGAATCTACGGCCTGCCCTGATTTTGATGTGTAAGGAATTCGTTGGGAACACCAACAAAATCAAAAGAGAATTCGTAATTACCTTTAGTTCAGAGTTCTTCTCAGAACTCGAAACTATAATTCACTGCCCACTTCTTCGACGTTAATCCGAGCTACAAGGAAGGAACAAAATAAATTTGAGCTTCTGCGGATCGAAATGGACTTAGTTCGCTGAGCTAGCCGAATGCAGAAAATTAACCCAATTTTTACGAAGTCCTTTCGTTCCAAAAAGATGTCAAGAGTTTGGGTTAGCCCGTTCAGTGTCGAATACGAGACCGAGTTCATCGGCCGCATGGGTTGCTGCCTTATAAAGAAATGCTCCAGATGGCGATGGGTTGTTGGAAACTTTATCCACCAGTAGTTATTTAACCCATCAGGGCCTGGAGCAGCGAATTTCATAAGTCAGGTTGAGTTGAACCAAAATTGTATACTTTATTCAAGAAAACTGACACAATAAAAATATGTATGTGTATAAAATGAATTCAAAATCAAGACTGAAGATTATAAAAATATAAAATAATATAGCAGCGTCGAAGATTAAAACTGCTGACGCATTTCCGAGCGACAGCGAGGTTTCTTGGGAGACGTCGAGTTTCCTGATATGGTCACAGAGTAGGAAATATAATGTTGTTAACATGTACGAGGGCTCTTGGAGAAGTCCTTATATAATTCCTCCCTCATCAGAGAGATCCATACGGGAGGTGGATGGATCGGCTATTCGTCCTCGTCGATATCAGCGGTATTTGTGGGCAGCCGAAGGGGATGGGAACTCTTTTCCTTTGGCTGCATGGTTATGGTTGTACTGGTGGAAGGTGGTACGGCCAGGGGTTGGTCTTCTCTTGGAGATAGACATCTGGTTCTGACGATCCTCGTCAGCCAATATATTGCCAACATGAATAAGGCAATATAAAGTGGTATAGTCCATTTGAATGAAGAATCTTGGGGTGAACTTTTCAACGTGATTTATTGAATTTTCTCCTGTTCTCTCTGTAGCTTATTTACTTGGTCCAGGGGTATATCGTGGAGGTTGAGTTCTTGTAGGTGGCTCGAGCTTGCTCTAGGGGTCTTGACCTCCGGTAGTAGTAGTGGCTGGCCAGGAATGATCTCATCTGTGTTGGCGAAAGAGTGCCTTGTGGTCTTGAAACTGCAACCAGTTGGCACTTCCACAAGGTAGGCGCCTTTGAGTGTGGCTAGGTCCGTTTTCTGACAGTGGACCTTGAACTTCGTTTCATAGGGGAAAACGGCTATGTAGTGAGCATTATTGATTTGCTGAACGTATTCGTGATCAATCCTAATTCGGTCCGGTTCACATGTTGACAGTTCATCGACTTCCAGTTGAAGGAGTCGAAAGATACAATCGTTCTGGTTGAATGGCTGGAGTTGATTACCATCTTCGCAAAAATACGTTGGATGTGTATTTTTGCATTTTCTGTCCTCGTACTTGAAGAATTTACTTCCCATGGCCAGAAAGGGTTTGGGAGGAAGAATGGTATTGTTTTTGGTGGGTACTGAGTATAGATGGAAGTAAGTGTAAGTTTCAGGTAGCTTGATAGGAAAGTGTATTATGAAGACAATTCTATCATTAGAAAAATATGATTCTACTTTAAGTATTTCATTGTATTTGTGCAACGATGAGAAGTGACTTCAGATTGATAACCTTTCAATAGGACTTGTTTAATGTATTCAAAATCTTCGATTTGCATTATACCGTAGTGAATTTTTTTCTAGTCTAGCAAAAGTTATACCGCGTTTTCCAAATTGCTTATCATTTCCGTTATAATGTTAAGTAGGTACGGCACTGATTTGATCTAAGGTATTCACGGCTGTCAGATAGCCATTGAAATCGAACATCAATTTCATTAATTCTGAATTGAGTTCGTTAATTTTGTCGGCACTTTATATTTCATTTTAACCAATCATAGATAAAGATTTATTGTAATTATCGATTACTGTGCTATTCAAAGAAATTTGCTTGTTCAGATTCACTACTATGTTTTTCTGATTTTAATTTTTACTCTCTATGGCACTGTCGTATCTTTTTCCGTCTTCTACATCAATTTTACCTGAAATGCTTTTGAAAATATATCCAAGACCATCAATGAGGTCTCTTTTCATTTTTTTTTTAGTGAAGTGGTGAAAATTGAATTTTCCTTTAGCCTGGTTAAGTTGAAATAAAATATTATTTCGAATGGTTTTGAGTTCTTTGCCGAAAAGTTTGTATTTATTATGGATTGCTTTTTTTGGGTAGTTTAGAATTGATTGCTGATTTTTACGACTTTTCGTACAGCTTTTCGTAAGCTAATTTCACGTCCTCCGAGACGTTATTACAAAGAATAACTTTGAATGCGGAGTTTTTGAATGTGTTACTCAGGATTTCGCAAAATCGAGGAATATATTTTCGTCTGTCCAAAGTAACTGCGAACATTTTTCTTGTTGTAGCAAATTCTTTGAAGATATTTATGATATCTTTCTCAAAATTATTCAGGGAAATTTGAATTTCTATTTTAGTTTTATTTTTGATTATTCGTTTTATTTTTGGGACTGTTGGCAAAAATAACTGATTCTGAAAGTTGTTGATGGGCATTTCTGAAATCGAAACTTCATATACGGGGTGTTCTCGAGTAGTGTGGACGGTTTCTCTGTCATCAATTTCGTAAGTTTCAATGTCTTTGTCGATTTCGGTATTAGTGTCGTCATGATTTGGGGATTTGTCGATACTTTCTGATCTTGATTCACTTTCTTCCTCCGAGTCGTGATTAATTAAAGTCAATGGGGGTTTTACTTTTTCATTAGTATCGATTTTGATTATTGGTATTCGCGAGAGGACATCGGTGTTGGCGTCGAGTTTATTGTGCTCCAGGTGAAATTTATGAGGGTATTTTTTGCATACTTCGAATGTTTCTGATTTTGCCACTCTATTCGAATGGTTGGTCTTTATTAATTCATCGATGTCGAATTGATTATTGGCTACAGAAAAGTCAACAAAATTCGTGTTGAAATATTCGGAGTTGTCATTCCTGATAGATATTGATTTAATCGGGTTTAGCAAAGTGAGGTTGGAATCATAAATGGAGTTGTTGAAAACTTCAACAATTGCCCAACCGTCTGTTGATATGGTTAAAGTTTCAGGAATTCTAGAATTCTGGAAAATTTGTTAGGGAACTAAAATTTCTCCAGATATGCTAGTTACGGGAATGTTTATTTTGGAAACTGTATTGCCTGGCAAATTCCTTTCAAAAAATGTTTTAGACACAGCACTGAAATATTCCATTGGGATTCTGGCGTTTTTTGTAATAAATTGCAATTTAGCAAAATCTAGATTTACACTCAAAAGTTGTATAGTATCCGTTCCTAGAAGTCCATCGAACACGCTATGGAACTTGTAAGCGTGGAATTTCAGATATCTTTTATATTTGAATTCTGCGAACGCGGGTATAGTTACCGAGAAATCGTGTCGAGACGAAGAAAATGCTGTTGAAACAATGAACGGATCTTTAGCTTTAGATTGTATGTAATATTTATCAACAATTTCGGGAAGTAAAAACGATTTGGTAGATCCAGTGTCAACAAGTAATTTCAGAGGAGGTTCATTTATTACAATATATGGTAGTTGCCTTCCATCGAATGAACCATAGTATTGAATTACATTTTGAAATTCGAACGGCTGTCCGGCTGAGAAATCCTCGCTCTTTTCGTACATAGGTGTTTCTGCGAACTCGAAATCATTCTCTGGATCGTATTCTACACTTTCTTGTTGAGAATAATCAGTATATTCTTCGTTAGGGGATATATCGAATTGTTCGGTATAATTTAGTTGTTCTGTATGCCACCTTTGGTTCGATTGATCGGGTTTTGAATTAATTGTAGCTTGGCGGGATGTTGTACTCATAGGAGTAGGTTTTGGGAAGTTATAATTTGGATTGGGTTTCCACACGTTTTTTGGGGCTCCGAAAACCTCCTGGTTTGTTGGGAACCTTTGAAAATGATTTTGTTTAGGCTGAATATTGATTGGGCCTATTGGAAATGATTGATTTTGGTCACTAGTACTGGGTTGCATGTGGTTTTGTGGTCTCACAAAATTTTGGGTTGGCGAATTAAATTGTTGGTGTGTGTAATTTGGGACTGGTGCAAAATATCGTGGTTGTGAATTTCTCTGAACAGAATTATTTGTAATGAAATTCGATGCAGATTGAGGATCATTGAGTGCATTTTTCGGTTGCAAATTTGAATGATTTTGATTCGGGTTTATCGAATTTTGTAAGTACCGGATATTATCTTCGTTTCTTATGAAATTCATAGCCTCGAGTAAAGATTAAGGATCTTTAGTGCGTACCATAATGCCATAGGGATTTTTTAATCCGGCTAAAAATACTTGTAAAGCTTGTTGATTATACGTTTGTTGCTTAAACTTTCTAATATTTATATCAATTTCATGAATAGCCAAATAATTAGATATAGTGTTCAAAATTTTTCGAACTTTATCGTGAAATTGGTAAGGGCTTTCGTTATTAGACTGCCTTAGATTGTTCAAGTCTAGTGACAAGCAATTTTCGTTTCGAGGGTCACTGAAATTTAGAATGAGTTCATTTTTTATTTCGTCAATGGTGCTAGAACAGCTGATATTCACAACTTATCTAGCAGGACCCTTCAATTTACTTATAACTGTTCTCAAAATAACTACATTTTGAAAATTATCCTTATTGGTTTTGTCATAAAAGTGTTTTACTATACTATCTATACTTTCTAGGAAAAACTGCAGTTCATTGACGTCCCCGTCAAAATCTGGGATCGTTTCTGCATGAACTTCAGTGAAATTTGGAAGCGACATTATTACTTTTTCTGTCTCCTCGATCAAACTGATAGAATTTAAACTTTGAGTTAAATTATCTAGTTCTGTATCGATAGTTGAAATGTCAAGATCACCTAAATCTAACTCTAGATTGTCTGCACGATCACAAAAGGATGAGGATTCACTAGAGGAGTCTGACATGAAAAGCAAAAGAGACTTACAGTACGAGTTTCTCCATTGATCTCTGCTCTGCTCTGTTGAATCTTAGTATTTGATTCGCCTCGTCTTTGGTCTTGTTCGGTTCTGCACTCCACTTCCAAACTTTCTTTGATAGAGCGATGGAAAGTAGGCACTTTTTCCGGTAGTTGGTTAACTATTGAAATAGATAAAATTTCCTCGATGGATTTTCCCAACTATCCTACTACGACTGCGCCAATTTTATAAGTCAGGTTGAGTTGAACCAAAATTGTATACTTTATTCAAGAAAACTGACACAATAAAAATATGTATGTGTATAAAATGAATTCAAAATCAAGACTGAAGATTATAAAAATATAAAATAATATAGCAGCGTCGAAGATTAAAACTGCTGACGCATTTCCGAGCGACAGCGAGGTTTCTTGGGAGACGTCGAGTTTGCTGACATGGCCACAGAGTAGGAAAGTAAATGTTGTTAACATATACGAGGGCTCTTGGAGAAGTCCTTATATAATTAGCGAAATTCTTAGAACCTCTTAGGGCCCTTCGAACTTCTTCCGTGGTTATCAAATTGCACACATCATTGAGCTCAGGCTGCCGAAGCCTTCTGCAGAATGCTTCGAACTGCGCTAGAGCTGGAGCATCTACGTTGAGTGGTTGCGGATAGTCATAGATATTTTTCCAGAATGTTTCCACCCGATCTGCAGCCGGCGGGTTATCGACAACACGTGGAGGCTCTTGGAATAAGCGGGAAGGTTTATCGCGGAACTTTATGTTTTCCGTGACACTTCTCGCCCGCCTCACTAGTGACTTCTTTACAGCCACTAGCATTCGTATCCTATTAAGGCAGTGCTATTTGATGGTGAACTGCACATCTTGATTCAATGTGTGGTGAGCTCGTCTCAATTTTGCGGCAATTGGCCGCACTGCGGGCGTGAAAGGCATATTGGCCACCACGAAGTCCACCACACACTGGAAACGAGACGCGTGTTGTCTCGTCGACTTGATCTTGGCTTCTATCTTGTGTACACCTCGTTCATGCCTCCCTACCAGAGCGGTGGTGTCCCTTCTCTCCGTTTGGGATAGAGCATGAGCGGCGACGTAGACGACAGAATTGATCTGCCAGATGTCAGCCTCTTCTGGAAGAACATCACCAATCTCCGCATCCACCTGTGCCAGTTCTTGCGGCTTCAGGGGCTTCATATTGTGAAGCGCCCTACGGGTTCTGATATTCTCCATCGGTGGAACAATGCGATTCTCCTCCACAACCAAACCGACACGTGGCATATCTGCCACTTCGATAACCGGCTGAGGAGGAGCTCTAACGTAGCCTCGAGCCCGAAGATGGGATACATAATCCCTGAGATTTTGTGCGAAAAAAGCTGCATGCTCTGGGTGTCTTTCACACCACAGAGCATGCATTCTCGCCATGTATCCTCTCCGGGCGGGCTCACTGCTCTCGTAGCAATGCAGAAGTCCGTCTCTTAATTCGTTCGTCCACTCAAATCGTCCGTTGTTATCGCGGTTGTCATAGTTTGGCAAATCATCGTTGGCCCTACCACCTTGCCTTTGACCCCTTATCCGAGGGGGTCGGTTGTGGGGGCCTCTTCCTCGATCGGTCGGAACCGAGTAGTAGAGTTCACTGGGGGGTGAAACCCAGTGAACCCACGGCCGACACCGAAGGGAAAGTTGCCTTTTCCCTCCCGGATGCGCATGAGCTGCAGGTCCGATTTTGCATCCTTTGCTCGGGTAGGTGGTGTCGCTACTCACCAGGGCGTTAGGTGTTGGTTGACCCCTCTGCCTATAATTATTTTTTTTTTTTTTTTTTTTTTTTTTCCCGTTGGGAATGTACCAGTCAGGCCCTGTCTCCGGTGCTCCGATACATCCGGAGGGCGCGCTGGTGTCGTTAACCCCAATAACCACTCCCTACGTAGGGTGAGTGACTATTGGGTCCGAGAATCATGTGCCCTGAGTAGACGGAGCGAACCAAGGATGACGGCCTTCTGCATTCGCGCTGCTAAGATTTCTGCCATATTACGGCAAGCAGGTATTATCTTCAAGTTGGAGAGCAGTGTGTCCATCATTCCACCAAGGACTCCTATGATCAGAACCACCATTTTGACAGAATGGTCCGGATATAACCTGCGGAGTTCAAAGAGAAGATCTCGATATTTAGTCCGTTTTTCCTCCTCTTTTCGAACTATATTCATTTCGCCTGGAGCGGAAAACTCCATGACGAATATCGTTCTACTTTGGTGGTCGAGGAGGACAACATCAGGCTTATTGGCTTGTATTTGCCTGAGGGTGGGGAATGAGTAGTTCCAATAGATCCGGCACCTCTCATTCTCCACCACGGACTCAATATCCCCCGGAACATAAGGCAACACCGGTGTCTCGTCTATACCGTACGAGTGTCGTAGATGGTAGTATAACACTCGTAGCGCCGCGTTATGCCTGTGGATATAGGCTGAGACCGCATAAGATGGGCATGCTGATAGCAAATGCATTACGGTCTCAGGTGCCCCACGACATGCCCTGCTTCGGGTGTCAGGGACGTCTATACGCATCACGCGACTACGGTAGACGAGGGTGTTGAAGACACCATCCTGGCAGGCCATTATGAATCCCTCGGTCTCCGACTTTAGCTCACTCGACCTGAGGAAGGCAAAGGTCAAGCTTTTGGATAAGCCAAGGTCTTCGATGTTATGAAAGAAGACACCATGCATTGGCTTATCCATATGTAGCTGTAGCAGGACCTCTGTCTCCGCAGCTGTTATGTGAGCTTTTTGCTGAACGGGTCCCAACTCGGTGACAGAGTTTGGGTTAGCCCGTTCAGTGTCGAATACGAGACCGAGTTCATCGGCCGCACGGGTAGCTGCCTTGAAAAGAAATGCTCCAATCCCTGCTTTTTCATGGTCGCGGACCATGCAGAGAAGAGGATCTGAACTCCTGATGACTTTACAGGCCCCATCCAGAACCATTCTGTTATGCATACACTCCAAACTCAAAAGTCCACGGCCTCCCCGTTGTCTGGGAAAGTATAACCGTGGAACGGACGATTTAGGATGCAAGCACCTATTGAGATGCATCACTTTGCGAGTTTTTACGTCGAGTTGTCGCAGCTCTTCCTTAGTCCACTTCATTACTCCGAAAGAGTAGAGAAGGATCGGAACGGCAAGCATATTGGTTGCAGCAACTTTATTCTTCCCCGACAGTTCTGATGACCAGATCTGTCGGAGTTTATGCTGATACTTGCCGCGGAGAGAGTTCTTAACTGTGAATACCTCTTGGGAGTGGCGTTGCTCCACCCCTAGGTAAGTATACGTCTCTCCGGCATCCAGATGATGTAGGATGCTTCCGTCTACGAGCTGGACATCCTCTCCGTATTCCTCGCATAGTCCTCTTTTGAGATGAACCGTGGCACATTTGTCGATCCCAAATTCCATTCCGATAGCATGCGTGTACTCTTCCACCACCCTAAGGGACTGATGTAGGTCCCTTTCTCCAGAGGCATATAATTTGAGGTCATCCATGTAAAACAGATGGGTGACTTTATGCCTCCGGTTGCTGGGGGTGCCGCAGTTGTACCCACGGGTATTCCTGAGTACAACGGACAATGGCAATAGTGAGATGCAGAAGAGAAGAGGGCTGAGGGAGTCTCCCTGAAACACGCCTCTTCTAATGATGACCTGCTCTGTTTGGACTATGTCTCTACCAGATCTTATGGTGAAGCGAGTCCTCCAGAGTGGCATCAGTTGTCCAATGCATCCCACTATTTGATTGGGTACCTCAAGACATCTGAGCAAATGCATGATTAACTCATGCGATGTTGTATCAAATGCCTTGCGGTAATCAATCCAGCCCATCGAAAGGTTACGCTTATACTGCACGGAGTCCTGCGTGGTACATCTATCGATGAGCAGGTTCTCCTTGCAGCCGGCGACTCCTTTCTTTGACCCTCTTTGCTCATATATCCGTTCATACACCGGATGAACTGCGGAGAGAATGCGCGTGTATAAGATGCGCGTAAACAACTTATAGCACGCATTCAAGCATGTTATCGTCCTGTAATTCTTTGGATCAGACAAATCTCCGTTCTTGGGGATGAGCACGGTTCGCCCCTCGACAAACCACTCCGGAATCTGCTGCTCCCCATCTAGCCATGAGTTAAAAACTCTTGCCAGATGGCGGTGGGTTGTTGGAAACTTTTTCCACCAATAATTATTCAACCCATCAGGGCCTGGAGCAGCAAAGTTCTTTGAGCCTTTGAGGGCCCCTCGAACTTCTTCCGTGGTTATCGGATTGCGCAGATCATTGTGCTCAGGCTGCCGAAGCGTCCTACAGTAAGCTTCGAACTGCGCTAGGGCTGGAGTGTCTACATTGAGTGGTTGCGGAAACTCATAGATGTTCTTCCAGAAGGTTTCTACCCGATCAGCAGCCGGCGGGTTATCGACAACACGTGGAGGCTCTTGGAATAAGCGGGAAGGTTTATCGCGGAACTTTATGTTTTCCGCGATACTTCTCGCCCGCCTCACTAGTGACTTCTTTGCAGCCACTAGCATTCGTATCCTATCAAGACAGTGCTGTTTTATGGTAAACAGCACGCCTTGATTCAATGTGTGGTGAGCTCGTCTTAGCCTTGCAGCAATTCGCCGCACTGCCGGCGTGAAAATCCTATTGGCCGACATGTAGTCCACCACACACTGGATACGAGAAGCGTGTTGTCTCGCCGACTTGATCTTAGCTTCCATCTTGTGAACGCGTCGCTCATGCCTCCCAACAAGAGCAGTGGTGTCCCTCCTCTCCGTCTGGGATATTGCACGAGCGGCGTCGTACACGACAGAATTGATCTGCCAGATGTTGGCCTCTTCTGGAAGAACATCGCCAATCTCCGCATCCACCCGTGCCAGTTCTTGCGGCTTCAAGGGCTTCATATTGTGAAGCGCCCTGCGGGTTCTGATGTCCTCCATTGGTGGTATGATGCGAGCCTCCTCTGCAGCCAGACCGACACGTGGCATATCTGCCACTTCGTTAACCGGCTGAGGAGGAGCTCTAACATAGCCTCGAGCCCGGAGATAGGATACATAATCCCTGAGATTTTGGGCGGAAACGGCGGCATGCTCTGGGTGTCTCTCACACCAAAGAGCATGCATCCTTGCCATGTATCCTCTCCGGGCGGGCTCACTGCTCTCATAGCAATACAGAAGTCCATCCCTTAATCTATCCGTCCACTCAAAGCGTCCGTTGTCATTGCGGTTGTCGTCATTTGGCAAATCATCGTTGTTGGCCCCACCACCTTGCCTTTGACCCCTAATCCGAGGGGGTCGGTTGTGGGGGCCTCTTCCCCGATTATTTGGAACCGAGTAAAAGGGTTTACTGGGGGGTTAACCCAGTAAACCCACGGCCGACACCGGAGGGAAAGATGCCTTTTCCCTCCCGGATGCGCATGAGCTGCCGGTCCGATTTTGCATCCTTTGCTCTGGTAGGTGGTGTCGCAACTCACCAGGGCCTCAGGTGTTGGTTGACCTCCCTGCCTATTAATTATTATTATTATCATTATTATTATTATTATTATTATTATTATTATTATTATTATTATCATTATTATTATTATTATTATTATTATTATTATTATTATTATTTTTTTTTATTTTATTTTTTTTTTCCCGTTGGGAATGTACCAGTCAGGCCCTGTCTCCGGTGCTCCGATACATCTGGAGGGCGCGCTGGTGTCGTTAACCCCAATAACCACTCCCTACGTCCGTAGGGTGAGTGACTATTGGGTCCGAGAATCATGTGCCCTGAGTAGACGGAGCGAACCAAGGATGACGGCCTTCTGCATTCGCGCTGCTAAGATTTCTGCCATATTACGGCAAGCAGGTATTATCTTCAAGTTGGAGAGCAGTGTGTCCATCATTCCACCAAGGACTCCTATGATTATTATTATTATTATTATTATTATTATTATTATTATTATTATTATTATTATTATTATTATTATTATTATTATTATTATTATTATTATTATTATTATTATTATTATTATTATTATTATTATTATTATTATTATTATTATTATTATTATTATTATTATTATTATTATTATTATTATTATTATTATTATTATTATTATTATTCCTTAGGAGTGTACCAGTCAGGCCCTGTCTCCGGTGCTCCGACCCATCCGGAGGGCGCGCTGGTGTCGTTAACCCCAATAACCACTCCCTACGTCCGTAGGGTGGGTGATTATTGGGTCCGAGAATCGTGTGCCCTGAGTAGACGGAGCGAACCAAGTATAACGGCCTTCTGCATTCTTGCTGCTAAGATTTCTGCCATATTACGGCAAGCCGGTATTATCTTCAAGTTAGAGAGCAGTGTGTCCATCATTCCACCAAGGACTCCTATAATCAGAACCACCATTTTGACAGAATGGTCCGGATATAACCTGCGGAGTTCAAAGAGAAGATCTCGATATTTAGTCCGTTTTTCCTCCTCTTTTCGAACGATATTCATTTCGCCTGGAGCGGAAAACTCCATGACGAATATCGTTCTACTTTGGTGGTCGAGGAGGACAACATCAGGCTTATTGGCTTGTATTTGCCTGAGGGTGGGGAATGAGTAGTTCCAATAGATTCGGCATCTCTCATTCTCCACCACGGACTCAATATCCCCCGGAGCATAAGGCAACACCGGTGTCTCGTCTATACCGTACGAGTGTCGTAGGTGGTAGTACAACACTCGTAGCCCATCCAGAACCATTCTGTTATGCAGACACTCCAAACTCAAAAGTCCACGGCCTCCCCGTTGTCTGGAAAAGTATAACCGTGGAACGGACGATTTAGGATGCAAGCTCCTATTGAGATGCATCATTTTGCGAGTTTTAACGTCGAGTTGTCGCAGCTCTTCCTTAGTCCACTTCATTACTCCGAAAGAGTAAAGAAGGATCGGAACGGCAAGCATATTGGTTGCAGCAACTTTGTTCTTCCCCGACAGTTCTGATGACCAGATCTGTCGGAGTTTATGCTGATACTTGCCGCGGAGAGAGTTCTTAACTGTGAATACCTCTTGGGAGTGGCGTTGCTCCACCCCTAGGTAAGTATACGTCTCTCCGGCATCCAGATGATGTAGGATGCTTCCGTCTACGAGCTGGACATCCTCTCCGTATTCCTCGCATCGTCCTCTTTTAAGATGAACCGTGGCACATTTGTCGATCCCAAATTCCATTCCGATAGCATGATTATTATTATTATTATTATTATTATTATTATTATTATTATTATTATTATTATTATTATTATTATTATTATTATTATTATTATTATTATTATTATTATTATTATTATTATTATTATTATTATTATTATTATTATTTTTTTTTTCCCCAGGAGTGTACCAGTCAGGCCCTGTCTCCGGTGCTCCGACCCATCCGGAGGGCGCGCTGGTGTCGTTAACCCCAACAACCACTCCCTACGTCCGTAGGGTGAGTGATTATTGGGTCCGAGAATCATGTGCCCTGAGTAGACGGAGCGAACCAAGAATAACGGCCTTCTGCATTCGTGCTGCTAAGATTTCTGCCATATTACGGCAAGCAGGTATTATTTTCAAATTGGAGAGCAGTGTGTCCATCATTCCACCAAGGACTCCTATGATCAGAACCACCATTTTGACAGAATGGTCAGGATACAACCTGCGGAGTTCAAAGAGAAGATCTCGATATTTAGTCCGTTTTTCCTCCTCTTTTCGAACGATATTCATTTCGCCTGGAGCGGAAAACTCCACACAACATCAGGCTTATTGGCTTGTATTTGCCTGAGGGTGGGGAATGAGTAGTTCCAATAGATTCGGCACCTCTCATTCTCCACCACGGACTCAATATCCCCCGGAACATAAGGCAACACTGGTGTCTCGTCTATACCGTACGAGTGTCGTAGATGGTAGTACAACACTCGTAGAGCCGCGTTATGCCTGTGGATATAGGCTGAGACCGCATAACATGGGCATGCTGAAAGCAGATGCATTACGGTCTCAGGTGCCCCACGACATGCCCTGCATCGGGTGTCAGGAACGTCAATACCCATCACGCGACTACGGTAGACAAGGGTGTTGAAGACACCATCCTGGCAAGCCATTATGAATCCCTCGGTCTCCGACTTTAGCTCACTAGACCTGAGGAAGGCAAAGGTCAAGCTTTTGGATAAGCCAATGTCTTCGATGTTGTGAAAGAAGACACCATGCATTGGCTTATCCATATGTAGCTGTAGCAGGACCTCTGTCTCCGCAGCTTTGATGTGAGCTTTTTGCTGAACGGGTCCCAACTCGGTGACAGAGTTTGGGTTAGCCCGTTCAGTGTCGAATACGAGACCGAGTTCATCGGCCGCACGGGTTGCTGCCTTAAAAAGAAATGCTCCAATCCCTGCTTTTTCATGGTCGCGGACCATGCAGAGAAGGGGATCTGAACTCCGGATGACTTTACAGGCCCAATCCAGAACCATTCTGTTATGCAGACACTCCAAACTCAAAAGTCCACGGCCTCCCCGTTGTCTGGAAAAGTATAACCGTGGAACGGACGATTTAGGATGCAAGCTCCTATTGAGATGCATCATTTTGCGAGTTTTAACGTCGAGTTGTCGCAGCTCTTCCTTAGTCCACTTCATTACTCCGAAAGAGTAAAGAAGGATCGGAATGGCAAGCATATTGGTTGCAGCAACTTTGTTCTTCCCCGACAGTTCTGATGACCAGATCTGTCGGAGTTTATGCTGATACTTGCCGCGGAGAGAGTTCTTAACTGTGAATACCTCTTGGGAGTGGCGTTGCTCCACCCCTAGGTAAGTATACGTCTCTCCGGCATCCAGATGATGTAGGATGCTTCCGTCTACGAGCTGGACATCCTCTCCGTATTCCTCGCATCGTCCTCTTTTAAGATGAACCGTGGCACATTTGTCGATCCCAAATTCCATTCCGATAGCATGTGTGTACTCTTCCACCACCCTAAGGGACTGATGTAGGTCCTTTTCTCCAGAGTCATATAATTTTAGGTCATCCATGTAGAACAAATGGGTGACTTTATGCCTCCGGTTGCTGGGGGTGCCGCAGTTGTACCCACGGGTATTCCTGAGTACAACGGACAATGGCAATAGTGAGATGCAGAAGAGAAGAGGGCTGAGGGATTCTCCCTGAAACACGCCTCTTCTAATGATGACCTGCTCTGTTTGGACTGTGTCTCTACCAGATCTTATGGTGGAGCGAGTCCTCCAGAGTGGCATCAGTTGTCCAATACATCCCACTATTTGATCGGGTACCTCAAGACATCTGAGCAAATGCGATGTTGTATCAAATGCCTTGCGGTAATCGATCCAGGCCATCGAAAGGTTACGCTTATACTGCACGGAGTCCATGTGATACATCTATCGATGAGCAGGTTCTCCTTGCAGCCGGCGACCCCTTTCTTTGACCCTCTTTGCTCATATATCCGTTCGTACACCGGATCAACTGCGGAGAGAATGCGCGTGTATAAGAAGCGTGTAAACAACTTATAACACGCATTCAAGCATGTTATCGGCCTGTAATTCTTTGGATCAGACAAATCTCCGTTTTTGGGGATGAGCACGGTTCGCCCCTCGACAAACCACTCCGGAATCTGCTGCTCCCCATCTAGCCATGAGTTGAAAACTCTAGCCAGATGGCGGTGGGTTGTTATTATTATTATTATTATTATTATTATTATTATTATTATTATTATTATTATTATTATTATTATTATTATTATTATTATTATTATTATTATTATTATTATTATTATTATTATTATTATTATTATTATTATTATTATTATTATTATTATTATTATTATTATTATTATTATTATTGTTATTATTATTATTATTATTATTATTATTATTATTATTATTATTATTATTATTATTTTTTTCCGTTGGGAATGTACCAGTCAGGCCCTGTCTCCGGTGCTCCGATACATCCGGAGGGCGCGCTGGTGTCGTTAACCCCAATAACCACTCCCTACGTCCGTAGGGTGAGTGACTATTGGGTCCGAGAATCATGTGCCCTGAGTAGACGGAGCGAACCAAGGATGACGGCCTTCTGCATTCTTGCTGCTAAGATTTCTGCCATATTACGGCAAGCAGGTATTATCTTCAAGTTGGAGAGCAGTGTGTCCATCATTCCACCAAGGACTCCTATGATCAGAACCACCATTTTGACAGAATGGTCCGGATATAACCTGCGGAGTTCAAAGAGAAGATCTCGATATTTAGTCCGTTTTTCCTCCTCTTTTCGAACGATATTCATTTCGCCTGGAGCGGAAAACTCCATGACGAATATCGTTCTACTTTGGTGGTCGAGGAGGACAACATCAGGCTTATTGGCTTGTATTTGCCTGAGGGTGGGGAATGAGTAGTTCCAATAGATCCGGCACCTCTCATTCTCCACCACGGACTCAATATCCCCCGGAACATAAGGCAACACCGGTGTCTCGTCTATACCGTACGAGTGTCGTAGATGGTAGTATAACACTCGTAGCGCCGCGTTATGCCTGTGGATATAGGCTGAGACCGCATAAGATGGGCATGCTGATAGCAAATGCATTACGGTCTCAGGTGCCCCACGACATGCCCTGCATCGGGTGTCAGGGACGTCTATACCCATCACGCGACTACGGTAGACGAGGGTGTTGAAGACACCATCCTGGCAGGCCATTATGAATCCCTCGGTCTCCGACTTTAGCTCACTCGACCTGAGGAAGGCAAAGGTCAAGCTTTTGGATAAGCCAAGGTCTTCGATGTTATGAAAGAAGACACCATGCATTGGCTTATCCATATGTAGCTGTAGCAGGACCTCTGTCTCCGCAGCTTTTATGTGAGCTTTTTGCTGAACGGGTCCCAACTCGGTGACAGAGTTTGGGTTAGCCCGTTCAGTGTCGAAAACGAGACCGAGTTCATCGGCCGCACGGGTAGCTGCCTTAAAAAGGAATGCTCCAATCCCTGCTTTCTCATGGTCGCGGACCATACAGAGAAGGGGATCTGAACTCCTGATGACTCTACAGGCCCCATCCAGAACCATTCTGTTATGCAGACACTCCAAACTCAAAAGTCCACGGCCTCCCCGTTGTCTGGGAAAGTATAACCGTGGAACGGACGATTTAGGATGCAAGCTCCTATTGAGATGCATCATTTTGCGAGTCTTAACGTCAAGTTGTCGCAGCTCTTCCTCAGTCCACTTTATCACTCCGAAAGAGTAAAGAAGGATCGGAACGGCAAGCATATTAGTTGCAGCAACTTTGTTCTTCCCCGACAGTTCTGATGACCAGATCTGTCGAAGTTTATGCTGATACTTGCCGCGGAGAGAGTTCTTAACTGCAAATACCTCTTGAGAGCGGCGTTGTTCCACCCCAAGGTAGGTATAAGTCTCTCCGGCATCCAGATGATGTAGGATGCTTCCGTCTACGAGCTGGACATCCTCTCCATATTCCTCGCATCGTCCTCTTTTGAGATGAACCGTGGCACATTTGTCGATCCCAAATTCCATACCGATAGCATGCGTATATTCTTCCACAACCCTAAGGGACTGATGTAGGTCCCTTTCTCCAGAGGCATACAATTTGAGGTCATCCATGTAAAATAGATGGGTGACATTATGCCTCCCGTTGCTGGGGGTGCCGCAGTTGTACCCACGGGTATTCCTGAGTGCAACGGACAATGGCAATGGTGAGATGCAGAAGAGAAGAGGGCTAAGGGAGTCTCCCTGAAACACACCTCTTCTAATGATGACCTGCTCTGTTTGGACTATGTCTCTACCAGATCTTATGGTGAAGCGAGTCCTCCAGAGCGGCATCAGTTGTCCAATGCATCCCACTATTTGACCGGGTACCTCAAGGCATCTGAGCAAATGCATGATTAACTCATGCGATGTTGTATCAAATGCCTTGCGGTAATCGATCCAGGCCATCGAAAGGTTACGCTTATACTGCACGGAGTCCTGCGTGATACATCTATCGATGAGCAGGTTCTCCTTGCACCCGGCGACCCCTTTCTTTGACCCTCTTTGCTCATTTATCCGTTCATACACCGGATCAACTGCGGAGAGATTGCGCGTGTATAAGATGCGCGTAAACACCTTATAACACGCATTCAAGCATGTTATCGGCCTGTAATTCTTTGGATCAGACAAATCTCCGTTTTTGGGGATGAGCACGGTTCGCCCCTCGACAAACCACTCTGGAATCTGCTGCTCCCCATCTAGCCATGAGTTGAAAACTCTGGCCAGATGGCGGTGGGTTGTTGGAAACTTTTTCCACCAATAGTTATTCAACCCATCAGGGCCTGGAGCAGCGAAATTCTTAGAGCCTTTTAGGGCCCCTCGTACTTCTTCCGTGGTTATCGGAATGCGCAGATCATTGAGCTCAGGCTGCCGAAGCCTCCTGCAAAATGCTTCGAACTGCGCTAGGGCTGGAGTATCTACATTGAGTGGTTGCGGATACTCATAGATATTCTTCCAGAATGTTTCCACCCGATCTGCAGCCGGCGGGTTATCGACAACACGTGGAGGCTCTTGGAATAAGCGAGAAGGTTTATCGCGGAACTTTATGTTTTCCGCGATACCTCTCGCCCGCCTCACTAGTGACTTCTTTGCAGCCACTTGCATTCGTATCCTATCAAGGCAGTGCTGTTTGATGGTGAACAGCACACCTTGATTTAATGTGTGGTGAGCTCGTCTCAGTTTTGCGGCAATTCGCCGCACTGCGGGCGTGAAAGGCCTATTGGTTGCCACGAAGTCCACCACACACTGGATACGAGACGCGTGTTGTCTCGCCGACTTGATCTTGGCTTCCATCTTGTGTACACGTCGTTCATGCCTCCCTAACAGAGCGGTGGTGTCCCTCCTCTCCGTTTGGGATAGAGCATGAGCGGCGTCGTACACGACAGAATTGATCTGCCAGATGTCAGCCTCTTCTGGAAGAACATCGCCAATCTCCGCATCCACCCGTGCCAGTTCTTGCGGCTTCAGGGGCTTCATATTGTGAAGCGCCCTGCGGGTTCTGATATCCTCCATCAGTGGAACAATGCGATTCTCCTCCACAGCCAAACCGACACGTGGCATATCTGCCACTTCGATAACTGGCTGAGGAGGAGCTCTAACGTAACCTCGAGCCCGAAGATGGGATACATAATCCCTGAGATTTTGTGCGGAAAACGCTGCATGCTCTGGGTGTCTCTCACACCACAGAGCATGCATTCTCGCCATATATCCTCTCCGGGCGGGCTCACTGCTCTCGTAGCAATGCAGAAGTCCGTCCCTCAATTCGTCCGTCCACTCAAAGCGTCCGTTGTTATCGCGGTCGTCATCGTTTGGCAAATCGTCGTTGGCCCCACCACCTTGCCTATGACCCCTAATCCGAGGGGGTCGGTTGTGGGGGCCTCTTCCTCGATTGTTTGGAACCGAGTAGTAGAGTTTACTGGGGGGTTAACCCAGTAAACCCACGGCCGACACCGGAGGGAAAGATGCTTTTTCCCTCCCGGATGCGCATGAGCTGCCGGTCCGATTTTGCATCCTTTGCTCGGGTAGGTGGTGTCGCTACTCACCAGGGCCTTAGGTGTTGGTTGACCCCCCTGCCTTTTATTATTTTTATTATTATTATTATTATTATTATTATTATTATTATTATCATTATTATTATTATTATTATTATTATTATTATTATTATTATTATTATTATTATTATTATTATTATTATTATTATTATTATTATTATTATTATTATTATTATTATTATTATTATTATTATTATTATTATTATTATTATTATTATTATTATTATTATTATTATTATTATTATTATTATTATTATTATTATTATTATTATTATTATTATTATTATTATTATTATTATTATTATTATTATTATTATTATTATTATTATTATTATTATTTTCTTTTTCCGTTGGGAATGTACCAGTCAGGCCCTGTCTCCGGTGCTCCGATACATCCGGAGGGCGTGCTGGTGTCGTTAACCCCAATAACCACTCCCTACATCCGTAGGGTGAGTGACTATTGGGTCCGAGAATCATGTGCCCTGAGTAGACGGAGCGAACCAAGGATGACGGCCTTCTGCATTCGCGCTGCTAAGATTTCTGCCATATTACGGCAAGCAGGTATTATCTTCAAGTTGGAGAGCAGTGTGTCCATCATTCCACCAAGGACTCCTATGATCAGAACCACCATTTTGACAGAATGGTCCGGATATAACCTGCGGAGTTCAAAGAAAAGATCTCGATATTTAGTCCGTTTTTCCTCATCTTTTCGAACGATATTCATTTCGCCTGGAGCGGAAAACTCCATGACGAATATCGTTCTACTTTGGTGGTCGAGGAGGACAACATCAGGCTTATTCGCTTGTATTTGCCTGGGGGTGGGGAATGAGTAGTTCCAATAGATCCGGCACCTCTCATTCTCCACCACGGACTCAATATCCCCCGGAACATAAGGCAACACCGGTGTCTCGTCTATACCGTACGAGTGTCGTAGATGGTAGTATAACACTCGTAGCGCCGCGTTATGCCTGTGGATATAGGCTGAGACCGCATAAGATGGGCATGCTGATAGCAAATGCATTACGGTCTCAGGTGCCCCACGACATGCCCTGCATCGGGTGTCATGGACGTCTATACCCATCACGCGAGTACGGTAGACGAGGGTGTTGAAGACACCATCCTGGCAGGCCATTATGAATCCCTCGGTCTCCGACTTTAGCTCACTCGACCTGAGGAAGGCAAAGGTCAAGCTTTTGGATAAGCTAAGGTCTTCGATGTTGTGAAAGAAGACACCATGCATTGGCTTATCCATATGTAGCCATGCATTGGCTTATCCATATGTAGCTGTAGCAGGACCTCTGTCTCCGCAGCTTTGATGTGAGCTTTTTGCTGAACGGGTCCCAACTCGGTGACAGAGTTTGGGTTAGCCCGTTCAGTGTCGAATACGAGACCGAGTTCATCGGCCGCACGGGTTGCTGCCTTAAAAACAAATGCTCCAATCCCTGCTTTTTCATGGTCGCGGACCATGCAGAGAAGGGGATCTGAACTCCTGATGACTTTACAGGCCTCATCCAGAACCATTCTGTTATGCATACACTCCAAACTCAAAAGTCCACGGCCTCCCCGTTGTCTGGGAAAGTATAACCGTGGAACGGACGATTTAGGATGCAAGCACCTATTGAGATGCATCACTTTGCGAGTTTTAACGTCGAGTTGTCGCAGCTCTTCCTTAGTCCACTTCATTACTCCGAAAGAGTAGAGAAGGATCGGAACGGCAAGCATATTGGTTGCAGCAACTTTGTTCTTCCCCGACAGTTCTGATGACCAGATCTGTCGGAGTTTATGCTGATACTTGCCGCGGAGAGAGTTCTTGACTGTGAATACCTCTTGGGAGTGGCGCTGCTCCACCCCTAGGTAAGTATACGTCTCTCCGGCATCCAGATGATGTAGGATGCTTCCGTCTACGAGCTGGACATCCTCTCCGTATTCCTCGCATCGTCCTCTTTTGAGATGAACCGTGGCACATTTGTCGATCCCAAATTCCATTCCGATAGCATGCGTGTACTCTTCCACCACCCTAAGGGACTGATGTAGGTCCCTTTCTCCAGAGGCATATAATTTGAGGTCATCCATGTAAAACTGATGGGTGACTTTATGCCTCCGGTTGCTGGGGGTGCCGCAGTTGTACCCACGGGTATTCCTGAGTACAACGGACAATGGTAATAGTGAGATGCAGAAGAGAAGAGGGCTGAGGGAGTCTCCCTGAAACACGCCTCTTCTAATGATGACCTGCTCTGTTTGGACTATGTCTCTACCAGATCTTATGGTGAAGCGAGTCCTCCAGAGTGGCATCAGTTGTCCAATGCATCCCACTATTTGATTGGGTACCTCAAGACATCTGAGCAAATGCATGATTAACTCATGCGATGTTGTATCAAATGCCTTGCGGTAATCAATCCAGGCCATCGAAAGGTTACGCTTATACTGCACGGAGTCCTGCGTGATACATCTATCAATGAGCAGGTTCTCCTTGCAGCCGGCGACCCCTTTCTTTGACCCTCTTTGCTCATATATCCGTTCATACACCGGATCAACTGCGGAGAGAATGCGCGTGTATAAGATGCGCGTAAACAACTTATAGCACGCATTCAAGCATGTTATCGGCCTGTAATTCTTTGGATCAGACAAATCTCCGTTCTTGGGGATGAGCACGGTTCGCCCCTCGACAAACCACTCCAGAATCTGCTGCTCCCCATCTAGCCATGAGTTAAAAACTCTTGCCAGATGGCGGTGGGTTGTTGGAAACTTTTTCCACCAATAATTATTCAACCCATCAGGGCCTGGAGCAGCAAAGTTCTTTGAGCCTTTGAGGGCCCCTCGAACTTCTTCCGTGGTTATCGGATTGCGCAGATCATTGTGCTCAGGCTGCCGAAGCGTCCTGCAGTAAGCTTCGAACTGCGCTAGGGCTGGAGTGTCTACATTGAGTGGTTGCGGAAACTCATAGATGTTCTTCCAGAAGGTTTCTACCCGATCAGCAGCCGGCATTATTATTATTATTATTATTATTATTATTATTATTATTATTATTATTATTATTATTATTATTATTATTATTATTATTATTATTATTATTATTATTATTATTATTATTATTATTATTATTATTATTATTATTATTATTATTATTATTATTATTATTATTATTATTATTATTATTATTATTATTATTATTATTATTATTATTATTATTATTATTATTATTATTATTATTATTATTATTATTATTATTATTATTATTATTATTATTATTATTATTATTATTATTATTATTATTATTATTATTATTATTATTATTATTATTATTATTATTATTATTATTATTATTATTATTATTTTTCCGTTGGGAATGTACCAGTCAGGCCCTGTCTCCGGTGCTCCGATACATCCGGAGGGCGCGCTGGTGTCGTTAACCTCAATAACCACTCCCTACGTCCGTAGGGTGAGTGACTATTGGGTCCGAGAATCATGTGTCCTGAGTAGACGGAGCGAACCAAGGATGACGGCCTTCTGCATTCGCGCTGCTAAGATTTCTGCCATATTACGGCAAGCAGGTATTATCTTCAAGTTGGAGAGCAGTGTGTCCATCATTCCACCAAGGACTCCTATGATCAGAACCACCATTTTGACAGAATGGTCCGGATATAACCTGCGGAGTTCAAAGAGAAGATCTCGATATTTAGTCCGTTTTTTCTCCTTTTTTCGAACGATATTCATTTCGCCTGGAGCGGAAAACTCCATGACGAATATCGTTCTACTTTGGTGGTCGAGGAGGACAACATCAGGCTTATTGGCTTGTATTTGCCTGAGGGTGGGAAATGAGTAGTTCCAATAGATCCGGCATCTCTCATTCTCCACCGCGGACTCAATATCCCCCGGAACATAAGGCAACACCGGTGTCTCGTCCATACCGTACGAGTGTCGTAGATGGTAGTATAACACTCGTAGCGCCGCGTTATGCCTGTGGATATAGGCTGAGACCGCATAAGATGGGCATGCTGAT
This sequence comes from Chrysolina oricalcia, assembly GCA_944452925.2. Classification (NCBI taxonomy): domain Eukaryota; kingdom Metazoa; phylum Arthropoda; class Insecta; order Coleoptera; family Chrysomelidae; genus Chrysolina; species Chrysolina oricalcia. The sequence continues at coordinate 32,816,827 of OX101809.2, read as the reverse complement.
AGCAAATGCATTACGGTCTCAGGTGCCCCACGACATGCCCTGCATCGGGTGTCAGGGACGTCTATACCCATCACGCGACTACGGTAGACGAGGGTGTTGAAGACACCATCCTGGCAGGCCATTATGAATCCCTCGGTCTCCGACTTTAGCTCACTCGACCTGAGGAAGGCAAAGGTCAAGCTTTTGGATAAGCCAAGGTCTTCGATGTTGTGAAAGAAGACACCATGCATTGGCTTATCCATATGTAGCTGTAGCAGGACCTCTGTCTCCGCAGCTGTGATCTGAGCTTTTTGCTGAACGGGTACCAACTCGGTGACAGAGTTTGGGTTAGCCCGTTCAGTGTCGAATACGAGACCGAGTTCATCGGCCGCACGGGTTGCTGCCTTAAAAAGAAATGCTCCAATCCCTGCTCTTTCATGGTCGCGGACCATGCAGAGAAGGGGATCTTAACTCCTGATGACTTTACAGGCCCCATACAGAACCATTCTGTTATGCATACACTCCAAACTCGAAAGTCTACTGCCTCCCCGTTGTCTGGGAAAGTATAACCGTGGAACGGACGATTTAGGATGCAAGCTCCTATTGAGATGCATCACTTTGCGAGTTTTAACGTCGAGTTGTCGCAGCTCTTCCTTAGTCCACTTCATCACTCCGAAATAGTAGAGAAGGACCGGAACGGTAAGCATATTGGTTGCAGCAACTTTGTTCTTCCCCGACAGTTCTGATGACCAGATCTGTCGGAGTTTATGCTGATACTTGCCGCGGAGAGAGTTCTTAACTGTGAATACTTCTTGGGAGCGGCGTTGCTCCATCCCTTGGTGATTGATTATACGTCTCTCCGGCATCCAGATGATGTAGGATGCTTCCGTCTACGAGCTGGACATCCTCTCCGTATTCCTCGCATCGTCCTCTTTTGAGATGAACCGTGGCACATTTGTCGATCTTAAATTCTATTCCGATAGCATGCGTGTACTCTTCCACCACCCTTAGGGACTGATGTAGGTCCCTTTCTCCAGAGGCATATAATTTGAGGTCATCCATGTAAAACAGATGGGTGACTTTATGCCTCCGGTTGCTGGGGGTGCCGCAGTTGTACCCACGGGTATTCCTGAGTACAACAGACAATGGCAATAGTGAGATGCAGAAGAGAAGAGGGCTGAGGGAGTCTCCCTGAAACACGCCTCTTCAAATGATGACCTGCTCTGTTCGGACTATGTCTCTACCAAATCTTATGGTGCAGCGAGTCATCCAGAGTGGCATCAGTTGTCCAATGCATCCCACTATTTGATCGGGTACCTCAAGACATCTGAGCAAATGCATGATTAACTTATGCGATGTTGTATCAAATGCCTTGCGGTAATCGATCCAGGCCATCGAAAGGATAACGCTCATACTGCACGGAGTCCTGCGTGATACATCTATCGATGAGCAGTTTCTCCTTGCAGCCGGCGACCCCTTTCTTTGACCCTCTTTGCTCATATATCCGTTCATACACCGGATCAACTGCAGAGAGAATTCGCGTGTATAAGATGCGCGTAAACAACTTATAGCACGCATTCAAGCATGTTATTGGCCTGTAATTCTTTGGATCAGACAAATCTCCGTTCTTGGGGATGAGCACGGTTCGCCCCTCGACAAACCACTCTGGAATCTGCTGCTCCCCATCTAGCCATGAGTTAAAAACTCTAGCCAGATGGCGGTGGGTTGTTGGAAACTTTATCCACCAATAGTTATTCATCCCTTCAGGGCCTGGAGCAGCAAAGTTCTTTGAGTCTTTGAGGGCCCCTCGAACTTCTTCCGTGGTTATCGGATTGCGCAGATCATTGTGCTCAGGCTGCCGAAGCGTCCTGCAGTAAGCTTCGAACTGCGCTAGGGCTGGAGTGTCTACATTGAGTGGTTGCGGAAACTCATAGATGTTCTTCCAGAAGGTTTCTACCCGATCAGCAGCCTGCGGGTTATCGACAACACGTGGAGGCTCTTGGAATAAGCGGGAAGGTTTATCGCGGAACTTTATGTTTTCCGCGATACTTCTCGCCCGCCTCACTAGTGACTTCTTTGCAGCCACTAGCATTCGTATCCTACCAAGACAGTGATGTTTTATGGTAAACAGCACGCCTTGATTCAATGTGTGGTGAGCTTGTCTTAGCCTTGCAGCAATTAGCCGCACTGCCGGCGTGAAAGGCCTATGGGCCGACATGTAGTCCACCACACACTGGATACGAGACGCGTGTTGTCTCGCCGACTTGATCTTAGCTTCCATCTTGTGAACGCGTCGCTCATACCTCCCAACAAGAGCGGTGGTATCCCTCCTCTCCGTCTGGGATATTGCACGAGCGGCATCGTACACGACAGAATTGATCTGCCAGATGTTGGCCTCTTCTGGAAGAACATCGCCAATCTTTGCATCCACCCGTGCCAGTTCTTGCGGCTTCAAGGGCTTCATATTGTGAAGCGCCCTGCGGGTTCTGATGTCCTCCATTAGTGGTATGATGCGAGCCTCCTCTACAGCCAGACCGACACGTGGCATATCTGCCACTTCGTTAACCGGCTGAGGAGGAGCTCTAACCTAGCCTCGAGCCCGGAGATAGGATACATAATCCCTGAGATTTTGGGCGGAAACGGCGGCATGCTCTGGGTGTCTCTCACACCAAAGAGCATGCATCCTTGCCATGTATCCTCTCTGGGCGGGCTCACTGCTCTCATAGCAATACAGAAGTCCATCCCTTGATCCATCCGTCCACTCAAAGCGTCCGTTGTCATTGCGGTTGTCGTCATTTGGCAAATCATCGTTGTTGGCCCCACCACCTTGCCTTTGACCCCTAATCCGAGGGGGTCGGTTATGGGGGCCTCTTCCTCGATTATTTGGAACCGAGTAAAATGGTTTACTGGGGGGTTAACCCGGTAAACCCACGGCAGACACCAGAGGGAAAGATGCCTTTTCCCTCCCGGATGCGCATGAGCTGCCGGTCCGATTTTGCATCCATTGCTCGGGTAGGTGGTGTATTATTATTATTATTATCGATGGTGCCGTGGAATTCAACAGAAATATGTAAAATTATATAATCTTTCCATCTATGATAAGTGAAATTCTTAAAATTGAAAATGAAACTGAAAATTGTGCTATGAAAGAATCTTCACTCATCTCGAAGAAAAACTGAAACAAATTTTCTGGCACACCTTTTTTTCGAAACATTTTTTTTCGAAACTGGTAAACACTTTATCATCAAAAAATTTTCAGTTTTTTATTTAAGATGGATGAACACTTGATTTTTCAAGTAAAAGTTTTTTGACTAAAAATTATTTTCAGTTTTCTTTTTGAGCAGAGTTAACACTTTTTTTCATCAAAAAATTTTCAGTTTTTTTTTCCAAAATTTTGTTTTCAGTTTTTCATTCGATTTGAGTGCACACTATTTCCATGGAAAAAATTTCAGTTTTTTTTTCGATAAAATTTTTCATCAGTATTTTTTTCAAGTCGAGTGCACACCTCTTTCCTTCGCAAATTTTCAATTTTTTTTCGAGTCTAGCCAACACTTTTTCATCGGAGCATTTTCAGTTTTTTTTCCAAGATGGATGAACACTCGATTTTTTTGCATAGAAACTTTGTTTCAGTTCTTTCTACGAGCCGAGAGAAGATTTTTATCATCGAAAAATTTTAATTTTTTTCAAATATTTTTTTTGAGTCGAGTGCTTCTTTTTTCAATCAAAGTTTTCAGATTTTTTTCGAAAATAAAATTTTCGAGCCTACTGAACTCTTTTTTTCATCAAAAACTTTTCGTTTTTTTCCAAGATGAGTGAACACTTTTCTTCAGTTTTTTTTTTCGAGTCGAGAGAACACTTTTTTTATAGAAAATTTTTGGTTCTTTTCTAAACATTCTTCATCACTATTTTTTTCGAGTCGCTCACCTTTTTGCATCAAAAATTTTTCAGTTTATTTTTCAAAAAAATAGTTTCCAGAATTTTTTTCAAGTTCAACTACACATCTTCTTTTGTAGATAAATTTTCCGGTTTTTTTTCGAATAAAATATTTTCGAGCACTTATTTTCAACAAAAAATTTTCAGTTTTTTTCCAAGAAAGATGAACACTTGTTTTTTTTGACCAAAATTATTTTTCAGCTTTTCATTCGATTTGAGTGCACATTTATTTCCATCGAAAAATTTCCATTTTTTTTTCGGTAAAATTTTTCATCAGCATTTTTTTCGAGACGAGTGCACACCTTTTTCCATTGAAAAATTTGAATTTTTCTTTGAGTCTAGCCAAAACTTTTCCATTGAAAAATTTAAATATTTTTCCAATATTTCTTTAGAGTCGAGTGCACATCTTTTTTCATAGCAAAATTTACAGTTTTTTTTCGAAAAAAAATTTTTCGAGCCTACTGAACTCTTTTTTTCATCAATAACTTTTCGTTTTTTTTTCAAGATGGGTGAAAATTTTTGTTCTTTTCTAAACAATTTTCATCACTATTTATTTTCGACATTTTCAGTTTCTTTTCAAAAAAGTAGTTTCCAGAATTTTTTTCGAATCTAGTACACATCTTCTTTTATAGAAAAATTTTCCAGGTTTTTTTTCGAATAAAATATTTTCGAGCCGACTGAACACTTTTTTTCAACAAAAAATTTTCAGTTTTTTTTCCAAGATGGATAAACCTCTATTTTTTTGCCTAGAAATTTTGTTTCAGTTCTTTCTTCGAGCCGAGTGAAGATTTTTTTTCATCGAAAAATTTAAATTTTTTTCCAATATTTTTTTGAGTCGATTGCACATCTTTTTTCATAGCAAAATTTTCAGTTTTTTTTCGAAAAAAATGTTTTCGAGCCTACTGAACTCTTTTTTTCATCAATAACTTTTCGTTTATTTTTCAAGGTTTTTTGCCCAAAAATTTTCGAGTGCACACCTTTTTTCATCAAAAAATTTTTTTTTCCAAGATGGATGAACACTTGATTTTTTGCCCAAACATTTTTTTTCGAGTCGAGTGAACACTTTTTTTCTTCGAAAAATTTTCAGTTTTTTTATCCAAGATGGATGAACACAGGTTTTTTCCAAAATATTGTTTTCCTCTTGTTTAGTCGAGTGCTGAACACTTTTTTCAATTGAAAAATCTTCAATTTTTCTTCCAAGAAGGATGAACATTTGAGTTTTTGCCCAAAATTTTTTTTTCATTTACTTTTTGAGTCGAGTGAACACTTTTTTTCTTCGAAAAATGTTCAGTTTTCTTATCCAAGACGGATGAACACATTTTTTCTCCAAAAAATTTTTTTCAGTCGAGTTAACACTTTTTTAAATCGAAAAATTTTCATTTTTTTTTCGAAATAATGAACACTTGATTTTTTCCCAAACATTTTTTTTCATTAATTTTTCGAGTCGAGTGAACACTTTTTTTCAAGCAAAGTTTTCAGATTTTTTCGAAAATAAAATTTTCGAGCCTACTGAAGTCTTTTTTTCATCAAAAACTTTTCGTTTTTTTCCAAGATGAGTGAACACTTTTCTTCAGTTTTTTTTTTCGAGTCGAGAAGAAGTGGACGAGTGATTGGTAGTATTGGTATAGGTTCACTAGGAAAATTTGGGCGTTGCTGGGGTATGTTTTGATTAAAATTCGGGTTGAAGTTAGAATTGAAGTTTGGGTTGAAATAATTAGGTCTTTATTAATTTTTTTGTACTTGATGTTGCACTCATTTTGGGAGATTGTTCTGATAATTTTGAAATTTGACCAGTAAATTTCGGGGATTTTGTAAATTAGAAATATTGATTTCATCGTTCATTATTGTCAAAGATTGTGGTGAATTTGTATGATTTGGGGTCCTGACTCTAGCACTGAGTGGGCTAGCAAGCCAGTGAAATATACTCTGATAGTTTGATATGTAAAGATTTATATGGCTTACTCTTTTGATATCTGGTGTAAATCAATGTGATTGCAAACTGGATTCAGCATATGAATGCAATTTGAATAGAATATTTATGCTCTTGTCCCAATGCTGATAAATTATATATTAATGCATTTAGATCTCATTGATCGCCAAAATTGAATTAATTTATTGAATCGATGAAGCCGATACTTGATGAAAATCCATGTTAACGTTTATATAAGACTCAAATCATTTTTGATTTGATTTATATGAACGTTGCATTCATTTTCCTTCAATTAGTAGCATTGTGTGCTGGACCTTTCAAATTTGAAAACATAGTATTCGTTTTGAGCAGAATATTGGTACTGATGAACCTAGAAACAGGCATGAATCCGAAACACCTATTGAATAGAATACTTAACCTGGTGAAAAACACAAGCATATTTAACTAGGAACCACTGACGACATAACAATACTATGAACTCCAGCTGGTCTCAGTGTTAAGGGAAACCTCAAAGGTAAACACGATATCTCGTTCGTCAGTCTTTAACCAACCAATCAACCAACCATTCGTTTTAGGAATATTTTTGACACAAATGATAGTAATTTCATAATAATAGGTGTCACCGATAAGTGAAACTATTTTTATGAACCTTGCTAGACAGGTTGTGTTACCATCATATGCTGCGATGGTTTTCGAAAGTTGAAAGTTGAACTGGAATAGTTGCTGGCATTTACTATGTACTTATGAATTCAAATTGATATTGTTGTTGAAAAATTATTAAAATTGTTATTTCCGTCAACCGATTGCACCCCTACGCGCAACTCTCAGAAGTATTCGAGAGACTTGTGCGAGCTAGGGAAGACGCAGCCCTTACATTTTAACGTGTGATGCCATGCACGAGACCGGTGAATCGGTGGATCGAATCCTCGACCCCATGCTTGCGAGGCGAACGTACTACCAGCCGACCACCACGGCCCATATATTGAATAATATACAATATTGTACGTATTCGATTACTCATTTCTAGTTTGAGTTGTGAGTAGAATATTATTGGAAGAGGAACTCTGGGCATAAAGATGATTCGAAAAACAAAAATATCTACTCATAATAAAATCACCAAAACCATTTTGATTATCACAGTGACTTCTCTTCATCTGCTTCCTGCTTTTCTGCCTGAATATGAACCTCTTAATCCTCGATTGAAAATGGTTCGTGATTCCGCATCAACAGTAGACACTGCAAGCCAAGTTACTTCAGCAATAAAGTTCAACAATGTTTGCTATTTTTTTTAGCAGAATATTGGAGAACGAAACATGAGCTGAAATAGTCTTTCTCCGCGATTATAGCGCTGGTGAAAATTTTCCAAGACTGGTATGGCCCAAGCAATATTTTACAACTTCCTTATTATGGACTCTGCCATTTTCATATTCCACTACGGCAATCAGAAAAGATTCAAGAAAATTACAACATGGTCAAAATAATTTTTCTGGGCGTCCAGGGCTGGTTTCACTCCAGCAATACTTCTCAACTTCTGCCATTAACATATTTCAGCACGGATATCAGCATAATGTGTGGAAAAAACCACATGTCAAAATGATATTTCCGGGCGCCCACTCGGTTTCACTCCACCAATATTCATCCACTTTCTTATTATGGACTCTGCCATTATCATATTCCAGTACAGCAATAAAAAAAGGTTCAGAAAGAAAACAACATAGTCAAAATAATTTTTCCGGGCGTCCAGGACCGGTTTCACTCCAGCAACATTCCTCAACTCCCTTATTATCGACTCTGCCATTATCAAATTTCAGTACAGCAATTAAAAAAGGTTCAGGAAGAAAACAACATAGTCAAAATAATTTTTTCGGTCGTCCAGGACCGGTTTCACTCCAGCAATATTCCTCAACTTCCTTATTATGGACTCTGGCATTATCAAATTTCAGTAAGGAAATCAGAAAATGTTTAGGAAAGAAATATTATCAAAATAATTTTTCCAGGTGTCCAGGGCCAGTTTTACTCCAACAATATTTCTCAACTTCCTTATTATGGATTCTGTCATCATCATATTTCAGTACGGCAATAAGAAAAGGGTGTGGAAAAAAATTACATGGTAGTCATAATTTTTGAGGGCGTCCAGGGCCGGTTTCACTCCAGCAATATTTCTCATCTTCCTTATTAGGTACTCTGCCATCACCATATTTCAGTATGGCAATAAGAAAAGGTTCAGAAAAATAACAACATGGTCAAAATAATTTATCCGGGCGTCCAGGCCATTTTCACTCCAGCAATATTTTTCAATTTCCTCATTATAGACTCTGCATTATCATTTTACAGCTTGGTAATCAGAATAGGATATGGAAAAAAATAGCATGGTCGAAATAATTTTTACGGGTGTCCAAGGACGGTTTCACCACAGCAATATTCTTTCAACTTCTTTATTATGGACTCTGCCATCATCTTATTTCAGTACGGTTATCAGAGTAGGGTGTGGAAGGAACCACATGGTCGAAATAATTTTTCCAGTGTCCAGAACCGGTTTCACTCCAGCGTTATTCCTCAAATTACTCATTATGGACTTTGCCATCATCAAATTTCCGTACGGTAATCAGAAAAGTTTCAGGAAAAAATGAACATGGTCGAAATTATTCTTCCAGGCGTCCAAGGCCGGTTTCACTCCAGCAATATTTCTCAAATTCCTTATTATGGACTCTGCCATTGCCATATTTCAGCACAGTAATAAGAATAGGGTGTGGGAAGAAATTACATGGTAGTAATAATTTTTACAGGCCTCCAAGGCCAGTTTCACTCCAGCAATATTCCTCAACTTCCTTATTATGAACTCTGCCATCATCATTTTTGAGTATGGCAATCAGAAAATGCGTCGAGGAGTCCAGGGCCGGTTCTCCTCCAGGAATTATACTCAACTTCTATATTATGGACCCTGCCAGCATCATATGTCAGCATGGTTATCAGAATAGGGTGTGAAGAAAAAAAAACATGGCCAAGATATTTTTCCGAGCGTCCAGGGCCGGTTTCACTCCAGCAATAGTTCTCAACTTCCTTACTATGGACTCTGCCATTGCCATATTACAGCAGGGTAATCAGAATATGGTGTGGAAAAAACCACATGGTCGAAATAATTCTTCCAGGCGTCCAGTGCCGGTTTCACTCCAGCAATATTCCTCAACTTCCTCATTATGGACTCTGCAGTTATCATATTTCAGTATGGTAATCAGAAAACGTTCAGGAAACTGAAAACATGGTCATAATAATTTTGCCGGTCGTCCAGGGCCGGTTTCACTCCAGCAATAGTTCTCAACTTCCTTATTATGGACTCTGCCTTTGCCATATTACAGCACGGTAATCAGAATATGGTGTGGAAAAAACCACATGGTCGAAATAATTCTTCCAAGCGTCCAGGGCCGGTTTCACTCCAGCAATATTCCTCAACTTCCTTATTATGGACTCTGCAGTTATCATATTTCAGTGTGGTAATCAGAAAACGTTCAGAAAACTGAAAACATGGCCAAAATAATTTTGCCGGGCATCCAGGGCCGGTTTCACTCCAGCAATATTTCTCAACTTCATTATTACGGGCTCTGTCATTATTATATTGCAACACGGTTATCAAAAAAACCTCATGGTCGAAAACAAAAATTCTGAATTCCTGGGCCGGTTTCTGTCCAGCAACTTCCTTATTATGGACTCCGCCATTATGAAATATCAGTACTTCAATCAGAAAAGGTTCAGGAAAAAACAACATGATTGAAATAATTTTTCCGGGCGTCCAAAGCCGGTTTCACTCCAGCAATATTTTTTCTACTTCCTTATTATAGATTCTGCCATTATCATACCTCAGCACGGTAATCAAAAAAGGGTGTGGACAAAATTACATAGTCGTTATAATTTTTCCGGTCGTCCAGGGCCGGTCTCACTCCAGCAATATTACTCAACTTTTTTATTATGGACTCTGCCATCATCATATTTCAGCATAGCAATCAGAAAAGTTTCAGAAAAATGACAATATGGGCGTCCAGGGCCGATTTCACTCCAGCAATATTCCTCAACTTCTTTATCATGGACTCTGCCATCATTATATTTCAGCACGGTCATCAGAACAGTGCATGGAAAAGAACCACATGGTTGAAATCATATTTCCGGGCGCCTAGGGTCGGTTTCACTCTAGCAATATTCCTCAACTTCCTTATTATGTATTCTGCCATCATCATATTTCATCACGGTAATTAGAATAGGGTGTGGACAAAAACCACATTATAATTGTAATAATTTTTCCGGTCGTCCAGGGTGGTTTCACTTCAGCAATATTCCTCAATTTCCTTATTATGGACTTTGCCATTTTCATGTTGGATCACGGTAATCAGAATAATATATGGTGTGGCAAAAACGACATGGTAGAAATAATTTTTCCGAGCGTCCAGAGCCGGTTTCACTCCAACAATATTCCTCTGTCATTATCATATTTCAGTACGGCAATGAAATAAGTAGACGCCCTGAGAAATTAATTTGACCATGTTCTTTTTATCCACAGTCTATTCCGATTACCGTGCTGCATCATGATAATGGCAGAGTCCATAATAAGGAAATTAAGGAATATTGTTGGAGTGACACCGGCTCTGAACGCCAAAATTATTTTGACTATGTTTTTATTTTCCTGAACCTTTGCTGATTGCCGTACTGAAATATGACAATGGCAGAGTTCATAATAAAGAAGTTGCAAAATATTGCTTGGGCCATCATACTGGTCATGGAAAATTATTATCAGTGCTGTAATTCTGGATTAGGACTATTTCAGCTTATGTTCTGTTTTCCACTATTCTGCTGAAAAGGAAAAAAACAGCAGAGGTAAGTTTTCGATAAATCTTCGATTTTCAGAATTCTACCGACTGCGCCAATTACGAATACGAGAACTTGCAGACCTTTTTCAAAAATGATTTTCATTGTACAAAAATCAATACGTCAATGCATCAACTTAATTATATCACCTATAATGTCAGACTGACTCTGGGGTGGATCTTTTCCAAAAAATTGAGGAGAGAGTTTCATCAGCGAAATTACTGCGGCATGAACCTTCCGAGATAGGCCAATGTAACTCCGACAAAAATTCGTATTGATATGAATAAGTTTTCTTCTCGCTTTCTCGCCATGCTTCAAAACGAAGTGGGGCAAATATAGAGATTACCTACTCGAAATGCAGCTGGGTGGTCTGAAAAATCGAAGGTTTTTCCGAAATTTTATAACAAACCTATTTTAAACTGCAGAAATAATATTAATAGATAATTCTTTTTTTATTGTTAAAGTTTCAAGTTGATATAAATTTGTATAACCTTCTGTAACAGTGTGCACTGTTTCATGTATAACGTTGTGCCCTGTATAAGACGGTCCTATGTTAGTGTTAGAATACTAATTTATATTTCTGAGTTTATTCAAGATATTTCTTCAGGTTGAAGATTATCGTAAGAAATCATAATGGGATTGGAAACGGCGCGTTAGACTAAACAATTTCAAGTGGGTATTTGTCTGTGAAGAATCCACGTTCTAAAAATAGCACAGAGGGTGGGTTATAAAGAATGCTCTTAGTTTTCGTAAGAAAGGTCTTTTGGAGCTGGTCAGTCGGGGTCAACAAGTGCGAGTGATAATAGTCAGCTTTCACATCGAGAAAGAACAGACACTGAGGATACCACCTCTGTTTACAGGAAGAAGACACACACAGGACAGTATCTCAACTACGGCTTCTATCACCCAAATTCCACAAAGAGGGGAATTGTAAAAACGTTGGTGGAGAGAGCGATGTGTATTTGCAACAACCAGGAGTCACTGGAGGCGGAAATAAACTACATCAAAAAGGACCTACGCCGAAATGGATACTCCGAAAACCTCATAGAAGTACAGAAACAATTTGAAAGGACCAAGACGATCAAATAACGACCACATATCCCCGTTCTCATCCTTCTTTCCTACATCAGGGGTATATCTGAGAAGATCAGAAGGATGGGGAACAGATACAATATCAAGACTTGCTTTCAATCCGGCAGTACCTTACGAAGTTTCCTCACCAAGACGAAACCAGAAAACACAACAAAATCTAGCAAAAACTATATTCAAAAAGGCCAATGTGAATGTGGAGATTCCTATATCGGAGAAACCAAGAGGCCATTATCAGTAAGAATAGACGAACACAAAAATAGGACTCAACGAGGGGAAACATCAAAATCGGAAATTGCTGACCACGCCTGGACCGAATTCTTTGGAACTAGGCTAGTATTCTCCATAGAGAGGAACATTGGTTTGAACGGAAATGTGTAGAAACCACCTATATCGAATTCAATAGTGCCTTTGGTTATAATAGAACGCTATTTCGGTGAAATACAGTTTCATCATATCTGATACTATTAATTGTTACGCCGAGCGGTGCCTTTGTCAGTATTTTAATCAGCGTTTATATAGAAACACATCAGGAAAATTATACATTTACTAACCTATGAAATATCAATCTCTGGCAAATCATATCAGTGAGCTGCTACCAATTATGCACACACACACTAGTTTTAATTAATCAAGTTACTTTATCTATTATTATCTTTCTGGATTGTAATCTATTCAAATACTTATCAAATTATTATTTATTATTATCTGGGCCGAAGGCCCAGGTGGTAGATCAAATTCAACTTAACAGAACAAAGAAATTGGCCAAAATCATTCATTTTGCCGAAAGAAAAGAAAATTAGAACGCCGGAATAACTAAGAAGTTTTCAATTTATACGTTCTTGGACCAAACCCATTCAGAATCAGTGAATTAAATGAAATTTCATGATATTTACGTTATTAAATTATCCAAAAAAGTATTATTCTTACTAAAGCATTAAACGGATATTTCTTAACAGATCATTTACCAGAAAAGGTCACGTTACTAGCAACCATCTAACTCTCTCAAGATTTAAAACAGGACTGCAGATTAAGAGCATGAAATATCTGTCGTCAAGTCAGCCTGGGTCTCGTATTCCAATTTCTGTTTAGGCCTGGCAATAAATATAAGGGTTGTTCGAAAATTAAATAATGAATTGACTATCTTTTCGGTTTCTTCTACAATCTGCTTATGCATTACATATTTTGAAACTCAGATGTTCCGACGTGTCATGGATCTTTCTGTAATGGTTTGAATCAATTCTCTTAATGGAAATATGCGGTTGAATTCATAATGAAACTGACTATTGGATACAAAATATTTTGATCGAATTTATAAACTCCCCTCGTAATACTCTCGAGTAGGTATTGAGATGACTTTCATAGCATCCACTGGTGTGAACGTTCGGGACCCTTTTCGATGTCGTAAATGCTGAATTTAATGGCTTCCGGATGTAGATTCAATGGCTGTACCATTTAAAATAAATTTCAAAATTACACGGTCAACCGAGCGTAGAAATTAAAGATGTATGGAGACCGCTGATGGGCCGTTTTGGAGGGAAAAGCGCGAAATCACACGCGACACAAGACCGCCCGTAATTACACCGTAATTAAAGACATAAAAAACGCGTAGAATCTAAATTTGTCATTATTCACCAGAAGACGATTGCCTATTCAAATAATTGAAACATTGTGAGAAAATTTGAAAGAGATAGAAATCTTTCAACGATTAGGACGATGGACGTCCGAAATGCAAGTAATCAAGTTACTACATCGTCTACAACCTTCACACAAGGTCACCCTCATTACACTAACCCACTGGAAGTGATAATTTTGAATAATTTAAATGAAATTGAAAATTCTTCCCTCGTATCATCGAAAAATATTTTCAAAAAATAGTCGATTTGTAAAATGAAAGTTGAGCGTTTTTTTAATAAACAAAAATGGGCTGGGCTTCATTAAAGTATCAAAGGAAAAATACTTTGAAGTGAAGAGTTATTGAATGCGAAGTGTTGATTCAGATACATTAAGTAGCAGGAGAAAATAGTCAGACGGAGTTAAATACATTCAACTTTATATTTCAAGAACCAGTGGAGACAAATATATAGGGGATGGAGAAATGTTTACTTTCTATTCATGAGCGACTTTGAATATGGATTGGTGTTATCAGAGTTCAGAATAGTTTTTATTGTCGTTTTGGATTGGTGCAGGAGAAACTGGATTTCACTTCTATATTGAATACGGCGAGTTTTGAGTCAGAATACTAATATAAAAATAACAGATTTTTGTGATTTTGGGGATATTGTACTTGGGGAAGACATTTGTCGCTCCTGAGAAGTAGGCTTGTCACTAAAGGTTGATGAAGGAATAGCAGGAGCGTGGCTGGAAGTACGTGAAGGATGAAATTGGTCATCACAAAGAAGAGCAGAAGAAAAAGGTGAATCGATGGCGGGGAACTGCAGAGAGAATGGAAGTGCGAGTAGTTGTTGATGTGATTCAATATTAGTCGGGGTATATGCCCGGAATGCAGTTGGTTTTCGTCGAATGCGCAGGGTGCAAATCTTATTTTTTTTATTATAGGGACAGGTCCAATAATGAATCAAAATGGAACGCTCAATGCGAGAAGGGTCGTTGTCTGCATGGAGGTACTTGATGATGTATTGGACAGAGGTCTGAGGGTAGATCCTGAGCGGATAATTTGGAGGACATCAGTTCCTACGATGTTGGACCTGGGGACCATGTCGACGTCTTGAACCATGAAAATAGTTATCTTTCTATTCAACTTATGGTAGGTGTTGAAAGAAACAAAATTCAGTGAACCTTCTGTACACGATCCGTAGTTTCAAGATACTGAATATCAAGAGCTGTCAATCAACTCTGAAATCATTGTCTGTATTCATGTATTGTATTGATCGTTTTGTATCAATTATATTCTATTGTGAATTCATTCAGTAAAGTTCCTGTTATACGTAGGTTATCTATTCCACAATACCTTCCCAGCAACTCTCTAATCCCTAAAAGTAGGTATATGCATTTTGTGTGGTTTTTGGCTTAGTAGGAGGGGCTGCAGAATACTTGAGAACCAGCTGGTGAGTGAGAGTCCCACAACTTGGGAGCCAGTGTTTCGTTTCTTCGCATGATGATCCTGCAGAATAATACAAAAGAATTCCTGTTTCTACGGAATGGAGGTGAGCGAGAAGGACAAGGCTCCTGACAAATATATGTTTTTTTTCAGCACTGAAAATTATAGGAAGATTTTTGGAGATTTAAATTTTTTTTAATAAAAATAATGTGGATTTTTTTTAGGATTATACAATTTTAGACGAAAATGAAAGAGTTCAGAATAATTTCTTATTTAAAAAAAAATATAATTTTTCAGTTATTCGAAAAGGATAGAGCACCTCGGAGCTTCATTTGAAATGAAAATTCTATTGGCAATTTGATAGGACCTCAGATAGGCACTAGATTAAGTATGAATGGAGTTAGTTACTGATGAGCGCGAAGAGTATCGGTCGACTAACACTTAGTCAGTTGAGGTTCTGCAACGTAGTTCGGGAATTTTGTGGCCGGTTTGAAGTACGGGGTACCTCAAGGCTCGTATACGCGAGGCGATTTCATTTACCTAATTAATTTAAAGCAATTTTTGGTGTTATTATTTGTAGGGATGTTTGGAGTTCCAGACAAAACGTCTTCGAAGCTGACACTATTTAGGAGGAGGAATTGCACTCATTGCAATGGGAGGACATTTCGACTTTCATAAAAAGTTCGAAGAGATTCGAGCTGGTATCCGCCGTGGTCGGGGATTGCGGAAAGGGCCCCTTGGGGCCTAGTCGCTGACGCTTGCGTCCCCCACCCATTACCATTACCATTACCAAATAATGCAGCAATGACGAGAGAACTGCTACTTTACTGGGTATGGAAAAAATACCAATCAAACAAATAGGATGGATAGGTCCAAAATAAAGTAGATGCTGAAAATTTATAGATTGAGTTCACTTGAGATTACTCATCAATATACTAATGATAATGCACCTTCATTCTACCAATAAGTGAACCATCATTTTGGCATTATAGTGAAATAATCAATGAAGGGTAATAATCTGAAATTTATCAAAATGGGTTAGTAGTGGTAGGTGTTCATTCCCAGAAACACTTTTCGTGGTAATTAACATGATTTTTTGTCCCATATAGTTTCCAAGTCTTTACTTGTGGATATTCAAGTTTCACTAATGGTTAGTATTTTTTTTTCTCTGTTTACTTTGGTGGTTGAGGAGAACAACATCAGCAGGCCTGAGGGTAGGGACTGGGTAGTTCCAATAGACTCGACACCTCTCATTCTCCAC
Organism: Chrysolina oricalcia; assembly: GCA_944452925.2. NCBI lineage: Eukaryota > Metazoa > Arthropoda > Insecta > Coleoptera > Chrysomelidae > Chrysolina > Chrysolina oricalcia. The sequence continues at coordinate 32,800,720 of OX101809.2, read as the reverse complement.
AACGGAATAGATATCCCTCGGAGCATAAGGCAAAACCGGTGTCTCGTCTATACCGTACGAGTGTCACAGATTGTAATACAACACTCATAGCATCGCGTTATGCCTGTGGATATAGGCTGAGACCTCATAAGCTGGGCAGGCTGACATCAAATCCATTATGATAACAGGTGCCCCACGACACGATCTGCATCTGATGTCAGGGACCTCTATACTCATCGCGTGACTACGGTAGACTGGTGTGTTGGAGACACCATCCTAGCAGGCCGTTATGAATTCCCCGTTCTTTCACTTAAGCTCACTTGACCTGAGATATGAGAACGTAATTTTTTTTTATGAGCCAATTTCTTCTATGTTCTTGAAGACGACCCCATGCATTGGCTTATTCTTATGTAGCTGCAGGACGTCCCCAGTCTCCGCAGCCAACTCTGTGACAGAGTTTGTGTTAGCCCGTTTAGGGTCGAATGCGAAACCAATTTCATCAGCTGCACGGGTTGCTGCCACAAAAAGAAATGCTTCAATCCTTGCTTTTTCATGGTCGCGGACCATGCAGAGAAGAGGATATGAACTCCTGATGACTTCACAGGCTCCATCCAATATCATTCTGTAATGTAGATACTCCAAACTCAAAAGTCCATGGAACGGACGATTTAGGATGCGAGCTCCTATGAAGATGCATAATTTTGCGACTTTCAACGTCGAGAGTCCATTTCACCACCACAAAGGAGTATAGTAGGATCGGAACGGCAAGTTTATCACTTGTAGCAGCTATGTTTTTTCCCTACAGTTCTGTTCAGTTTATGCTGATGCTTGCCGCGGAGAGAGTTTTAACTGCGGTTACCTCTTGAAAGCGGCGTTGCTCCATGCCTAAGTAAGTATACGTCTCTCCGGCATCAAGATGATGTGGGATGCTTCCTTCTGAGATCTGAACATCCTCTCCGCATTCCTCGCAACGTCCTCTTTCGAGATGAAACGTGGCACATTTGTCGGTACCGAATTCCATTCCGATATGTGTACTCTTCCACCACCCTCAGGTAATGATGTAGGTCCCTTCCTCCCGTGGCATATTGTAAGAGGCCATCCATGTGAAACAGATGGGTGACCTTATGCCTCCGGTTGTTGACGCTGCCGCAGTTGTATCAACGGGTTTGACTGACTAAAACAGACAATGGCAATAGTGAGATGTGAAGATCACCTGATCTGTTTGGACTCTGACTTGACCAGATCTTATAGTGAAGCGAGTCCTCCAGAGCGGCCTCAGTTGTCCAATGCATCTCACTATTTGATTGGATACCTAAAGGAATCTGAGCAAATGCATGGTTACCTCATGTGATGTTGTATCAAATGCTTTGCAGTAATCGACCTAGGCCAACGAAAGGTTACGTTTGTACTACACGAAGTCCTGCGTGATACATCTGTCGATGAGCAGGTTCTCCTTGCTGCCGGTGATCTCTTTCTTTGTCCGTTTTTGTTCAAATATCAGTTCATAAACTGGATTAACTGCGTAGAGTATGCCTCATAACAAGCATTCAAGCTTGTTATCTGTCTGTAAGTCTTTGGGTCCGACAAATTTCCCTTTTTGCTCGGCTCGCTTCCCGACAAACCACTCTGGAATCTGTTGCTCCCCATCTAGCCATGAGTTAAAAACTCTTGCCAGATAGCGGTGGGTGGTTAGAAACTTTTTTCACCAATAGTTATTTACCCCTTCAGTGCCTGGAGCAGCAAATTTCTTCGAGCCTTTGAGGGCCCCTCGAACTTCTTTTGGTGTTATCGGATAGCCCAGATCATAGTCTGCCGAAGCCTCCTGCAGAAAGTTGCAAACTGCGCTAAGGCGGTGTATCTACGTTGATTGGTTGCGGATACTCATAGATGTTCTTCCAGAAGGTTTCTTCCCGATTATAATTATTTGCCGCAAAGCTTTTTACAGGATATGAGGTTGTTGGATACAAATCGTTTATGTGAAGTAGGAATAATGTTTGTCCCAGAACAGATCCTTGCGAGACACCTGCATTTATAGGTATGGACAGATATATCTGAAAGGTGGATAACAAGCCGACAAGCAATACGTATCTCATTTATACAATATGGGGATCATAGATGGCGAATTAGATGGCGAATTGAGCAACAACAGACGTTGGACACCGCATACGTTACAAACACCAACTAAAATAAGACATCTTTACAGGAAACAGTAAAAAAGTAAAATAATTCGAAAAATAATTAATCATTCTTTCGTGCATAGGAGACAAGACAGCTGAAAATAATGTCATTAAAACACGTATAAAAACACACTGAGTATAATTGTGTTATTAAAGTTTTTGCTAAGATGTTTCTTGCTACCATAATAAGAAATACTATTAGTATAACAAATTGTCGAATAGAATCAGCTTATTGAAATCATACAGCAGCAAAAAGATTTTTTCTGAAGATGATTTTTCCGCCACCGAAAGGTATAAGTACTGCTATCACTATAAGATAGTCAGTCTGGGACATTGAGTTTTTTCATTACAAAATTATTATTTTATATCTGAATAATCACTAGCAGGTTACATGCCTGTGGCTGTAACGTTTTTGCATACTATAAGTGGACAATCGCATAGAAGTTGACCCACTTATGGTAATACAGCTGTCAACCTTCCACTAAAATATTTCTCGATTAACCCTCTACCATTATTATATACCTTGCTGTGGTTATGCAATGTTTCGCTGATATTTCAACGGAATTTACCCCTTCCACCCTCCACGAACACGAAGATCGTTTAGTGCCAAGAGTTTCTGCCAAAAACAAAGCAACAGAAACATTCTGTCGCCCTTGTTAGTCTCTTGGTGCATAGTGCATGGTGTCGTGCTATAGGTACTTTCTCAGTATTACAGGCTAATCTACTCTAATAGACCGTCAGATAGTGACAGATTCAGGTGCCCCATTTTTGCATAGAAGCCTTGAATAGGGTTGAAAAGTACATGGATTTTGAGTAAAATGGAGGGAAGAGTATATGGAAAACTCAAAAAGAATTTCCATTGAATTTTCCAATGACAAAATATACTTATCCATTCGCGCCACTCAAGCCATAATCTTTTTCGGTCTAGTGATGATGTAGGTTTTCATATTTTCGATAGGCTTGTGTGGGAAAATCTGTTAAAATCTTGATTTTTCCTCACAAGATTACGCCCTTATTTCATCTCTTTAGCCACCTGCAACACTCAAGCCTTTGGTATTCCGAAGCAAGGTTCTATTAATTAATTAGGTGAACAAGGCTCGCGTTAAAATATGGAAAATCGAATTTTCTATGGAAAATCTAATTTTCCATATGATCTCCCCAGGAGCCACCCGTGAATTTCCCTCCATTTTACTCAACATTGATGTACTTTTCAACCCTATTCGAGGCTCGTATGTGAATAAATTTTATGTGCAGTAATGCAAACAAACTTTCTTGTATCTGTGACTTCTTTTTTTGCAGTGTTCGTGAACTCAAGAAAGAATCTCGTGCGCATCTTTGAATAATTGTAATCGAAGTATTCAAATAGGACTTGTGATTGTCCATTCATTCATATTGTAGTAAATCAGCACAAATTCACTCTAAAATAACTTATTTGACGAAATACAGTGCTTCAATAATTTCAACACAATACTCTAACTTATATAACAATCACTGGACTATTTATGTTCGACTTTCAATACTAACTGCCTATCTGCTTCACTGACTGACTGTCCTCACTGCGTGGTTCTTTTTATAACCACAGTTCATTTCGCTGAACGCTCTAGATATTTCTAGTAAGCCTTAGGAACGTTCTCCGATTCGTCGAGATTCTTCTCGATACATAGCGCCTTGGAAGTCATTAGCGCTCACACGCTATTTGCGTGAGCGTTCGTTCAGGTCCGGCTTCGCCCGCAGCATCGCCACAATATTTAGAAATTAATGCGACTAATTGAGCTTTTATTGTATTTTTTTATTGCTCTTAACTATAGCGAATACTTCTATTTGTGGGGTAATTGTGTGAATTCTCAGGTATGGAGAGGTTATCAACTTTAATTCATGAAAGGGGGGTTATCAAGGGGCAAGTTACCCGTATCAAAAACCACTTTGACAATCTGGAAGATTCAGAAGTCAGTGTCGAGCTGATTTCTGGATTTCAAGCAAGGCTAGTTGAACTAGAATCAATTTGGTTTGATTTCAAAACTATTCAGTCAGAAATCGAAATGATAACTGTCAATACTGACACTTATAAATCAAATGTTACAGAGCTAGAAAATTTCGAAGAGACATTTCACGATGTAGAAACTGCCTTCAAGACATTTTTCTCCAAATATTCGACTCCTAAGACTGCTGCCCTCACAAATTCCACTGGTATTACCTCTACTATTGGTAATATTGGAAGTGATGTGTCAAATCCAGGTATATGAATTAAGTTTCCCATCATAAATCTACCTGCTTCTTCTGGTTCTTATGATCAATGGCTGGAGTATCATGATACTTTCAACGCATTGATTCATAACAATTCAAATATGAACAACATTCAGAAATTTTATTACCTCAAATCATCTTTGAAGCAAGAAGCTGCTCATATTATCGAATCAATAGAGGTTTCCTTCGCCAATTACCATACTTCTTGGTCATTATTGCGTGAAAGATTTGAAAATAAAAAACTCATTGTTCATAATCATGAAAGAGCAATTTTCGATCTACCTGCAATACAAAAAAAGTCTCATATTGCGCTTAGACAACTCTTAGATAATATTCTGAAGCATATTAGGAAATGTTTGAAACAACCCGTACAACATTGAAATACTTTACTCATTCACATTGTCATATCAAAGCTTGATCAGATAACCAAACGCGAATGGGAAGCTTTTTCTCAAAGTCTTGTCTCAAAAGAACTGCCTACTTTTGAAGATTTAGAAAAATTCTTAAAAAATAGGTGTGAACTTTTGGAATCCCTCCACACAGATTTTAAGCCAGACATAAAGTACAACATGGAATTCAAAAAAGTCTATCTCATTATGTAACAAGTCAAACCCAAGTGAATCAATATTGCAATTATTGTACAGGCTTACATAATACTTATTATTGTCAAGATCTTCTGAAAATTGCAATCAATGAAAGGCTGGCAGAAGTCAAAAAACGTGGCATCTGTGTCAATTGCTTACGTAGGTATCATAATTTCAAACAATGTAGGGCTAGTTTGTGCCAAAAATGCAAGAAAAAACATGATACGTTGTTGCATTTTGATTTGAGTGTTTCTTCTGAAAATCACAATTCAATCTCTAGCGCACCAGAAAACCAAGCTGGCTGTTCTCAAGTAGCAAGCACTTCCTTCATGACATATTCAAGTTCAAACTTGAATTCTAATCAAATATTACTATCCACTGCATGTGTTCAAGTTGCTGACGTGGATGGCAATCTTCATTCATGTAGAGCTTTACTCGATTCAGGTTCTCAAGCAAATTTTATTATTGAAGATTTAGCAAAACGTCTACGATTACCTAGAAATGAAATCAATTCTGTTATTTTTGGAATAAATCACTTTTCATCCACCTTAAAGCATAGATCTCGTGTGGTGGTTTATTCAAAACATTCACCTGTCTGTGAAACCATTCCTTGTTTAATTTTGCCTACAATTACAGAAAATATTCCAATTCATTCATTTGATTAAAAAATTTTGAACTTACCTAGAAACATGAGGCTTGTCGACCCATATTTCAATAAAAGTAATAAAATCGACCTTTTGATAGGTTCAGCTTTATTCTGGAATATAATATGCATAGACAATATTTCACTTGGTAAAAATCAACCAACGTTTCAAAATACTAAATTTGGGTGGATCGTAGCAGGCGAAATGTTCAATAATAATACCGATACTAAAACATGCAGTTATCTAACAATCGAAATCACTAACTCTCTAGAATCACAAGTTTTTGTGAAGTAGCAGAGAGGTGTTTCTCCTTGGAAGAGCAAGAGGTTGAAAGTCATTTCCAACAAATATTCAAACGGAACTCCACGGGAAGATTCATTGTAAATGTACTTTTCGAGTCAAATTTAAACCTGGGAGATTCACGTCAAACAGCATTGAGTAGATTTTTCAGTATTGAGAGAAAACTCAATCAAAATCCACAAATCAAATCAGAATATATTCAATTCATGCGAGAATATAAAGATCTCAATAATGTGTTAAAAATTGAAGAAACTTTCCCTATTGATTTTTCGAAAACATTCTATTTACCACATCATGCAAGTTATATGTACAAACCCTTAGGAAACCCTTAGCCTGTACTTTCTATGTAGTGCTGACTTAGGTTTATGCGAATATGATTAACCAAGCTTGATAATTAGTTTAGTTCTGTTAGCGACGTTGTAAGAGACACATCTCTCTCCGTACAAATAAAGTTATTTGTTGTAAAGTTAAATTTTGTCTTTTTAAAAATAGTTTCTCGTGGCCCGAAATCTTTATTGGCGCAGTCGGTAGGATAACGGAAGAATATCGATCGCGAAATTCGTCAGTTTCAACTGTTTATCCGTTATCGAAAGAACAGCTTCGATCGCCCACCCAGAGACCGACAGACCCAGTCGCTGCAGACTCCAGAAAAGGACTACCTGGTTCACAGTCGTGGTAAGTCGAGTATTCCTCTCTGCCTTCAAACATTTTTCTTCAAGACTTTATCGTAAAGATTTTTGATAGAAGTTGTTGAATATTGATTATTAAATTCATTCAATCAATCCATCATTTTTCTTTTATCGTAATCGAAATCGGTGGACTGACTATAGAAGTCACATAGATTAGTAATTATTGATCACATTCAAAGCATTTTATTACTTACCCGAATTTCTTAATAAAACATCAAATAAATATAATCGCATTTCGAAACCTGATACTCATCAGAGTTCGCTGCCATCTCAAAAGGCAACGGCACTTGTTCGAGCGAAATATTACACGGTTTGAAAACTTACTGTGAGAAGACTAAGAATAGCTTGTATCGTACATTGTTATCTTGAAATTCTCGAAAGAAGAAATTATTCTTTTAGTTCAAAGAATATTTTTGTGACAAATTTCAGTATAAATTCGATAGATTCATTAGATTTTTTTTCAATTCAAATTTTACATAAAAATTTAAGCACACAAAATAGCGTTAGATGACCAATCCCATAATCGAAAGTTTTGCAAATACTTTAAGCTCATTGCGAGTTTCGAATATGGCAACGGAAATTAATTATACATTGTTTAAAATCTATTCGGACACTATTCCAACATACGATGGCTCGTCAGAGACCCTCTAAATATTTATTAACGCTGCCGATCAATTTCACAAAAAGTATCATGGCGCCGATATCACATTAAACCAGTGCATTTTGAGTGTTTTTTTGAGTAAATTGAAAGATAGAGCCCAGCTATTAATCGGATCAAGATCTGAATTAAAAACATGGACTCAAGTAAAATTAGAATTGAGAAATACTTTTGGTGACCGACAAAGCCTTGATAACCTCGAACAACATCTGTTTACCCTTACACTAAATAGAGGCGAACATCCCCTGGACTTTGCAAAGCGAATACAATTATTACGCAGTATATTGTCTTTCAAAATAAATTCTGACCCCGACATGGACCAAGCTACTAAACTGATACATATTCGACCATACGAATCCCAGTCCCTTAAAGTATTTTTGAGAAATTTAAATATTCGACTACAGGACAAAGTTATCGTCCAAAATCCTGATTCCCTAGAAGCAGCAATGAACTTCGTCCAGGAGGACGAAAACTTTAGACACATTCCAAAATCGTCCGAACGTTAATGCACCCAAACCACCTAATAGACAAATTGTACAAAATCGTAATAACTTTTATTCAAATTATAGCTTTCAAAATTCTCAACCCATGGCCCCAATTCAAACAACCAACACCCAAAATCTGGCCTCGGGGTTTCAAAACCAACCCTCCAACATCACTAGAATCCAAAATCAATTTCCAAACCACAGCCAGAATAATTTCAGACCCCCATTTCCCAGCCAACCAATAAATGTCCAACCCCGACCAGTAAGACAAACGTTTCCAACTAACAGACAAGTGTTTGGTCCGCCACGAAATGTATTCAAACCAACAGGTAAACCCGATCAAAGGACTTTCGAACCAATGTCCACTACATCTAGAACCCCTACGGTTCGTAGACCCATGTCCCATTCTTTTGCCAATCCGCCCCATTCACAACCCCAAAGATGGACACCCATCGATGAGGAAAAGTACAATCACAGTTACGATCAATTTGATGCTGCACATAACTATCATATGAATAATTACCAATACGACTATTACACCTATGACCAAACTGACACTATGCAAGAACTTTACTCTGAACACTATCAAGAAAACTCTTATAGATACTGGCCATTACTCCGACGGACATTGTTTACCCCCCGAACCATCAGATGAACCGAGCAACGACAATCACGAGCCTGAAGGCGAAAATTTTTACGAATCGCCTCCAAAAAACAAGACAGCCTGATAGAACTTCACTCTGCCACGGTAAACGGTCTCCCATACATAAAAGTTCGTAACCCCCCGATTAAAAAACTGATTGACACTGGATGTCACACCTCAATATTGAAACCATCTATTGTCGAAAAATATTATCCTGATAAAATTTTTAGACAACCTTCCCAACTAAAAACTTCCTTAGGCGAAAAAGAAATTCAGTTTATAGCCCTTATCCCTGCTTTCAAAGAATTCCAGAGTTGTTATGAGACCGAGTATGTTTTATTTCAGTTCCACGAACTTTTTGATGGTATTCTACGATTAAAAGAATTGAAAAACTTAGGTTTGAATATCGATTTTACCAATCAGTTACTGCACAACGACCTTGTACAAATACCATTCTTTTATAGACAACCCCAATAAACTTCTTTCACTTTCGAGGTACCGCCTTTCGAAAGTTTGGTACGAAAATATCCCGTCAATATTAACGAAGGCGAAATCATAATCACTAATGAATATTTCAATTATACCGGAAACTTTGACTTGTGCTTCGAACTATCGCGCTACCTTTGAAGTTTTCAATAATACAGATAGGACAATTTCTGTCACGATGAACGAACCTTTCAAAGCTATCCGAATTGAAAAATAATATTTCGAATTCTACCATATCGAGAGTGCTCTACCGAATATTCAATATTATGACTCGAGAAAAGACATTTCTGACAAAATTAGGACAGACCACATGAATCTAAAAGAAAAGCGAGCTATTTTGAAACTCTATAAAGAATTCGCGGACATTTTCCATGACGAACATGACAAACTCTCGTTTACTGATAAAATTAAACATGAAATAAAGACCAAAGAAGAAGTCCAAAAGCAAATTCAGAATATGCTCACCGATGGAATCATTAGACCATCATCCTCCGCTTGGAGTAGCCCGATATGGATTGTGCCAAAGAAGACCGACGCATCAGGAAAGAAAAAATGGCGCATTCTAATAGACTACAGGAAATTGAACGAAAAAACAATCGACGACCGATACCCGATTCCGAATAAAGAAAACATCCTAGATAAATTGGGGAAATGAAATTATTTTACCACCCTCGATCTGGCATCTGGATTCCACCAGATCGAAATGGAAGAAAAGTCTATCGAAAAAACTGCCTTCAACATGGAACACGGGCACTACTAATATGTTCGTATGCCATTTGGGTTGAAAAATGCGCCGGAAAGCTTTCAAAGAGTAATGGATCACATCCTCAAGGACCTTCGGAACAAAATCTGTCTAGTCTATATGGACGACATTATCGTGTTTTCGACTTCCTTGCAAGAACACGTTTCCAATCTAAAACAAGTCTTTACAACGTTACGCGAAGCTAAATTGAAAATTCAATTAGATAAGTGTGAGTTCTTGAAACGAAACGTCGATTTTCTAGGCCATGTCGTCACTCCTGATGGCATCAAACCCAACCCAAATAAAATAAAAGCAATTCAAAATTTCCCCATACCAATTAAATCTTTTCTTGGTGTATTAGGATATTATCGGAAATTTATATAAGATTTTGCCCAGCTCACCAAACCATTCACGCGCTGTTTAAAAAAAGATGAAAAAATAACTCATACCCAAAAATTTCTGGAAACTTTTGAGACATGTAAACAATTACTCACAAATGAACCCCTACTCCAATACCCAGACTTCAGTAAATCTTTTATACTCACTACCGATGCCTCTAACGTGGCCATTGGTGCTGTTTCATCACAGGGTGTTATAGGAAAAGATAAACCTATCGCGTACGTGTCTAGAACACTAAACCCCGCGGAACAAAATTATTCCACCATAGAAAAAGAATTGTTATCGATAGTAAATTTCACCAAATATTTCAGACCGTACTTATTCGGAAAACAATTTACGATCGTGACCGATCATAAACCCTTGCAATGGCTTTTCAACCTCAAAGACCCTAGTTCAAGATTGGTTAGATGGCGCCTAAAGCTGGAAGAATATGATTATAACATCGTATACAGGAAAGGAAAAAACAATTCCGTCGCAGATGCCCTATCCAGAATAGAACTCAACCCACTGAAAAATCAATCAATGATTGCAAACATCGATCTACCGAACAACCGATTCGAAGAGGACTTTCCCGAAATCTTCGCGGACTTAGCGAACAAGGAAGAAATCCCAGAAATTTCCGATGAAGACCTTCAAGACCTTGACCACCGCTTAAACGAAGAAATACGAAAATTGCAAACTGGTAAGAAGAAACCAATGGAAGAATAAATAAAAAAACCACCCGAAAAAGAAAAACCACCAGAAAAAGAAAAACGAATACATGTTTCATCAGACGTAGTCTTAGTTCCAACACAACAGGAACCGCAGGAACCCGACGGCAGCAATGAAACTCAACACTCTTCTCACGAAAATCCAATTCTCGAAATCCCTATTTCTGATCAACCATTGAATAAATTCAAAAACCAAATTATACTTTCCGACAGTGTTGACACTATTTCCTCTCGAGTGAGAATAACAAAACCTTTCGATGAAACCCGTCTAAAAATAGTACTGTCAAGCAAAAATATCGAAAATGACTTAGTAAGAATCTTCTTAGAATATCTCAAACCAAAAATACTCCATGGCATATTTTTTGAAGAACGTTTGAAAAATAAAGTAATCCCATTTATTCAAAAACACTTTAAACATTCATCTCTCAAACTGGTCCAGAGTAATGTCCTTTTAATAGACATCACAGACAAAGACGAACAGAAACTATAAATCGAACACCATCACGAAACAAAAACCACTCATAGGGGTATAAATTAAACGAAAGACTCCCTATCTAGAACTTATTATTGGCCAAACATGGTTCAAGACGTGACGAATTATATAAACACTTGTGTCACCTGTCAAAAGTCAAAATATGAACGCCGCCCTAACGTTATCAAATTCAACCCTACTCCTATGGGAGAATATCACTTCGAGCATATTTATATTGATGCATTTTCGGCAGATAAACAAAAATTTCTGACAGTCATTGATAGCTTCTCGCGTTTTGCACAAGCATACCCGATTTATTTGAATGCACCTAACATATTAGATGGTTTATTAAAATTCATTTCTCATTACGGTATTCCGAATAAAATTACTTGTGACTCTGGAACAGACTTCAAAAATAGTCTAATTGGAGATTTTTGTAAATTGCACAAAATAACCCTACACTATATAACCCCAAAAAATCCCGATAGCAATAGCCCTGTAGAACGCCTACATTCTACGCTCATTGAAGAAATAAGAAAAATAAAACTCGAGCATTCTGACAGACCAATAACAACACAAATGATATACGCAATATTAGGGTATAACAACACTATTCACTCCGCGACTAAATTCACCCCTTTTCAAATTATCAAAGGAAACGTTGAACACCAAAACCCATTTGATATAACATTTTCAAAAATAACTTCTGACTACATTGATAAACATGCTAGAAATCAAAAGATAATAAACGATATAATCAAACAGAATAACGAAAAATCAAAGAATCTGACTGAAATTAATTCCAAAAGAAACGATCCACCAGAGATAAAAATCGATGAAAACGCGTTTCTCAAAGAATCGCCCTGAAATAAATTATCTCTCCTGTATAGAAAAATTCAACCTATCAAAGATTGTGGCATCAATGTAAAAACAAAAAATTCAAAATATCATAAAAGTAAACTGAAACCTCAGAGATTACAAGTTCAGAAACAAATTTTTCCAGATGACAACGCTGTACCTTCTACTTCTCGGGATCCCAACTACTATTGGACAACAGTTAACCATGACAGAAATATCTAACCCCATCCTTCCCTTCTCTCTTGGAAAAGCGAGAATCACTACCCACAAACACACATTTCTGAAACCTATCGACTTGAAATAATTTGATTACCCAATAAATAGCATAACTAACAATTCGAAATACATAACCGACCTTATTTCAATAAAAGACGTCTTATATCCACAATCACATCATATGCACAACCATTTGTTACCATTTCTCAAACAAATTTCTGTGAAATTAACAAATATCAAACCTCAAAAATTCAACCGATCAAAAAGAGGCTTAATAAATTTTGCTATTCGGCACTTTAGATGACGAAGATGAACAAAAATATGACCAGGCTATCTCCACACTAACAAACAATAAAAAATTCCTACACCACGATTTAGAAAATTATGTAACTATCACAAAAAGATTCTTGAATGAAACAACAAATAATTTGCAGCAAATTGTCAAAAACCAACGACTAATCGGTGAACAAATAGAGACTATTGTAAATAGTCTGAATAAATACACGCTATTCTTACGGCTCCAAAATTCCTTCGATACAATGATAATTGACTGTCAAAATATATTGTCAACACTAAACAATATCGAAGAATCGATATTATTCGGTGAATTGAATATCATTCATAACATAATATTACCAATATCCGAGCTCAAAGAATTACTTGAAATAATGCTCAATATGTACAAGGGCAGTCTACCACATTTCGATAACATCCAATCATATTACAAACTTCTAAAAGTTGAAACGCGTTACAAAAACGATCTAATTCCATTTACGATTCACGTACCGATACTTCGAGAAAATCTTTACGATTAATATCATTTATTTCCCATCCCGATTTCCAATAATGCCATAATTCCCTTGAAACCATACATTATCCTGAACTCGACTTATCATCACTACGAGGACAGCCCGTGCCATGAAATCGAGACAACCTGTATATTCCGCCTTGAAAATCAAATATCCAAAGAAGACTGTCTACCTGAATTACTGAAAGGGAAGAGCAGCCAGCCATGCCAATCACTGCAAGTCCATCTAGACCAGGATGTAGTAGAGCCTGTCAATGATGTCTATGTCATTGTCATTCCTGCCAGGCGAACCACTATTGAAAAAAAGTGCAAAGAAAGCGGATACGAAGAAATCAGCAAACCACAGCTGATCCACATTCCCCAGAAATGCAGCGTTACCATTATTGGGGAAGAATACAGCAACAATGTTTCTCCGATACGGGAAACCCCTCTGCAATTACCCATGGTAGAAATCATCAAATCCAACCATGAAGACCACACCCTGAAGATTTTGGATAGGATCAACCTGGACGAGCTGACCAAGCTCCAAAAACTAGCCGAGAAAACCCAACTCCACCGACTCCAGGCCCTGGAAGAAAACAACACTCCCTATACAACCCTTTATATGTGTATTATTCTTATCATAATTATTGCCACTGTCATCATTTATAACTTTTCTATAAAATACAAAAATAATATTTTGAAACATTTTAAAAGTAATAATACAAAACCTAAAGATTTGAATTCCGAAAATAATACTACCGTATTATTTTCGTCTTAGAGATGGAGGAGTTATATGTACAAACCCTCAGGAAACCCTTAGCCTGTAATTTCTATGTAGTGCTGACTTAGGTTTATGGGAATATGATTAACCATGCTTTATAATTAGTTTAGTTCTGTTAGCGACGTTGTAAGAGACACATCTCTCTCCGTACAAATAAAGTTATTTGTTGTAAAGTTAAATTTTGTCTTTTAAAAAATAGTTTCTCGTGGCCCGAAAGCTTCATTTGCAGTTTTTAGAAACAATAGCCTCACAACTAAAATTCGGGTAGTGTTCGATGGATCTGCGAAAACAAAAACAGGGCAATCTCTAAATACTGTCCAAAGGGTTGGACCTGTCATTCAACCTGATCTGTTTTCTACTTTAGTTCGTTTTCGCAAGCATACGTTTGTTATAACATCAGACGTGGCGAAAATGTACCGTCAAGTCCTACTAGATGTGGATGATCGAAAATTCCATCGTATATTTTGAGAAAAAATCCCACAGATCAACTAGAGTGCTTCGAGTTGCAAACTGTTACATACGGTACATCTTTAGCAGCATTTCTAAGTGTTTGCTGTCTGAAACAATTAGCCATAGAAAACAGGTGTCAATACCCTGTAGCATCCTCCATAATAGAAAGAGATTTTTATGTGGATGATCGTCTTACAGATTGTGACACATTGGAGGAACTTGTTCAGATACAACAAGATGTTTCAAAAATTATTTCAACAGCTGGTTTTCCATTCCAAAAATGGTTATCAAACGAATCTTCAATTTTGGAAAACTGCAATTTTGATATATCAGATAATATTTTGCATATAAAAAATAATTCAACTGAATCTTGGAATCTTGGAAAATTATGGGATTCACTCGCAGATAAATTCAAATATTCTGTTGACGATCTCATTCAAAATCTACCAAATCGGATAACTGAACGAAATATTTTATCATTCACTGCAAAAATATTTGACCCCTTTAGTTTTTTAGCACCTATCACTATCATACCTAAACTCATTTTTCAGAAGTTGTGGTTACATAAACTTTCTTGGGATGAAGCTATTCCTCCAGATCTTCAATCCACATGGATGAGTTTTATAAATCAGTTTTCTGAACTGAATCATATACAAGTCAATAGACACATATTTATTAATGAATCAGTATATACTGAGCTTCATGGTTTCTGTGATTCAAGCCAAAAAGCGTATGGCTCATGTTTATATGTGCTTTTGAGGGGTTTTCTCCGAAAACCTGGGTGTTTCGTAAAAACAAATTTTACAAAAAAAAAAAATATGTGAGATCGATTGATTCAAAAGGTAATAAAAGTCTTCTTTGTGCTAAAACAAGAATTGCACCTTTGAAAAGTATTACTCTTCCTAAGCTGGAACTTTGTGCAGCTAATTTGTTAATTTGTCACAAAAGGCAAGAAACTCATTGAACTTTCATTTTGATAAACAATTTTACTGGTCAGACTCAACAATAACTTTAGGCTGGCTGCGATCTCCTCCACAGTGTTTGAAGATTTTGTGGCCAATCGTGTAGCTAAAATACAAAAAAAAACTAATATTGAATATTGGTATCATATCAGAACTCATTGCAATCCTGCAGATATTTTATCAAGAGGTTTGAATCCAAATAAATTACAGCTCTGCTATGGTGGCAAGGTCCATTTTGGCTGACGAAACCACATATAGAGTGGTCGATTAATCCGATCAAGCTTGACATTGACAAACTACGTGAAATAAGAGACGCTACAATATCTTTTTTGGTAGTAACAGACGTTGATACTCTATTTGGAAAAAATATTCTAGCTTGATGAAATTGCAAAGGGTTGTTGCCTACATTTTTGGATTCAGAAATAACTCTAGAGTAAGTAAAAATGAACTTGAAGTTGGTTCACTCACCACAATTGAATTGGAGCATTCCCTTTCATTACTCATTAAGCTTTCTTAGAAACAGAGTTTCTACATAGAAATCACCCAACTCGAAGATATTAAGGTTCTAGACTCCAAAAGCAATATATTATCACAATCCTTTTATAGACGAAAATGAAATTTTGCGAATTGGTGGTAGATTGCAGAACTCTAATTACAATTTCAATAAACATATCCAATTTTGTTAACTCCTAATCATCATTTAACAAAGTTGATTACCAAACATGGACATATTAGATTGTTACACTGTGGAGTTCAATGTCTAGTTGCATCTTTGAGAGATGGATATTGGCCTCTACGGGCAAGAAATCTTGCAAGAAAAATAATTCATGACTGGGTTACTTGCTTCAAAGTTAATCCAAATAATATCCAACCTGATGGGTTCTTTACCAAAATCCCGTTTCGGGCAATCTTACATTTTCGAAAACACCGGCATAGATTTTGATAAAAAAGGCTGAGGATGTCAACACATCAAAGCTTATATAGCTTTATTCATTTGTTTACTTATAGAAACAATACATTTGATCTAACCACTGAAAATTTTCTATCAGCCTTGCGTCGATTTTCGAGCAGAAGAGGTAAACCGAAACATATATTTTCTGATAATGGAGCCACATTTGTAGGGGCTGCAGCAGAGCTTGAAGAACTTCAAACTTTTCTTGCTTCTGAATCGAATCAAAATTCCTTGACAGATTCTCTAAGTGAAGAGGGTATCCTTTGGTAATTCATTCCTCCAAAATCTCCCAACTTCGGAGGACTTTGGGAATCTGGGGTAAAATCAGTTAAAAATCACTTGAAACGGGTAGTTGGTAACACTTTCCTTACATATGAGGAATTCAGCACTGTTCTTTCACAAATTGAAGTAGTTCTAAACTCCTGGCCATTATTTCCTTTCTCTTCTGATCCAAACGAACTTGAAGTTCTCACACCTGCACATTTCCTGATTGGAAGAAAATTGCCTTCGATTCCTGATACCACTGTGCAACATATTCCAGAATCAAGACTTTCCCTCTATCAAAGACTGCAGAAATTAACTCAACAGGTGTGGACCAGGTGACACAAAGAGTATATTGCGGAACTGCAAACCAGGGTGAAATGGAAGAAGAATTCTTCAATCATTCTGAATTCAGGCGTTATGGTAGTCGTCAAGGATGATAATCTTCCGCCTCTGAAATGGACGATAGGCCGCATTGTGGAGGTTCATCCTGGAGCAGATGGTGTCATCAGAGTAGCCACTATTCAATGTGCTACTTCGAAACTCAAACGTCCAGTATCCAAGCTAGGCATCCTACCAACTGGGGAAGACCGAATTTGAAAATGGACTATTTATTGGTTTATAGTAGTTTTTAAAAAGTTACCCTTTTTAAAGGTACGAGAATTCAATTGTTAATAATATCAACAAAATAATAAAATACCAGAAGCAAAGATAAAAACTCATTTTAAATAACTTCACTAGAAATCAATCAGTAGAAACATTTCTACATTACCGTCTCCAACAATTATTATTATTATTACCTATACCTAATATGTACTAATGACTACATGAAACATACCTAGCTACAACTATAGTTATAAGTAGATACACTCACTAACAGTAGCAAAGTCAGGTATAGTTGTCGTCAAACATATAAGATAAATAAAAAAGGCGCAAAAAACGGTCGATTAGCACGAAATTGACTCCCATGCCGCCAACCAGGGTTGGACTAGTACATATATGCCACTAAATATTGTGATGCGTGCAGATTGATCAAGTTAATTCAACAAGAGCACTGTAACTTTTGTATTCAGAATAAACCAATATTACATTTCTTCAGCTTGAAAATTATCATCGTCATCCGAGTCATCATCACTATGGTCTCCTACATTTATGATGAATTTTTCACCATTATTGATATGATAAGCACCAAATTCCTTGTACTGATTTTCATATTTCTTGACTTTTTCTACTACTTTCTGCCAATCGCTTGCCTGAATTTGATGTACTTCCTCACTGATTAATTTTATAACTTCCTTATCAAATTTTGGGGTGACATTTTTTCTGCGAATCCGTTTCTTCAGTTGTCCCCAAATCAGTTCTATGGGATTGAATATGCAATAATAAGGTGGTAGCCTCAGGACTGTATGTCCATTCTTACTAGCTATATAATCTATAATAAATCTTTTTTCAAATGATTTGGTACCTAAGACTTCAAGGAGTTCGTGTTTCGTATATGTTCCTTCAAAATATAAATCATTTTCTAAAAGAAAGTTTTGTATGTCAGATTTGGGGCTTGAACTATTTGGAATTTTCAGTGACAGTCTAGAATGATAAGAAGCATTATCAAGGACAATAACACTATTCGGATCTGGTATTAAAACTTTCTCAAACCACTCCTTAAATATATTACAGTCTGCCAAATTTTTGCCGCACAATTTTAAAGCATTTGGAACCCACCCTTTTTCTGATCCACAATGTAATATTATCAAGCGAGTTCCCTTGTTAGGAGGTACACTAACTTGGCAGCGTGGTGAATTATCAGTCCATCCTTTTTTTGCAGTGTCATGGGTGTCATACCAAGTTTCATCTAAATAATATATAGTTCTATTTTCAATTCGAAAAAAAGTCAATTTCTCCAAATAATCTTCACGCCATTGAACAATCCGCTGACTCTCCATAATTGATGCCCTCTTATCTATAGTTTTAAATTTGAAACCCAATCGAATCAGTTTTCTTCGCATGGTTGTTTCACTAAAATTAATTGGCACTTCCATAGCTTGCAGTTTTTGAAAAATTATTTCAATTGTCGGAATTATATTCGACTTATAACAATCATATATGAGATTCTTCAATAATTTGGAGAATGAAGGATCCAAATGATTTTTCTTCCCCTTATCTGCACGAGTTTTACGTCGTTCACTTCCATCTTTGATCAACTTATAAGGAGTTGATACAGGAATTTCTGTATAAAACGAAGTTTTTTCAATTGCATTTTCTTTCTCCTCACTGTCAACAATATTCTGATAAACTTTTAAAACAATATTTTTGGAATGTTCGCATAAATGTTGACGTGTATTATTTCTCACTGGTCTTTCATTTTGCGTATCTGAATTAATACTTGAATCTGATTCCGAACTGGATAAGTAATTTGGCAGATTTGGCCTATTAAAAGACCCATCAGTTGATTCCCAAGGCCTGAAGAATGTTTCCATATTTTTATAATTATTAATATTCTTTACGTAAACAACAAAACAACTGCCCCGTCGAAATCTAATTTGCTAATAGCTGCGCGTACCGCATACAGCTGTGATTTCTATTATAACTAAGCCCGACCCTGCATTGAAAAAACATACCTAATTGCTGTGCGGGCCTTTAGATCTTCCGCGGCAAGTGTTACGGGGGGGGGGGGGAGGCGATAAGTGTAATAATTTGAATGAATGTAGAGATTTGTCAATAATTCTGTTTGTTGATTTATTGCAATTTTTGTCTGAAAAACTGTGTTTGGTTATTGACAAAATAGGAATTAATTTTCTGAAGGTATGTAAGTATTGATATTGACTCACATTGAATTTAGCATATATTCTCATGTGATTGCCATATAAGATGCGTATGGCAAGGTACTCATTTTTGGCAGAAATGTTTATTCTGTGGTCGATAACTTGCTTAATTTTTTTTAAGGAAATGTGAGGACTAGCACAATATCTGCTTATTCAGAATAATTCATAAGGTAACTACAGTATTATTATGACAACAGATTATTATGTGTCATTTTTCCATCAGCGCCTACTATCTAAAATTGAAGAAAAACAGGTTAGGTAATCACTAAATTTCATTTTGCGCGAGAAATGGTTCTGAAATCATATTGAGTGATACGTTGCTGTATTCACAATGGAAAATGGAGTCGTATACAGGGTATACTTCAGTTTCGGCCCATATAAAAATAAGAAGTTGATGATGTTTTCTAAAAGACGAAACGTCGTAGAAAAATTCTGATTACTTTATCAGGTAGTCCTTAAAAAGTGGCCATGACAAATGGCTATTTGTTTTATATTTCCTTTGAAAATAAACCTAGGAGAAAATAAAAACGAAATTCTCAAATTTCGGGTTTTCTCGGATATCTCCGTAACTACTCGGAATATCAAAACTTTCTAAATGGCATATTGTTGGGCACATAAATGTGCTACTTTTCTCTAATTCAATCGACCCCGTATCTCTTACCGTTTCCGAAATCCCCATGCTGTTCATTCTTATCTTGGACACACTGTATTCCCGAATTTGATTTTAGGATATGAAAGAACATTCAATTTTATGTAAGAAATAAATATGATTGCACTAAAACTTGATAGAAATCACCGATGAAACTCGAGAAAACCATATTCGGCACCAAAATTTAATGTAATTGTGTCGCATGAAAAGTCCATTCAAGACACCCATATGATAAATATAATTTTGGAATTTTAGCACAATCGATCATTGACATACCATACTGAGAGCTTCCATCAGAGAAATTCACACAGATGGCATCATCTATTAGAAAATATTCAACCGCAAAAGTATTATTCCAGTTCAAATTGAAGTAATTTTTCGCAATAAAATTTGTATAAATAATGATAACGTGGCAACGCACTATTCGATCTGAAAACATAGGATTACAGAGAGTTCATATAAGTTAAATACAGGGCGATCATTTGGAAAGTTGAATTTATTTTCATGGAAGACCATGTAGGTATATGCACTTATTTGATAATTCCCTTCTCTTGATTCTTTTTAAATTATATGAACAAAAACATCTGAATTCCTGACAATCCAGATGTTGAGTCGTGAAGAATGCAGTACTGAATGAACACCTTGTATATACGAGAATTTTATTCGACAATTTGTAATCAGCAAAGTCGACTTTATAATCACAACTGAGAACCCGCTTGTCCCCTATGCTATTAGAGTTTCTTGCTGGGGTATTCGATTTCTATAACTAGGGTTGATAAAAAAAATCCTCATGTGCACGTCACGTTTGTAATATTTGAAGCAGCCTTGAAAATGGCCAAAACGTGAATTTCGTGAAAAAATTAGTAAATTAAAATATTTTCCAGTATTTGTACCAAAGCCATAAAGTCGAATAAAAAAAGTAATATCAAATCGCCCAATAGCTACTATGAATCATCAATCAAAGAAGTCAATTCAACTCGAATCACTCTATGCATATTCGAATGTAGCAAAGAAAACGAATGAATGTATAATTAATGAGAATTCTTCATCATGGTTAACCAGCTGAGAACAAGTAGTGGATGTGGGAATTAAATTCATGAACGAATATACTATCCTTACGGAAGTATGGAAACAAATACAGTTAGTGTTTTCCAAATACATGCGAATCTTTCAAAGAAAGTAAACAGTGCTAAGAAAATTGAAGAATTTCAAAACGTGACGCCCATGTATTCTGGTAAATCCGATAGATATCAAAGTCCCCGATAAATGTGGTTAGTTGGTTAGTGGTTTGACTGTTTTGTGTAACAATGGCAAGAAGAGGTGTAGTGATTTTTATCGTTTGGGCAGTGTGCTCCAGGGCGTTCGCACAAGGTAAACTCCTCACATTCATACTTCTTATTATGAATTTTGTTTGTCTATAAGCACACATTTACCGGCCCTGAACGCGCTTAAGAATTATTTTGATCATGTGTCATTTTTCAATCCATTCTGATTGACATACTAAAATATGAAAGTGGCATAGTTCATAATGAGGAAATTGTGAAGTATTGCTTGAGCCATACCGGACCTGGAAACCTGAAAAATCGTTACGTGACTAGGATCCTCGAAAAACACCATTATTGATAATGTTCTGTTTTCCCCTCTCTGTTTGCAAAAATAAATGAAAACAAATATTGCTGAACTTTATAACCATAGTAGGTAACTAGGCAGGATGATGTTACATTGAATTCTGATGAACTGAAACTTGATGAATGTTGATAAAATCAAGGTACCTAATTATACTAAAAAATTCATATAGAAATAAAAACATCCACTTGAATCAGCACAATATAACTATTGACAATAGACAAAATCACTTTGTATCTTTGACTATGTATGGGCCGTGGTGGTCGGCTGGTAATGCGTTCGCTTCGCATGCGTGGGGTCGTGGGTTCGATCCACCGATTCGCCAGTCTCGTGCATGGCATCACACGTTAAAAGGTTAGGGCTGCATCTTCCCTAGCTCACACAAGTTTCTCGAAGACTTCTGAGGGTTGCGCGTAGGGGTGCAATCGGTTGACGGAAATAACAATATGCAGAATTATATTTCAGAATAACAGTATATACAATATTATAAAACAGCTAAACTTCGACTACTGTGCCAGTATATTGCATATTTTAAGCATAGTTTCATCATTACAAAAAGTACAGTATGGTAAAGGGTATCATCCTCACGTAATTGTCCCACAAATAAATACCTAATGCTTGAAATATAAACTTGTTGTCTAAGGGAACGCCTCTATCTGATAATTATTTATAAAATATTGAATAATCACCAACCTAGCTAGATGAATTCATTACGAATAATTCTACTATATCATGATCATAATACTAAAGGAAATAATAATATCTTACTCTCACCAAGTCAAAATATATCTTTCCCTTTGAAATCACCTTCTAATAAAGGCATTAATGACATCAATAAATTATCAATCTCCATTTGATAATCAATTCCATTGACTAACTCTGAGAATATCTTGATTTCAAGTATCAAAACTGATTCTTAATTTTGTGCTGTATCTGTCACCCAATTCATTACCTCATTTTCTTCATGGAGTTGTCATTATACTTGTTACATCCGAATTGATTTATTACCCTGTAGTGATGCATTCTTAGCTACAACGCGCAATTTAAAATACTTTTGTAGCCAGCTTATGGCCACTGCTTTGATTCATTATTTAGGCCAGCTGTAGATAAAAATGAAGGTATTTTTTCACACAAAATAAAAACGCAAACGGCCTATACTACTTTTTATTAAATAGTTCGTAAATGGAAACCCCGGTTTTCGCTCCAGCAAAATCGCTTTGTGGAACTTTTTAAAATAGAAATAGTGGAAAAAATTATAACTTTTTTGTCTTTTTGCGAATATCTCAAAAATTATTTGAGGAATCGTTTTACAATCAATAAAACTTTTGTAGAGAATTATATAACTTACAAAATGGTTTTTAAACGACCAGATCGGTGCATTTTTCACTAAGAACATCCGTGAAATCCTCAAAAAAGAGACCATTTTTCAAAAATTCATAATTTGGATAAATCTGAGGCTGGATGAAAAATAGTGCGGATGCTGATAGATGATAACATATGGTTCGACTGTGCTGAAGATGGTTTCTGTCCGATGTGTAGTTTTTGCACAATCGCGTTATAAACAATTTGAGGGCAAATCTTTCAGAATGCGCCGATTTAAGGGATCATCTCAGTCAAATTCTGTGAAGGGAATTTGGAAGTAGAGATCAATATCTACAATTTGTATATTTATGATTTTCACCTGAGAGGTGAGCAAAGTGTTGAAAATGTCACTGGAAGTTACTCTAAATTCGGGTGACTTCGGACGCACTTTAAAGCGGTTATATCAGCTTTCAGTGACATTTTCAACGTATTTCCCACATCTCGAATGAAAATCCAAAATATGCAAATTGTAGATATTGATCTCTGCTTCCAGATGTCGTCTACAGAATTTGAATACGACGATTTCCCTTAAATCGGCGCATCTTGCATATAACGCGATTGTGCAAAAACTACACATCAGACAGTAAACATCATGCGCACAGTTGAACAACATATTGTTACCCATCAGTTTCCGCAATATTATTTATCCAGCTTCAGATTTATAAAAACTATAAATTTTTGAAAAATGGTTTCTTTTTCGAGATTTTCCTGGATTTTCTCAGTGGAAAATGCACCGATCTGGTAGATAAAACACCATTTTATAATTTTCTACAAAAGTTTCATCGACTGTAAAACGATTCCTCCAATACTCTTCGAGATATTTGCAAAAAATCAAGAAAATTATAATTTTGTCACTAGGTATTTCTTGTTTAAAAAATTCCCCAAAGCGATTTTGCTGGGGCGAAAACCGGGGTTTTCATTAACGAACTATCTCATAGAGAGTAGTATAGGCCGTTTGCGTCTTTTATTTTGTGTGAAAAGAGCCTCTTATTTCTATCTACACCTTGGTAAATAATGCCAAATGAATTGTTCACCTATGGGTAGAATTATTATTAGTACGTACGATCAGTAACTCCAAGTGAACTCAATCTATAATTTTTCAGCCTCTACATTCTTTTTGACCTATCTTTGGTATTATTTTCAATACCTAGTAAGTAAAGTAAAAGTTCTCTTGTCATTGGTGTATTATTTACTTGCTTGAATCGTCTTGAATCTGAGTAGCCTTTATTGTCAGTTTCGAGAATTTGTACTGTAAATGGATGAAAATTGCACCATAGAAAAATATACTTTGAATCATTTCAAAATATGATATAATCGGATGACTATTATTATCAAGTAAGAATGATTTTCTCCTATCTTTGACAATGGTCCTCGACATATTAGATTATTGCATGATTCTGAACAGTTTGAAGTATAATTTCACATACTCACAATTTTCATACACTAGAAATATTTGAAAATTACCACATAGGCTATACTCACTGGAGAACCATTCATAAATAATACACTCACGATGATTTCATTACTACAAACATATATCAGGCATGAATATGATGCCAGCAACAATATTACACTCATAACAGGACGCTACATGTGGATGAAACAAATCAAATGACGAAGTGACGCCGTGGCTTGTGAGGTTTTCGCAACACTATGCAATAAAATGCACTACATAAGCGCTCCGACCAATGCTAGGTTATTAACAATTTCGGATGAATAGTCGTTAAATCGCTGATAATTTTGAATAGTTCTGTCTACGTAAGGTTACTCAGGTTAGGTTACGTTGGCTAGTAATTCACGCATTTTCTACCCAGTTTGCTTTCTTTTTGTCAGTAATTTAAACTTACCGCCATTACAGTGACCAATCACAGAGCGTGACGTGCCGTGCACTTTATTGTCGTCTCTTCGCAACAGATGAATTTTGCGGAAAAACCCGAACGTGCCCGAACCGAAAAAGTTAACTAAGCATATCTGAATTGATCACTTACCCAATCGACCTAATCGATTGATGCCAATCGACTTGATCGATTGACGTTATTATTGAGATGGCTTAAACCAAGTGGAGTTGTTTCAGATAAACGATTCAGTAGTGGTAGGTATCATTATACCTACAATTAGTTTAGTGTGCACCTATCGATATCGAACATGGAAAATACTTCGATTCGCTAAGTATTCTGATGAGTTACGGTAGGAACACACTTTCAGAAACATTGTTCTGCTTACTTGACCGAGTTTTCTCCGTGTAAGCAAGTAACTAAACAAATTGGTAAATGTTATGAACCATTTGAACATTATATATCTAAAAAGATAATATTATTTATAATGAATTGTGATATATCTAATATTGCCATAGGCAATTGTCCGCAGTGGAGGGCCTGATACGGGCACACTTACGTAAAAACCTGATATAGCAATAGTCCTGCAATAATTCTAATTAGTTTTTCAGGTATAGACTTGATATTGTTTTTGCAAAAAATTCGTCGTCTTTTTCATCTGGCCTATATTGTAGATTTCGAAAAACCATTGATGATTTAGACCATCCTGCTGTATTCTTTATACTGTTAACATTTACCCCAGCCCTAAGGCAGCTGACGTAGCGGAGTGCCGAACACTGTGGCTCTTGAATATTGTATTTATTCGACTTTCCCTCAATAACCTCTTTATCCACCTGCTGATCGTCTGGGAGCTTGCGGGATGAATTGGTTGCATAAGAGACAACACGAAATTTTCGAAACCATTCCGAATAACAGATGTTGAATTGAAATAGTAAGCTATAGTGGTGGCAACATATAACTCAGGTTTCAAATTGAAGTTAGTGGATACTTAAAAAGGCTGTGGTCATTTTGCTTTTAACCCCTTTCGATTTTTTCTTAATTCTTAGCCATATCACTCAATCTCATTTTTGAAGTAGTTTGTACCCTATGAGCCGTTGTGAGGGCTATTAAAGAGACCAATTTCGAAGTGAGCTTTTCCAAGCTGATCAAATGTAATAAGTAGAGGTTACTAAGGTATCGCGATACTGGGTTCTGGGTTTCAAGTGATTGTATGTTTTGGAGCTGCCGGTTTGATCTTATACGCCCCCTTTTACAACCTTTTGATTATTTATGCAAACGACTTCCGATCGTAAAACGCTTCGAACTCAAGATAGTTTTTATTCTTTTATTTTTCATCATGATTCCAGAAACCGTGACTACGTTGACCTTGCTAGGAGGCCCCCCACCCTGTTGGTGAAGCGTCTGAATACATTTCTAATTTCTTTCAGTTTTATTGCTTTACACGTATGCAAATTTTTGTTCCACCAAATTAACTCCGTGAAAAGATCAGATGGTAATTTCATTTTGCTATTTCCAGTGGTTTGACGTGCCATAGTTTATTGCTGGACAGGCTGCAATTGATTTCCCAAATACCACTGCAAATTCTCCTATTTGACATTAATGTTTATCAATTAATTGTTTAATCCATTTTCGAATTGAAAGGACTTTTTCGTTCGGCAATTAATTGCACATTCTCTGCATGTTATACAAAACTTCAAAAATTTCAACTTTCGTTTATGTAATACCAAAGTAGGTACCTAGTATTTTCTGAGTTGAAAATAAATTCACTTTGCGTTGAGATATGGAAGCGTCAAAGGCTACTTTGGTAAGCGGATGCAGAAAAAACTTTTACTGTCAGCGAAGCATATTTCTAGCATTCAATTTTGTTTTTGCCGATTAGGAGGATGTTATCTAAATAAACTACTGATACAATCGCTTTCATTCTAAGGTACTTTACCGTTGGTTTCAAAAATTTGGTAAATATGTAGCGAGCTACAATGAGTCCGAACGGTAAGCAATTGATTCCGTATAAACTGTCGTTGAAATTGAACCTCAGATATTTTTTATGCTTTCCATAGATATGCATCTTTCAAATCGATAGTGGCAATGAAACAGTTCTTGTGTAATAATCTGGCAACATCAGTTCTGGAATATTCCTTCTTGAAATGTGGGGCATCTATGAAAGTATTCAAGTTTTTCAGATTCAGAATGAATCTACATTTACCATTCTGTTTTTTGTTACAGAGTATGAAGATAAATACTAGTGTTTGTGAGGGGAACATTTCGAGATGGTCCCCATTTCAATCAGTTCTGAAATTGAATTAGTATTCAGAATTGACGAAAGGCAAGTCTTCTCTATCGGTAGTACGCACACTTTTTCCACTGAACGACGAAGTAACATTCTTCACCTTAATGTCTACAACTCGTGTGACGCCTTCACTACGTTGCAACTCTGCCTAGCTGCTATTGGAGGGAAGGAGCATTCTCATTCTTGATTGAAACGAGCGATCCAACCTTTAGTAGTTGTTCGGACCTCTGCTTCCACTTCAACCTATTCTGCAGTTCAGCCAGATATTCTTGATTCCAGCGTTTCCAATAATGTTGCGCTCTGGACTGCAAACGTTGAAATCTTTTCAAGCAATTTTCAGGAATTAATTTCTGGTAGCGCCGACAATGATCTCACGATAAAAAAATGGGCTTGCGTCAGTGTACTTCGATCATTAGGGTCTTCGGATAAAGGAAGTGAATTGAGTATAGCCTCAATCCGAGTCAGCACGGTGGCAAATTCTTCTAAAGTCAAAACGCTATTCCCAACTACCCTGTTTGAGTGATATATTGTACTCTTTATTCCCTCCTCCCAAATGCTGCCCTTAAAAATTGGCGACATTTTCATTCTCAGATAGTAAAAATTCATGCATTTTTATCAGTTCATTAATAGCACCAACCGTTGAACCGTTATCTGAAAAAATGTTAGAAATGTTAGAAAGGCTTGGGTGATTAATTCTGAAACGAATTCAAGATGTCTTCGTACTCATGCACACAATTGAACAAATATAACCTTTTGTCATTTTTGCGCCACGAGTCTTCCTGTCCTTCATAGGAAATGGCCCATCATAATCAACACCTACATTGAAAAAAGGTGGGTAACTATTGACATTTAGGTAAATTTTCCATTAAATAATTCGTATCCATCTTGAAACAACTAACGCACCTCTTTACTATTTTCTTACATGAGTTTCTGCCGGATATTGGCCAAAACCGATCCCTAGTTGGGTACACAGAGAAAAAAATTCTTTCAATTAAACAAATCTCGTTAAATTCAAACAAATCTGAAGTTTGAATAGGTCCAACAAACAAGCTTGGTTGATTTGAAGTTTCCATTCTTTTGAATTTTCAAATAACTCATTGCTCTGTTTTCATAAAATTTCTTCAAAATGCTATATTTAATTATTTGACACACAGTATATATTTGTTTCAATCAAAAATGTTTTTCTCAATTAATCAATAGAATTATTCGTAGTGAATAAATATAATTTGAATTAAAGAAATCAAAGCTAGAGACAATGAACAGAATTGCTTGGAAGAAACAAATAGGTATTTGTGAGGAATAAATATATGAGCTTTTGTGAAGAAGAAATATTCACTTCAAAGAAATGAAAGTCACCTCAAATAATGGAATTCCTTAGAAGAAATAAATATTTCTTCAATTTTCATAATTGTATATTTGAACGAAACTGAAATTTACTGAATTCGAAGATGGTGAATCTTCATCTGAACAAATCTATTTCTTATAGAGAAATATTTCTTTTATTCATGGTAAATATATATTTGCTTATGTGGAAACTTGTTTATGCAGACAAAATATTATTTGTTTCTCTCAAATCATTAATTTTTCATATCCGAATTTTAAATTCTCATTTCACCATAATCAATGTGAATTCTTTCGAAGAAAAACAAATATAATTACTACATGAAACTAGAAAAAAAAATTTTTTTTTGTCAAAAACTTGGGAAGGCTTTAGGAAGCAAAAATGAAATTACACAATTGCATACTATCATCGTATAGGTTACTGAATAACAATATCAATATAAATGAAGAGGGATCAGAAATTAATAACAAAGAAAATTAGAACTATGAAAAACTTTTTTGAAATTCTAACGAAAATACAAATAAGAACCTAAATAAGTAAATAAATCAGCTCCTTGAGGTCCTCATCGTTCA
Organism: Chrysolina oricalcia; assembly: GCA_944452925.2. NCBI lineage: Eukaryota > Metazoa > Arthropoda > Insecta > Coleoptera > Chrysomelidae > Chrysolina > Chrysolina oricalcia. The sequence continues at coordinate 32,771,746 of OX101809.2, read as the reverse complement.
GTGTTTGGAAAATTTGCCAACCTTTCAATTCAATTCAAGGGTGGATTTTGATGAAATATGACAAAGAGCATAAGGGCATATTTTCCTGGTTGCGGCAGCGGTATCTCCATAATTGATTGAATTTGGTATGGATAAGTACTTTAAAATTGAATGTTTAACTTGTGGTCGTATACCACCTACTCTAATAAAACAGTACATTTCAACTAACAGTAGTAAGCGATCATAAGCTTTAGCATTGTTTATATAGAATATAGTTAGTCAACCTTATGGGATTATAATTGGATCAAAATGGATCCGACATGTAGATGGCGATAGTGAGCTCGCATCCAAGTCATGTCTTAACTTCAGTGATCTGGCCTCCAAGTCATGTCGTAACTTGATTGAAACAATGGGACAGCATTAAAATCAGGGTTTTTTGAAGGAACCTGCTTTAAAATGACGTCAAATATTCATGTTTGTAACTAATCACGCTAGATGACACTCGCGTTTGCGTCCAACACCAATTACACAGGCATTGACTAACTATCTTACTTCTATATAAACAATGGCTTTAGGGTAGAGTAGCATATGACCACGGCTATTCTCTGAACATCATTTTACGATATGAAATGGAGAATTTGTCGAACGAGGCCGTTTAAGAATATAGTACAATATTTTATCTACTCTCAATAACGTCAATTATTTACTTAAAGTATGTATTCCTGAAATGTACGATATAAGAATAAAGTGACAGCAAACATTGCAAAGGTTGGAAGTATACCCATTTTTGATTCAATGTGAATTTATGCAGCTACAATTAACAATTATCAATCAACAATTAGCAAATAACAAATGATGGAAATAGGTATTACGATTTATGCACACTCACTTAACAATTTATAAAAAAATGGTGCGCTGGCGCACAATTCGGAGATTTTCGGACTTTCAGAACTATAACCTCATATTATTGTTTATTAGACAGAATAGTACCAATATTGAAATATGAATGGAGAAAATAGTCCTTCAAACACGCGCAATTTTTCTAGCACAACGACTCTTCACATATTTCAGACGTATGATGGCTCAATTAATACTCTTCCATAAAACTTACATAATTTCTCTTCAATTTGGAATTTTTAACAAGTTTTCTTTCTATCAACTGAAAACGATTCATCGCCATTTTACGAGAGTTTCCCAATTGACTTAAGTTATTTTTAAAATGTATGCTAACTATGAATCTACCAGCGTCTTCCCATCTTGTCATCTTCTCAAAAGCTCTTTCTCCTGCATTCCATCCATTCGCCTTTGCTGCAGCTTCAAATTGTTGGCGGTAATTTGCCCATGGTATTTTCCCATCGAACTGAGGTGGTTTCATGGAGAGCTTTCCTGTTTCCGAACTGATCTTCATATCTTTCAGACCCTTCTGAACATCATCCAAGTTCCAACTCAGTTCCAGCATTGAATTTTCATTGACAGATTCTGTGGTGTGGGTAGTGTCAATTTGGTTTTTTCAATTCACTGATTGTTTCCTTCATTTTGCTGATTTCTTCTTCGATACCGCCTCTGATTTCATCACTGATTGTTTCCTTCAATTTTCCCATCTTTTCCTCAATTTCATCTTTAATTTTCTCCATCTCTGTCTCGACAGTTCCCATTCTTCCTTCTAATCGGCTTGCCACGCCGCAAAGTTCTTTTTTCATGGTATTCGAATTTTCTAGCAGCTTTTTTTCCAAATTTCTCGAACTTTCTTGAAATTCTTCTTTCAGACTATTCGAATTTGCTAGAAGTTTCTCTTCCAGAATTTTTGAGTTTTCTTGAAGTTTTGCTTGAAGTTCTTCCTTCAGAGTATTTGAATTTTCTAGCAGCTTTCCTTGCAGATTTTTCGAGTTTTCTTGAAGTTCTTCCTTTGAACTATTCGAATTTTCTGGCAGCTTCTCTTCCAGATTTTTTGAATTTTCTAGAAGTTTTTCTTGCAGACTTTTCGAATTTTCTGAAGTTCTCTAAGTACTCATTATGGAAGTCATATCCATTCCAGAAACTTCGAATAAAAATGTTTATGGATCCTCGCCCTCCTGGATTAATCCCTCAGAAAGTCTTGCGTGAAGCACGGCCTTTTTACCACTTGTATCAAGTTCCCTCTCCTCCAGTTCTTGCTTTAAATCCGCAACCTTCAAATCGACCAGGCGAACTTTCCTCGAACACATTTTGTCTTAGTCTATGTCTCACAGTCTATTTCACGGGCCACCAGTCTATTATTATTATTATGGTCTATTTCACACAGTTTATTTCCCAACTGTCAACTTCACGAAAAAATGTTTATCAGTCACTGTCTATTTTTCGCGAAAACAATTGTCCGAAATACACAAACTGTCTACTAACCCAAACACTCTGTATTTATATCTTTTTAAATCCACTTCTGATCACCAAATTCACTCTAAAATAATTTATTTGACGAAATACAATTATTCAACAATTTCAACATAATACTCTAATTTATATCACAATCACTGGACTATTATGTTCGACTTCTCCTTCCGACTGACTCACTCTGCTGCGTGGTTCTTTTTATATTCACCGTTCATTTCGTGGAACGATCTTGGTATTTCTAGAAAGCCTTAGGAACGTTCTCCAAATCGACCAGATTCTTCTCGAAGCAAAGCGCCTCGGAATTAATTCGCGCTCCAGCGCGGTCCACGTGAGCGTTCAGGTCCGGCATCGCCCGCAGCTTCGCCACATGCTGATGACACCCAATTGTACTTGTACTTTCGGATAACATCAGACACATGAGGCTACTATTAGAGTCAGCCACGATCCCAATAAATTTTCATCCTTGGCTTTGGATATGTGCTTGATAAATAACCCGTCCAATCACAAATATATATTTTGAAAATTCAAATTAAAATCCACATTTACTCCACTGAACTGAGTTTGTCGATGAGCCAAAAAATCTTGGAGTGATTGAAGATAGTGACTTTCGATTTGAATCACACATGGATAAACTCAATCAGAAAGCTTACTGTTCGCTAAAACTTATTTATGGTAATCGGAAGAGAACAAAAATAACACTATGCGATAGTCTTGTACTCTCATCCTCGAACTATGCCGATTCACTATATGGCCCGAGTCTCACTGTGGGGAATAAGATGGGATTATAAAAAATCCAGTATTCTTGTCTTCGTCTCATTTGCGTAGTTCGTAGAAGATGTAGAATCTCATCAAAATTGTCAGAAACTCATTGGCTCAATATGGAAAATCGTAGAGTCTTACATTCAGCATGTCTTTATTATAAGATTTTTCACAGTAAAAGGCCCACATACTTGTACAACACAATATTACTTTCCGTACGGATGTTCGTAATCTGAATGTGCGATACAATGGACTATTAACTCTTCTGATGCACGTCCACGAATTTTTCAAGAGGTCATTCACGTATCAGATATGTAACGTCTACAATCAACTGCCTTCTAACCTGAAGAACTGGACAATGTGCACGTTTCGAAATAGAGATCACATGTGAGTTAGGTAATCAATAATCTAAATTGATTTAACAATGGCTTCTGGAAGCAAAAATCTAAGTTATATCAAGTAATGTTGTTATCGAGCCTCCATCATTTTTCTCTGTATTGTTATTGTCTTTGAGAGACTTGTGTGAAGCTAGGGAAGACGCAGCCTTTACCTTTTAACGTGTGATGTCATGCACGAGACCGATGACCATGCAGGGCATTGAACCCCCGACCCTTCGCTCCAAAGGCGAACGTTCTACCAGCCAGCATGACCACTATGGCCCATCCTGTAGGTTATTGATTCATATGTTAGTTTTTTTTTTTTGGGGAATTTGCTTTTTATGTAATTTTTGCTGATTTTATAACAATCTGTGAGTTTTTGAACTCCGCCTTTTGTTATATTTTATATACTCAATGAAAGACCCTTGTTATTATTGCATATTGAATGCTAGTCCATGCATTCAAGAATTCCGTACAAACACCAGATCCACAACTTATGAGTAGTTTTCTTCTAGTTGGCGATAGATGCACTCTAGAACATAATAATCGAGAAGGGGGCTGCAAAATAATCACAGATTGCCCAGAAGCCGAAGAACAGACTAAGAAAGGCATTGATCCAATTATCTGTGGCTTTTTCGAGTTGACCACGCCAATAGTATGTTGTGGTAAGTGATTGTGGAGATACCCGAACCCAGTTGGAAGATGATAGTGTACTATTTTCAGAAGATAGTAGTTCAGATGTCCAACCGAGTAAGATGTTGCCTGGTCATAGTATTCCAAATTCTCTACCAAATGAGTTCAATAACAATAAAGATGGTCAAGCGAATGAAATAAGTATGCTTGATCTCTCGTTTTTGGAACAAGACCAGACTCTACAAACAAAGTCCGAAAGAAATGCCGGAATCAGTGAAGCTAGTAAGTACAGTAAAGAAAATTGTACATTGATAGAGGATGTCATCTTTTTCAATCCCAGAGACCGAATGTAGGGGTATAAGTTAATATGTCTTTGTGCCCTAGTGTGTGCGTGTATCTTTTGTTTCATGATGTGCAATGCCGAAAATCCAGGCTGCTATCAGTTATTATCTAGGACGAAAATTTTGCAGTGCCCGGAGAGGCGTTAAAGTGGATTCTACCTTTATTTTCAGTACTATGATCACTCTCAATACATTGTGCATGGCACATCCGAGAGATTCCGAATAACCCGAATCCATATTAGCGGCACTCAAAGCCAAACAGGACAGAGATACCTATCCTAGGTGAGAAGAATCCGGACTCATTCAAAATACTGTCTCCAGGCTCTTTCAGCACATATATCACAGTAACGTAGTTTCCTCCTCTATCCGGACGTCATAATAACGTCACAATTACGAGTACTGGGTGTATCCTCGGTAGCCAGTAAGATTATAGTGGTTTGTCCCACTTTCTCCCATATGACACTAAGGCCAGCTAAAGTGAAGAAACGGTACTCCAGGGGTCAGATGTAATGACCAAAACTGAACTAACAATAAGTGGCAGGCTTTAATTGTCGTTATGGCCTTTAGAATACCAGCTGTGTTCTAATTTACCTTTTACGAAGAGGTTCTGAAAGGGTGACCCTTTTTCCTCTGTTTATTGAAAGAAAACTTTATGTGAATATGAACCAATTTTTTCCGAACACGTTGAAAATGTAATACAAGAATAGATTTGCATACACTCATCTGGTTATTAACTGGAAAGCAATCTTTCAACTTCATGACCAGAAAATGAGACAGGATATGAAGTCGTACACGGATAACTTAATATCTTGATCGACTCGGCTAGCAGAGAATACTGGTGAGCTGATTTCCCAGATAACTACGAATATGTAGGAGTGCCACAAGGTTTTTTTTTATTATTTCGACTTCAATCTGTTCGCCTGTGGTTGAATGATTTCAAGACATATGGATTGGTAGAGGTGATCTGGAACACTGGCCCGCGAGGTCACCAGACTTGAATTGCGATCGCTTCCTACGGGGGTATGTCAAAAGTAAGTTTTATTCTGAACTAGTAACTACAAACAAAAATATGTAGATGAGATTAAGAGAAACTTTCGCCCCCATTACACCAGAAATGTTGTCGAGAGTACAAAATTCAATGAAAGAACGATCACAAAAATGTATTCAGCAGAATTGGAGAAATTTCGAACATCTTTAAAAACACTATCTCGTTCGAATTCAATATATTCAGATATTCTGATTGATTTAATCCGTTTGTTGGTAGTTTTGAATGAATTTGTTGAGTAAATCCATCCATCCATCCATCCATCCATCCATCCATCCATCCATCCATCCATCCATCCATCCATCCATCCATCCATCCATCCATCCATCCATCCATCCATCCATCCATCCATCCATCCATCCATCCATCCATCCATCCATCCATCCATCCATCCATCCATCCATCCATCCATCCATCCATCCATCCATCCATCCATCCATCCATCCATCCATCCATCCATCCATCCATCCATCCATCCATCCATCCATCCATCCATCCATCCATCCATCCATCCATCCATCCATCCATCCATCCATCCATCCATCCATCCATCCATCCATCCATCCATCCATCCATCCATCCATCCATCCATCCATCCATCCATCCATCCATCCATCCATCCATCCATCCATCCATCCATCCATCCATCCATCCATCCATTTTCTATTGTATCGTTATCAAAAGCATCTTATAAGACTAAAGTTCCTATGGTACCATTGAAAAGCTTATCAGATGAGCTTTCATAATATGGAGATATATATAGGGTGTTCCATTAAACAAAAATAATTTGAAAATAGCAAAATTCGATCGTTATTTCAGAACATCCTGTATACTCTAGGAGATTCCAAATATTATGTATGTTTTGACACATACATTGGGTTCTTGCATACCCAGATTCTTTTATTGATCTCTCATAATAAGGTTTTGTTGAACTTTTTTCCTAGTCCACGATTTTTCGTTGAATTTCTTTAAAATGTGAATATCTTAGCAACGTTTCAACCGATCCCTGAAAATAAAAATGATTCGTGAAGCCCACATGAAGTAGATCCTGAAAATAAAAGAATATACAGGGTAGTCCATTTAAAAAAGAGACCAGATGTTGTGCTTCGGATTTATGGTGCACCTTGTATACTCAGAAATAATTATGAAGATGGACACGTCAGTGTCCAATAATTTCCAATCAGATGTTCCTCAATTTTTATTAGCCCAGCAGCAATGGTTCGGGTGAGGATAAGTAGGCTACCCTGTATACCGAGTGTCCGCGAAAAGTGGCTCGCCCCTATAACTTTTTTGTTTTTGAGGATAATGGAATTAAATTTGGAGAATCTGTATAAGACATGAAACTGCATCTTTTGACAAGTAACTTCATGCAACTTTTGGTTTCACTGGAAGTGACATAAGCATTCGATCTTAAGATGGGACACCCAGTATATTTTCATTTATTTTGTCTCTACATGACATTCTGAATACAACCATGTGTTACTTGTCAATTTTTGTAACCGAATTTCATTTTTGTTTTGAAATTTATTCTTTATTCTAGAAGACTACGGATATCTTCAATTCACTAATTTCAGTCCTAAAACTTTGAGAATAATACAACATCACTGTTTTTGATCGAAATGTATCTAATCATGTTGATGAGATACCTGTATCTTTGTCAAGATGAACTTCGCCATTTATTTCCAAATGCTGGTGTAATAAGTAATAAATGTTGATTTATTTTGTTTTGGGAATAATAAAGACGTTTATTACTATTATATTATTATTATTATATGCAACATTTCATTTTAAAATTTCTATTACTAATTTTTTTCAAATGATAACATAGTGGCTCGTTGGGTTAAGGAAAAAGAGCATTTGATTACGATTAATTTGATACTGCGCATATTAGGTTCCGAACAAACTTCCGATAAAAAACTTTAAAAGATTAGGTAAATTAGAAATTTTTCAAAATGATGAGATTAAAATAAGATTTAAATGCATCGAGCAACCTGTAACCAACACAACTTATGAAACATGATCAATAATCCAAAAGCTAATAAAATATTTTATTACATAAATATTATCATAAACATGTTCTTTAAATAATTACACAATAAATATACCTGGTAGACTTTTGGAGAAGCGAGGTAAAATAAGGAAGTCGACCTCCTTAATGATTTTGTTTTATCAGTTCTGCTTGTCACAGGATACTCGATGCATTTAAATCTTATTTTAATAGCAAAAGATGCTTTATTTTATAAAACATCTAACTAGTTTTTTGGGTTTTTTAACGAAACTTTGTTTGAAACCTATTAGTGTAGGGTATTTTCCTAACCCGTCGAGCCACCATGTTGCCATTCGAAAAAAATTAGTAATTTCAATTTTTAATTTAAATTTCATATAGCATATACGTTTTGAGCGACAACAGTGAAGTAGGGCTGCAATTAGGTAGTGATTTGTCTTGATTGAAAAATAAAATTCAAAATTATTGCAAAAATTAGTTACCGAAAGTAACAAATGATAGATGGTTGTATTCAGAATGTCATTTGAAGACAAAAGAGATGAAAATATACTGGGTGTCCCATTCAAAAGTCGAAAGTTTTTGTCTCTTCCGGTGAAACCGGACGTTCCATTAACTTGAGTTGCTCGTCAATACACGCAGTTTTATGTCTTGTGCAGATCCTCTAAATTTCATCCCATTATCTTCGAAAACAAAAAAAGTTATAGGGGCAAGCCACCTTCCGCGGACACCCAGTATGCAATTTTTTGAATTTTCGCTTGGGTTCTCAGAAGAATAAGGAATAAGTAGCAACTGCTTCAAATGTGGCGACACATTGAGAAGTTTTCTGACCAAAACTAAAACACTGAGAATCCAAGCGAAAACTCAAATCGATACTGGTCGACGCAAGGCGCTTTATAAAAGGAAATTACTTCAGAAAATTGATGAAAATATAGAAGATTTGGATTTAAATACTATACTCGATGCTTGGTGTTGCCACTTCTTTAATGAATGTAGTGACAAATAGCATATTATGATACAAATGTACAAGTGAGGCACAAACAACGAGGGCTTGTGCTTTGAATGCACTAGTACACGTGACTCATACGCTATTGTAGTGAATTAACACAAATTCACTCTAAAATAATTTATTTGACGAAATACAATGCTTCAATAATTTCAACACGATAGTCTAATTTATATCACAATCACTGGACTATTTATATTCGACTTCCTCACTAATTGTCCAACACTCTAGTTCTGTCCTGCGTGGTTCTTTTTATATACACAGTTCATTTCGCTGAACGCTCTTGATATTTCTAGTATGCCTTAGGAACGTTCTTTGATCGACGAGATTCTTGTCGATGCAAAGCGCCTCGAAAGTCATTCGCGCTCTCACGCTGCTCGCATGAGCGTTCAGGTCCAGCTTCGCCCGCAACATCGCCACATTGCCCCCTTCTTAGATTAATTTCGTCCCAAAATGTCTTCCTTGGAGTCTGTCAATATTTGCAGGATTCCCCATATCTGCATCGTGAATTTTAATGAAAATAACACTTCACAGTATTCATGTTAGGTCGTGGAATAGGTTAGGTTTGAACGTGAGTATCAGGCCCTCCACTGCGGCCAATAGCCTATTGTGGAATAGGATTACAGTAAAGCAAAATCTGGACGCAGCTGGATCGGAATATCGTCTCCAAAATACTCCTTATAACTCTCAAATCCAGCCCATTAATACCACAGAACAATTTTGGGATTGCTAAGTCCACCAGATTCTGGTCCACCTTCGTATCTCTCAGCAGGTCGTTTATCCTCTTGACGATCTTGTACGGACCTTCCTATGAATTCCGTAATTTCAGTGACAGGCCCCGGCAACACTTCGGGTTGTACAGCCAAACTAGGTCACCAACCTGAAATCCTCCAGCATCGGCATTGATGTCCTAAGTTGCTTTCATTCGGTCGCTTGCATTCTGGATGTTCAAACGGACTCGTTCGTGGATGTCCTCCATTTGCTGCCAGGGTTTGCTAATGTAGTCCTATCCTGTCCTGGTGGCGTCCCAAACTTTAGGTCACAGGGAAGTCGCTGCTCTCGGCCCATTATGATACTAGCTGGGGTTTGGCCCATTGACTCGTGTACTGCGGAACGGTAGGCCATCACGAACAAATTGAGATGCTGGTTCCAGTCTCTTCGATGGTCAGAGACTACCTTGAACAAGTGGCGAATAGTCCTGTTCATCCGCTCAACCATTCCATCGGACTGTGGATGTAGAGCCGTGGTTCTCGTCTTGCGGATTTTAAGCAGTTGGCACATTTCTTGGAACAGGTTGGATTCGAAATTTCTGCCTTGGTCCGAGTGCAGCTCCAAGAGAACACCGAATCGACATATCCACTATTTCACCAAGACGTCCGCGACGGTGATGGATTTTTGGTTGGGCAGGCATAAGCTTCGGCCCACTTGCTGAAGTAGTCCATTGCTACAAGGATGTATTTATTTCCGTGATCTGATACGGGAAACGGGCCGGCGATGTCAATAGCGTTTCTCTCGAATGGACTACCTACGTTTAACTGACGCATCGGGGCCTTGGGTCGAGTCCGAGGTCCATTGCTGGCAGCGAAAACAGCACACTTTCTGCAACAGTCATTGACATAAAAATGATAATTGACCCAGTAAAACCATTACCTTACTTTCTGCAGGGTCTTCGTCACACCCAAATGTCCTTCAGCAACTCCATCATGGATCTCTCGGAGTACTTCCTGTCTTCTGTTCTTGGGCACCACTATCTGACGTCTATCCTCCCCACCATCTTCGAACTCCAATACACGTTTCAGTACCCCATTGTCCAGTGTGAGGGAATTCCATTGGGTTCAGTAGAATTCGACTGCTGGGGAATATCATACGATTCCCTGCCATGTCGGTCTTTGATTACTCTTTTTCCAACCGATGACTGAACCAAGATCAGGATTTCTTTCTTGGTATTTCTGGACCTTATTGTCATTCCAGTTGTTGTCAACTGCCGTGGTTCTGCTCGTCGGTAGTGTGAGCAGTCGTCTGGGCATGGTCTCCTTGACAGGGCATCTGCATTTTTGTGGCCACTCCCTGCTTGATGTTCGATCTCGAAGTCAAATTCTTGGAGTCTTTCGATCCAATGTGCTACTTGGCCCTCGGGGTTTTTGAATTGTAGACGCCATTTGAGGGCACATATTTATAAAAGTGTTCTACCCTCTTGACAACAGCCAACAGTTCTCTTCTGGTGACACAGTAGTTACGCTCCAGTTTACTGAGAGTTTCACTGAAGTATCCAATGACTTTCTCTTGCCCATCCTGGATCTGGAACGAAACAGCTTCAAGTCCCACATTGCTGGCGTCCCTGTCCAAAATGAATTTTCCACTCGGAAGGAGATAACTTAGAATTGGGTCAATGCCTCCTTCAGCTTACTGAACGAGTCTTGGCATTCGTCGAACCATTTGAACTTTGTTTGATCTTCTGTGAGCCTGGTCAGTGCTCTAGCGATGTTGGCGAACCCCAGCACATATCGGCGATAGTATGTGCACAAACCAAGGAAACTACGTAGTTGGTGTATGTCTTTCGGAATGGGCCACTCCTTCACTGCTTCGATCTTCTCGTCATCCACTGCTACTCCGTGCGCAGAGACATCATGGTCAAGGTGACGTAGGTACTTCTTTTTGGAACAGGTGGCATTTCTTGGGGCTCAGCTTCAAACCAGAGTTGTTCAGGAATACCTCCTCCAGGTTTTTTACGTCTTCGAACGATTTATCAAATACAATAATGTCATCGAGATATACCAGACACGTCCTCCATGAAAGTCCATTCAGAACCGTCTCTATTATTCTCTCGAATATTTTCACACGTGAGAAGTGTATCAGTGTATACTCCGTTAATGCACACAACTGTCAACTTCACGAAAAAATGTTTATCGGTCACTGTCAATTATTCGCGAAAACAATTGTCCGAAATACACAAACTGTCTACTTACACGAACACTCTGTATTTAATTTTTTTTTAATCCCGCTTCTGACACCACTGTAGTAAATTAGCACAAATTCACTCTAAAATAATTTATTTGACGAAATACAATGCTTCAATAATTTCAACACAATAATTTACATCACAATCACTGGGCTATTCATATTCGACTTACTTACTAACTGCCCAACTCTCTAGTTCTGTCCTGCATGGTTCTTTTTATATACACAGTTCATTTCGCCGAACGCTCTTGATATTTCTAGTAAGCCTGAGAAATGTTCTTCGATTCGACGAGATTCTTCTCGATGCATAGCGCCTCGAAAGTCATTCGCGCTCTCACGCTGCTCGCATGAGCGTTCAGGTCCGGCTTGGCCCACATCATCGCCATACTATTTTTTTCATGCCTGCAATCTGACTCCGAAAACACTCTTAAAATGAATTTCAGATCAGAATAATGTCCCTTTTATTTTATCACATCTAATCAAGTAAGTAATAGACATCTGATATCACGTATGGTCGACGGTAGGCTCATTTGACATTTCATATCAAACTGAGAACTTGGCGTTGTTACCTAGCAACAAACTCTCTGGCACGGCTTGTTTAAATCTTGACAATTTCACACGCAGAAAAAAGGTCCTTTTAGCATTAACAATGCTCCGATGGATAAGTTCGAACAATGTTCTGTCGATGCCGTCTAGTTCTTCTAGTTGAAAATAATCGAAAAACTTGGTAAGAATCACGAGGTTTGGACTGATCTTCTACTTTTCAAGCTTGGAACTGGCACTTTTTCAGAACTGAAAACAGCCATATTTGCATTGAGTATAATCCGACGTACAACTCGCTTGTCGAACGATTGCCTGTAGATGCCGGCCTCTTCTTCGAGCTGAAAATAATGAAAAACTTGGTTAAAAATCCCGAGATTTTGAACAAACTGATTCTTTCCATGCTCGGGCAAAAGGCATTTTGGTTCAACGATAATTCGTTGTATATCTTCGAACAACTGTTTGTCGCTGACAACCACTTTTTCGAAATCAAACTTATCGGCAAATTTGGTTTAAATTTCAAGAGAACTGAACCAACCTTGCAGAAATTATCTCTACGGATAGAGTCAAAAATTCGTTTTTGCATCAACAAAATTCTGATGTTAATCCTCAGACTGCTGATGGAATGTGACAGCTTGGAACCTGTTGGTCGGTAACAGAACCGAGGTAAAAATTCGACTAAACTAACAAAATTCCTGGTCGTATATTGGTCGGAGGAGGAATACATTTTTACAGTATAATCCGAATGGGTTTTTCCTTAATATAACAATAAGAAAATTCAACTTACGCAGTGGCTAGAGAGTGCATTTTACAACCATTATATATAAAATTCTTAAATGGTTTAGAATCTTTGTCCGACCATCAACAGATTTTGACAAGATATTCCGAATCGCGTTTCCCCCATTTAGTAAGTCCGGAATTTGAATTCTTCATTCTAAATTGAAAGGCAATTCGAAATAACTTTTCAATATCTCTCCATGCTCTGACACTGATTCTACCAAAACAGTAATTTTAAATAAAAGATCAGCTTGAATTTTTTATACCAGACTATATCAAGTGGTAGAATATAACTAGACGAACAGAACGGGGCTGCCTCCAGGGATCGAGCCTACGACCCATACTATGGACCATAGTAATGGAGGACTGGTTTGAGACGCTGGATGCAGCAACCGGAAAAGACGAAAACATGAAAAACCTGGCATTTGCAGACGACCAAGTCATAATTATATCAGGGCGAACAAACCAACAAATAAGAAAAAGGTGGGAAAAGACTTAGGGTGCCTGGGCAGACAGGAATAAACTGACATACAACAATAACAAAACCTAGGAATGATCGTAGATTGAAAAATGCTATGGATCGAGCACATCATACGGGCCAAGACACAAGAAATATCAAACAAGCTCTTGGCGGTCGCTGACAGAGAATGGGGAGCAAGCAAAGATATACTCCGGACGATATATCAAAAGGCGGTAAAACCACTGGTATTATAACAGAGCCAAGGATACGAGGATACAGAAACACCTAAGAGCAACGGAAATACCATTCCTGCTAGCGATCATGAAGGCTCACAGAACATCGCTAACAGACGCACTGCATGTTCTCGCCGGCACATTGGGGAAGATGTCATGGACGGACCTATCCTTTTGTGAGCTATCCCAGTACCGCTGCCAAAGACGCATTTTGCTGTCCAGCTTTGGTTTATTCAGTTCTGGTTTTGTATGTTGTGTATCCTAAATGTGTAAGTGTCGTTTCGCTATTTTTCCAGCTCGTTTGATGCTTGGGTTGGCTCGTGTGGTAAGGCTGTTTTTTGTTCTTCGGTTCTCTTCGCCTAGCATTCTTATGGCTTTCAGAATAGCCAGGAGGTTAACGTCGTGGATGTTTGTCCCGTCAGGGATTCTGTTTCCTCTGTTCATCTAAATTGTTCGGTCTTGTATCCTGACTATTCCGAAGGCTCGGTGTTCTTCTTTGTTCTTCGTGGCATCTGTGAAGATGGTGAAGTGGTTTATTGAACGAATCTGATCCGTGTCCCTAAGTATTTTGGCTGGACGCGCCGTGTCTGTGTGTGTTACCCTGTTGTTTTCTATGTGTGGTCTGTATGTGTGATAGTGCGTGTGTCCCGATCTTGCGTCTATGTGTGTCAGTGAAATTCCCGTGATGACGTGTAGTGCGTATGTTGGAGCGGTTAATTCTAGAGTAGCGAACGGCGAAACTCTGGCCAGTTGCTGGCTACTTACTTACTCTTTTCTATTTTTGTTGATTTTTCAGTAAGGTCAAATATTTATGATAATTTAAAATTCTTATCATTTTGCAACGAAGTCGATTGTTTCATAAATTAAATTTCTCTGAAAACATAAAATAGATCAGTTCATTGCAAGTAGTTTTTATGTTTTAAGTTAATTGCTCTACAGCAGAGCAAATTATAATAGGTTCTACCACAATTGTCTAAAGAATAACTGGGAAGGAATCCTATTCCGAAATGAACCGTTCCTGATATTTGTTACTGAATGAGTTACTGATATTTGTTACTGATAATGAGTTACTGAATGTATTCCAGAAATCTTCCCCTATTCAAAAAATTAAAAATAATCGAAAAAAGCCTTGGATTACAACCGGTTTAAAAACTTCTTCGATGAAGTTACGTTCTCTTCATAGCATCCGGAAATATACTGATAACCAAAGTTTTCATAACGACTTCAATAACTATCGCAGAATTTATAGGTTGACAATCAAGAGAGCAAAGGAAAGTCAATACGACAATAAAATTGGTAAATCAAGCAATGAGATGAAAGAAGCTTGGTCTATCATTAGTGATATCACTGGAAAATGAAAAGAAAATCTGTCGACTCATCATACTGAGCCCCAATAAAATCAATGAATATTACTACAGTGTTGCACGAAAACTGAGTGAGAAGAAAGTGATTCCATTTGATCCCCTCACAAATCTGGCAGATGTGAGAATTGAGGAAAACCTAATTTTGAATTATACCAATCTTTCCGAATTAGTTGAAACACTGCAGAATATAAAGAATAAAAATGCATCCGGTTATGACGGTGTATCAATCAGAATTATGCAAAACCTTCCAATTAATGCACTAGAATCATTAGTAACACCCATTAACAATGCCTTCCACGAAAGACAATTTCCTAGTTTCCTGAAAACCTCTGTTGTCATTCCCAAACCAAAAGAGGGAAATGTAGACTATCCCTCAAATTTTCGCCAAATCTCCCTTATTCCAACAATGGCGAAAGTCATAGAAAAATTATTACGACTATTTTGTTTTCATCACGAAACTGATACGCATGATGCAATGTTCTCCTTCATGTATCACATTTACCGTAAGTTAAATTCCGGTGATGTTGCTGCAGCGGTCCTTTGTGATCTGTCAAAGGCGCTTGACTGTGTCAACCATAAAATTTTGCTGGGAAAACTCTACCAGAACAACCAAACCGATCAGCTGATCATGTTAAAAAATTTGACCATCGAATAAATTATAATTCAACTAAAATATTAGCTAAAGAGACTCATATGACTAAAAGAACTTTTTTTGGAAATGGCCTTCATATCTCAAGATAAAAAATGTATGAATAAAAGAACTGATATAAATCATTTGAGTGAAGATTTATTCCTTCTTACTGTCGTTAGACCACACTCTCCCTATGAATAATAATATCTCCATAACTACTCAAATGGAAATGTAATTTTTTCCTAACTTACAAAACAACAGTCGTATATTTCAATTTTCAACAGTTGGTACAAGATTACAGTTGGTAACATTGACTCGAAAATTACAGATTTCTTTTCTATTGACAGTTGACACCTGATGTATATCCCTTAGATACAGTCAACAAGTCTTTTGTTTTTCCACTGAAATTTTAAAATTTTCTGTTTATTTATATTCGTAAAGTCTTTTTTTTTCTTTTTTTTTCATTATTTACAATTTCAAACTGTAATGTCACTATTCAAACCATTAAGAATATGTCAAACATCCTCATTATAGTTGTAAGTAAAATTTAATAACATCAACATGTAAAATTGACATAATAATTCTTTGTAGTTCCCTGAAGATGTAAATAAAATTTACGAAAGCTTGGAATAAACTCTATACAAGAGTACACTTTTGACTTTGCTGCAATCCCCAATATTAACTGGTTCTATTCTTAACTAGTCAGCAACGACTACCCTTTCTATATAAATACATTTATATTCATATTTCTTTTCTATTGCAACTCTATTGCTTGTAGAAGACAGACGCTAAACTGTTCAGTTTGAGATGTATTGGGACCACATATGTGTGTGTATATTATTGTATATGTGTACATATATCTCGTTTAAAAAAATTATTTTTAAAGTATCGTGTTTGAGTGTTTACTTATTCGTCAAAACATTATGGACAATATACAACCATTCACTCGTTATGACAACATACATTTTGGTTTTAATTTTAACGTGTTGTGTATATTTTGTATTAATGTGACTATATATATGTAAATCTAATTCTAAAATTTATCCATATAGGCTTATTAGACCACACTAGATTACTAGATTTAAGACAACATGTATCCGCATAGTAACTGTTTAAGCTTTGTCAATGAGAATGTAATTCTTCGAACAATAGAGCATAATTTGACTTGATTTGACTTGTTTTGACTTAAATCATTTCTGAAGTAATCGTATTTTCAGAAAAAAAAAATTAACAATTTTTCTACATATAACCTCAGACTATTGGGGTCATTATTAAAATCTCATTTTAAACTGGTCTCGAGTTCAAATCTGTTCAAGGTTCAAATTCCGTGAATCAAACCGATATTATACTGATGACCTCCGTTAATTTTTGGTTTCACTCATAAAATATGTGAGTACGAATTTTTTTATGATGAGAAACAATTTCAGAATGTGAGGAGTACAGTAAAGGAGTTACCTCGACAGTGAAAGCAATTTCATTGGTCGCCAATACAAATCCAGCATTAAACATCTCCGTGCCAAAATGTGACTACAACAGCGTAGAACTCATATTTGGAGGCAGACTTGCAAAATCTGGAGAGTTTCCATTCATGGTGAGATTTTTATTCCAACCTTATTTAACCCAACAACTATATTAACTCTTCATTCTTCATAAAAATCTTCATTGCATCAGTTCAGTTAAATTGAATGTAAACATGTTGTAATTGCGCAAAACAGTTGTGATTTTCAAATGTGTCCAACGCATTTTCCAAGTCTAGGGTCGTGGGTATTATTCCCAGCATGGACACTGGTCTCGCGCATGGCATTACACGTCAAAAGGTAAGGGTTGCGACTTCCCTAGCCTAGCACAAGTCTCTCGAAGACTTCTGAGGGTTGTGCGTAGGGGTGCAACAGGTTGAAGGAAATAACAATTTTAACAATTTTTTTTGCAATTCAGCTTGGGTGAGATATTTTCACAGGTACTTCCTTCCGGACATTGTTCAATGGAATATTCTTTCGAATCCTCAAATTCCATGTTCAAAGTTATAATATCGAATGAAGCATCTCATAACTACCGAAACTTCCTTATTATTTGAGTCTTCTGTTTATATTAATTTGTAACATAAACTAAACATCAAAGTGGTGTACCAACTGGGTGATGCGTAGGTATAACCAAATATTTCTACACTCGGCCATCCTGCAGTTGGTCTGTCTTCAGACCTAATATTGACCTAAAAAAAATGAATTGAATAACGTCATTCTCGGGTGACGTTCTCCCTCTTCTGTGGCTTTTGCCGTGTGACTTTCACAGATCAGTAACGTTTACTGTCAACAATTTGACCTGGGGAGATGCACTCAGACAATTGGTGACTTTCACCCAACAGTAACTTATAGGGCCGGTTGTTCAGTCAGAGATAATTTGCAGTTCTATGTGAATCTTGGTTTGTCGAGTTGTTCACTGCACAGTTAGAATTCGAGTCCTGGTTTGATTGCAGGTTTCGCTAAACCTTCAAAATCAATGAATTCAGCACTCAACAAAAGGTTAGAGGCCAATACCTTCCAGATAACTGACTGACTGACATACCAACATTAGAACTGGAGAAAACAGAATTCTTTGGGAGATCGTAACGAACAGTCGTTGCCGACCGATGATGAACCCTTTACTCCCATATACACCTACTAAGTAGGCTTATTAAGGCAAGAAAACAACTACTCCCCTGGCTTTTAACTGCTGTATGGAATAGTTTGAAAGAATAATCAGAAATCACTTTCACAATAATGCTCATGGACGATGACATAACTGATGATGAAGATATTATTGAATTGGTGAATATCCTATAGTTCCTAAGGGCATCTCGTTGTTATAGATTACGTGAAAATGATTCCATTTTCTACCATGATTTTTTTTAAATGACGGGAAAGTAGAAAACTATGAAATGGAAATGTTTGCTTATATTTGACATGAATCAGTAGATTCTTCTTATTTTTCATGAAATAGTTCAGCTGAACTGGGGAATCTTGGTTTTTATACCATCTATGGTCAAATTTCTGAAACATTTCAAACACATTTGATGGTTGGAGGATTGGATTCCAATCCAAGTTTGATAAATCTTTGAATTTAACAATGGACTGAACAATCGGCCCTTACTGTCAATCTCTAGTGCAGCGTTGACTTACAAAATCTGCGACTTTCGCCATAAGGTGACTTTCGCCGAGCAGTAACTTGCACTGATGATAATTTTGGAGAGGGAAATACATACAATAATTGGAGTCATTCACCCAACAATAACTTTTACTGTTGATTTCTAGTAACTAAGTGATATTTCACAATTACTTATGACCATATTGTATGCTATTCCACCTCCGGAGATGATCTGGTCACATCACAGTTTTTGAACATTCACACCCTTCTCGTAAATCTTCTACCTCATTACGATAATTTATTAAAACCTTGTTACTCTAAAAGAGTCTTCATATTTCGCTTTCAACTTTCGGCTGGTACCTCTTGCTAGCTGAAAAACTGTTTATGTGAACCCAAATCTATCCTCCAATATCAAACTTAGTTGCCTAAAGTCTAGATTTATCGTATCGGTCTTTCTGGTTGATATTTGGTGATATGCTGTTTGATGTTATCACGGATTTTTCACAGATATTAGACAAATTCAATGGATTCATTCCATATTGACACCGTTTAAAATTCTTGACTCGGCTTTGTGTTTTGGAATGAATCCAATCAATGCTTCCATGGTGTCGCATTGATTCCCTTACATGAATCGTTTTGAGTGCACTTTGGATTTGTTTCAGATGGCTATCCTACTTCCTAGGATCCTATCCAGGTACAGTAGTGAAGAATAAATTACCTTCGGTTTGGTTATACTGGCTATAACTTCTTGGTGATACAACAGCATTCAGAAAATGCTTCATGCCAATCGTTATCACAGAAATATCTGAAACTGCGAGAAGTGAACGCTGCACCTCTGTCGCTAAAAATTCTTGTGGGCACTCCATATGAATGAATCAAACTTGTTAATGCTTCAATAACATCTTTGGCCTTTTGATTACGCACTACTTTAATCACGGTGATTTTAGAGAAGCTACAATTATGAATGTGTTTTTCCTTTTGTTAGTTTCAAACGGTCCAACATGGTCCATATGCAACATGTGGAATGGTATGGGGAGTTTTTCTAATGAATAAAAATTGCATTGCTTATTCGTGCTGTAGTTTTCTTATGACAGGCACAATTAAGACATGCATTTACGGGGCCAGGTAGCCGAGTGGTTAATGCGACATTGTTTTAATCAGTTTTGGCTGCCAGTCAAAGGTTCAAACCGTAGTGACTGCAGAACTTTTTCAGATGGCCCGAGAAAGTGCTAGGAATCGCACGTAAAAAGGTAAGACCTCGTTAATCCTTAGCTCGCACAAGTTTCGACTTCTGAGGCCGTTTGTAAGGGGACGACAGCTGGTTAACGGAAAAAACAATTTTAACCAATTTTAAACAACGATTTACGCATTTCGTGACAAACTCTCTCATTCCGGCAAATCAATAGTTGGTGTGTATACGTTTCAGCGTCTTTTCGTGGCATAACCTACATATCATACATTTTGCACAATTTTCTATTAAGTTTGTATTTCTTCAACTTTTCAAAATACTGTTTGGTTTTTCTTTTGTTTTTCGTTCCTTTCAGAATCTTTCTGATAGTATTGATTAATTCGTCTTGTAGCTACGCTGCAGTAATCCAGTCACCTTCCATCTATTTCATCACTCTGATGCACATTCTACTTAAAGGATCAATATGTGTTTTTATGCTTTGTATTCGACGTTGAAATTTCAACCATCTTCCAATGCGAGTGATTAGATTTTTTTGTCAGTGTAATTTTCAGAGCAGTACAGTCTCTTGTATAACCTTGTATTGTTTACAAGTAAATATACACTCTGAAATACCTCAATGAACAAACAACGGCCATTGTCTCAAGCTCAGAGAAATGATAATGATATTAGTCCACCGTTGTTTGCTGAAATATGATACTATACGTACGATCTCTCATGCTCATCAAACTCAATGTGCATAGCATCCATGCCAATTGAACTAGCATGCAGTTCCGGTCGCAGTTTGAATAACAAGTACAGGAGCTGAAGTGAGAACTTTTTCAAAAGCGTCTAACTCTCCTTGTTGAAGATCAAACCATTCAAATTTGGCTTCTTGAAGGGTAATCTACCTAAATATTGTATGGTGTTCCCAAAAAATACACATACATTCAGTTTGAGTGTGAGATCGTGTTGTTTCAATTTTGTTAAAACCATATACAAGCGCTCCAGACCTTGCTCAATCGCCAACCCTCAATGTTTTCGAGAGACTTGTGTGAGCTAGGGAAGACGCAGCCCTTACCTTTTTACTTGTGATGCCATGATATTCCATTTTTCATCTTTTATAGGAAGGGGATATTCATCCTTCATTGTTGTCAAGTTCAGTTGCCTGAAATACACACACATACGATAGGCGCCTTTTTTTCACTATTTTAATTGGACTACCATACCTACTGAAACGTAGACTCCCGAATGATTAGAATTTCCAACAACTGCAACATATTTTTTGAAAAGTCCTTTTCAATATCTGGAATACGATAGAGTCGTCGAACTACCGTTACATCACTTGTACTCATAATAAACATTTCCACTGTTGTTTTTTTACCTAAAACCATATTCAGAAAATGATCGTTTAGTGTGGGTGAATGGCGTAACAAAATACTTTGTTGTCAGACTTAATCAACATGACATGTGGTTGATTCAAACAATCTCTACCAACTATCAGCTCATGTCATCTCTAATAATGTATATAACAATTACTTTGTACTATGTACTAGTTTGTACTATGTGGAAACTCAACCCTCCACTGCTTCTTGACAGAGGTTTTTGTTAACGTTTCTTTATGTGTGCACAACTTTAAAGGTTATAACTAAATTTACTACTTTTTCTACTAACTTAATATTTTAAAGTATTGTTTGTACATTACAGTGATATTTATGTGACAATTGGATAGATCGATTTGCATAGTTTTCACTGACATTATATTTTAATCGTTGAATTGAATGCGGGTAATGGCGGTCGCCATTAGCCCTACGTTGTACAGTTTGAAGCCCTTTATTTATTGTTTTGTTTTTGCTTTACAGAAGCCAAGAATAAGACGTAGAACTATTGAGAAGGTCAAATGGTAGTCAAAAAGTTCGAAATGGGCTATACAGCTTATTGATGAAGGTGAATCTATGTGAAAAGTTGCAAAACCTTGCAAATTCTATTTTCAACTCTGAAAGCTAGATTGAATAAAGAAAAACACACTACCCCAAAACATGGGAGACTATATTCTCCACCGAAGGAGAAAAGGAAATTGCAGGACAAATAATATTCATGTCAAATACTTTTTATGGTTTTAATTGTTGTTGTTGTTGAAATTGTTATTTCCGTCAACCCGTTGCACAACCCTGGGAAGTCTTCGAGAGACTTGTACGAGCAAGGGGAAAAAGCAGCCCTCACCTTTTAACGTGTGATGCCATGCATGAGATCGGTGACCAAACTGGGAATCGAACCAATGACTCTACACTAGGGAGACTAACGCTCTACCAGCCGATCACCACGGCCCATAATGCTGGTCAAATCCGATTTGCAGAATTGCACAATATCAATCACAATTTCATTACTGCATCTCAGATGGCAGGATGTGATTGCATACACTATAGGTTCTTAGACCACACCGCAATTTCACGCCGGTCAAAACAGCTTTTTTTTTAAATTGCAATTAAGTCCTAAATATTCTATCAAAGCCTTTGACTTGTTACCATATATGTAGATTATTAATTTAACTTTGTGTTACGTTGATTTTAATACATATATCGTCTCTCATTTTGGATTTAATAACATATTCCTTTAAGTGACCGTCATTACCCAGTTATCACCTTCAATTAATTACCTACCTAAAGAGATATAGTAACAATATCACAGATTTACTACAGTGGTGACGGTGATATCGAAAATTAAACATGTCCATTGGCAAGATAAGTGAATTTCAACCAGGAAAAGTTGGAAAACCTATGTTTCCCGACTAGAACAGTATTTCGTATTTCTGCGATGATAGGCGAGTTCCAACGTTGATCACAGCTGTCGGGTATTCAACATTTGGGTTGATGGAAGATTTGTGTAGCCCAGATAAGCCGGCGTATAAACCGTACGATGTATTTGTCAAAATAGTGAAAAATCATTCAGAACCAGAGACATCAGTGATTGCCGAAAGGCTGAAATATAGACAAAAAGTGCAAAATCGTGGGGAAACTATTGCCGAGTACAACGCTATTCTGAAAAATTTAGCGAAAGCTTGTAATTTATAGAAACTTTAGAAGAAAACTTGAGGAATCAGTTTGTGGCTAGACTGTCGAGTGATATATTCAAACAACGATTATTTTCGGAAAAGTTTTTGAATTATTCTCGTGCCTATGAAATTGCGAGAAATATAGAAGCAGCTGAAAAACAACTATCTGGGTCGGAAGCAGGACAACACAGTGTTAACAAAATTATTTTAGTCATTCGCGTACTACAGGGCATGAATCATAACAATTTCGGAACAAAAAAGGATCATCTTCATCATCCTCATGGAAAAGAGGTACTGCGGGAGAGCGACAGTGTTCAGTTTGTGGTAAGAAAAATCATACGTCCAGTGTTATTTCAAAAATTCCTATTGTGAAATTTGCGGAGTACAAGGCCACTTGAAAAATGTTTTTAAGAAAAAACAAAATACGATTTTTTTTGTTGAGAATATCAGCAATCTTGATTTTAGGAATAATGACAACTTCGATTCAGATTCATCTACCACTCTGTATAATATTATACTAGCAATAATGAATGCCCTTATATAGAAGTTGAGATAATAATTGAAGATATTAAACTACTAATGGAAGTTGACACGGGGTCATCTGTTTCTTTGATGACTGAACGTGTATACACCCTCAATGCAGTTTCACTTCTTTCACTGATAATCAAATAGAAATGAAAGGATATGTAATTGCCAATGTTAGTTATAAACAACGTTGTTTGCCTCTGAGATTATATATCGTTAGGAGGACCTTATCAGACCTGCGTATTAATATTGATAATAATGCTGTAACATGCAAAAATATCAACTACAACCGCAAGCACAATCTTTCACGGATAATGTTAAGCACTTTATACGGAACAGAGACCTGACGAAAATGAAAGCATATTTTTCTTTATAAATATACACATTGGGCAGGTCAGGATTCATTCAGTATCAATTATCCAGTCATTCCTTATCGAGAGTTGATAACTAGTAGTCACTAGAATGATCTTCATCTCCAAATCTCTGGCTCTGCTGGTTACCAGCACATTGTAAGTAATGTTTATATTTTTTTATAATTCATTGTTTGCTCAATTATTCACCTGCTTTTGAAGCAACTTCGTTGTTTCATTTTATTTTGTGTTTCAATGAATATTAATCTGTTTAATAATGTGTTTTATTATTTGGATGAATGTAGGTTGGGTGAAATATAGCTTAAAAATCCTCTCGAAAAAGCCAAACGAGTTCTGAGTTGTGACAATACAATGGTGGAGCAGAATCTTGTGAATCTAGCCATCCCAAAATTGTTCTGTGGCATTGATGTGCTAGATAGAAGAGTTCTGTTATAAGAAGTATGTTGGAAACGATATTTCGATCCAGCGGCGTAAAGATTTTGGTGTGTTGCAACAATCTTCCACGACCGAATATGAAGACTGCCGAGTGTTACTTCTATCAAAACTAACGTTGTTGTAGCGACCGGGGATCGAACCCGGACCGCCTGGGCGGAAGGCAAACGCTCTAACACTTCGACCACTTATCTGCGTTGCGTCACCACTTCGAGAAGCAATCTAGATGCGAGTCGCCAAATAAAAAACGACCGTTCTGAATGATAATTCGAGATACAACCAGAAAAACTCCACTTTCCAAGGTATAGTGTCAGCAAGACGGGCATATAGTAGACAACTCACCGTTGCTGAACAGAGCTAAATATACAGTTGCATCGCTAAATCAGTCATATTAGCGATATTTCAATTGTTAAAATAAATCAGTTAAACGTAGTTAAATGCTTTTTTATTACGGTTCTTTCATAGCGGTACTGACAAGACCTTGACTATATGTGAAACAATGAGATCAATAGTCGCTTTTGTAGTTTGAATCTGGAAAACCAGATGCAGTTAGGATGTTCTCACTTGCCAAAGGCCCATCAAGTATTGCGGACAGATGTTTTCTGCTACTTCAAATATCAGCAGTTCAGACCCCAGAACATCCCTAACTTCTAAGAGTATTAGCGAGGTAGCCTAAATATCTATACTGATATGATGACGTAATGGATACAATCAGTATAAAAATTAATTCAAAAAAATTTAGTCTATCAACTTTAGTTTTTGAAGTTGGAGATGTTTGACATTAATATAAACGCACACATATATTATGCCAGCGACTTCCTTGCAACCACTAGCATTCACATATCCTATCAAGATAGTGCTATTTAGTGGTCACAGCACAAAGAGACTAAACTAACAAGGAGGGTTCAATAAGCTCTAGCCAATCAGAATCTTGTAGCATCAAGGCGACACAGTGACGTACTTGGATATGAGTACAGAGTCGAACTCGAACCAAGCAACAAAACTGTCACATGTAATTCTCATATACCAAGAGCTAGTCCGTCACTATCTATAGAGAACGACGGCCATGACTCGTCCAACTACGTCACATTTCGTCACAAATGTTCATTCATCTCTTTCTACTAATGTCCACATTGTCTTATGGGGATTAAACTCTCCTTGTTAAATTTTAGTCTCCTTGGTGTGATTTTTGCCGGACTGTAGGCATAGAAGGCATGTTGGCCACTAGATATATTTCATCACACCCTGGAAGCATGCCACTCTCCGAGTACGACGGATTTGGATATTGTATTAAACAATTGATCACAGAGCTCTGTTCTTTATGAGGTTCGTCGAATAACGATAGTCGTTACGACTCGTTTCAATGCTGCTCTGCTCTCCCTGTCCAAATCAAAACAAAACTCTGCTATTTGGTCACTGGGGCACATGCAATAGTGTTCTCATCAATGAGGAACATTGCACAATGTATCTATTTGATGTTACTGAATAACAACTGAGGAGTTGTCAGCGAGAGATTCGTTTTGTTATAGCCAACACTGAAACATCAGACGTGACGATTATCGTTATTTAACGACCATTCCAAGAACATAGCTACATATGCTCAGTTGGCATCATCAGAACGGTGTAGATGGGCGACACTTGGATATTCATCTATACAGTGCTGCGTTTTATAGCCCCCACCCCCTCATTTCAAATATTGTCTGAGATACCATTCAAATGGTTTTCGTTCATGATTGTAGGTCAAACAGTCCAAAAGTTAACAGGGGGGGCGGACTAAAAAAATCCGTACCGTATGAATCATCATAACGTTTCAGTATCTAACAAAAAATTTCAGGCAGCTGTCGGTACTGATTCGACTGAAGAACCCTGGCACTGTGGAGGAACTTTAATAAGCGATAGATATGTTCTTACAGCTGCCCACTGTACACATGGACGAGGGTGAGTATAACAAATAAATTCTATGTATGAATTGATAGCATGCGGCAAGAAGGATTCTGTGATCAATGTCATGATACAGTTGTATCAGTTTCCACCCTGAATGTTTGGCAGATTGAAGAACTTGTTGATAGTTATAGTTGTCCTTCTCTTCGATACGTTGTCTTTAATACAAACAGTCGTTGTCCTTTAATACAAACAGTCGTTGTCCTTCTCTTCGATACGTTGTCTTTAATACAAACAGTCGTTGCTGACCGATGTTTTACCCTTTACCTCTCTTCGATTAATTTTACAATAGAATCGATAAAAGACAATGGGAAATTTCGAAACCATTTTTATCTCACCATTCAGAAGTAAGAACCCAATATAGCCACCAATCGTTAAAAGTTCAAAACATCAAAAATGCCGACAAAGATCACGTGAGTCTATTTATTTCGTAGCCAATCCGAATACGAACGTTAAACATTGGTCATTAATGATCTTCCCTCATTGTTGTTCGACAATATGGCGGGAATTTGAAATAGTACGTCATTCGGACCTTCATTTGAAAATAGTTTTGAGTGGAATTTGGATTATAAGATTATATACAGGGTGCCCCACGAAGTTTAGGACAGGGAATATCTCGGAACTCGAAAGTAGTGGAGAATTGTTATTTGGAGGTTCTGAATAAAAGCAATTGGTGCAGCTTTTTTGATATAATGTAACCCAATGAGCTTTTTGTTTTCGGTCACGTGACATCAGATTCAAAATTAAAAATGTAACACCCTGTATATTTTGGCATTTTTATGTTCCTCCCGATGAAACAATTTCAACAAACTATCACACTTGTGGTCTAACACGATCAATTCAATAACTACAGGAACTTATCTTCGGACCCACTACGTCTGAAACGAGCAATTGCCAAATTATTTAGGTTTAGGGTCACCCTGTGTATTTGGGCAGTCCTATATTTTATGTGGTGATTAAAACAAGGCAAAATTGAATTTATCATCCATATTTTATTGAAAATCGTCGTGAGACAAAGGATATTGAAATACCTGTATTTCTTGAATTAATCGTTTCAGACCACACGGGTGACAGTTTGTTGAAATTGTTTCATTGGGAGGAACATAAAAATTCCAAAATATACAGGGTGTCCCATCATAGATTTTGAATCAGATTTCACGTGACCGAAATCAAAAGGCTCATTGGGTAACATAATATCAAAAATTTTTGCAATAATTGCTTTAATTCAGAACCCCAAAATTACAATTCTCCACTACTTTCGAGTTCCAAAATATTCCCCGTCCAAAACTTCGTGGGACACCCTGTATAAGCCCATTAAATATTTTTTTTATTCAACATAACCAAATAATAAACAGGAATTGCCAAACAGGTTGAGTGGAAGAAAGCATTCGTTTAATTCTTAATTGAATTGAACCAGAGCTTACTCTGCCTCTTGATAGGTGAGAATAATGTAATAATTTCACAACGCATTTTTCTGTTTACATATCAATGAAAGCGATCATTATTATACAATTATTGCACCATATGTTTTTGATATAGTACCTGACAAAATAAAATCCATTACATCGATTCTCTCATATAAAAAGAGTCTGAAAATTTGGATATTGGAGAGTCCAAGGATAATGGTTCATGAAATAAGTACTAAAAATTTTAAGTTGTGTTTCAATACTAACTAACAAGCACCATAAAAAATATTTATAGTATTTATAATTAATTTTAATTATTTCAAAACGAACCAATGAATATCCCACCACAAGTTTACTTCGTGTGATTGTTTCATAGTTTATTTGCATGTTATACATTTATATTGTGATAATTTATTTTTAAAATTGAGAATAAACTTATTATTATTATTATTATCTTCCACAAATCATCACAAACAGATATCACAATTCATAATTACTCAGCTTTCCAGTATCAAAATGAAGCAGCAGATTATAACAGTATGATACATAGATTAGTTAATATCAATCTGGTACATTGAATTTTATGAGAAAGGACTTGATTGACATTACAACAAATAGCTGTACAATGGTTATGCATCTCTGAAAGATAATATTTTGTCTAAAAAGCGATATAAAAAGCAACTCAAGAAGTTTATCCTCATCTTGAAGACCACCAAAGGTTTTAAGAGTCATTATTATCTATTTCGGAGAACCAAGTAATAAAATAGGTTATTTCTTGAATCAGCTCTGAATGTTGGATTTAGAACATAACACTTCAGGTAGACATATTAGAAATAACAAAGATGAAGTTCAAAAATAAGAGGAAGTATGCAAATATAAAAATTAATTTGTGATACATGTTCTATTCAAAAAGAGTATAACTGAAAATAGAAATTGTTTGTACCTATACGTTCACTACATTATTGTTATTATTATTCTTATAGAGGCCCGATATCAATTGTTCGACTAGGAGAGCTTGACTTATCCAGAGACGGATCAGACCATATGGACTACGAAGTTTCAAATGTAACCGTTCATCCTATGTACAATTTTCGGAGATATTACGATATTGCTCTCCTGCGAACCAAATTAAAAATAATATTCACAAAGTTTATTAGACCAGCGTGCTTGTACACAAGAAGCGACATCGAGTATCCCACCGGAGTAGCAACAGGTTGGGGAAAAACAGATTCAGGAGAAAATAGCGACAAACTCATGGCAGTCGTTTTACACATTTACGAAAATAAACAGTGTTATAAAACGTATCAAGATGAATTGGTGAATGGGATAACTTCGAACATGTTGTGTGTGGGTGATCTCAAAGGGAACTTGGATACCTGTACGGTGCGTATAATATAGTAATGTATTGAAGCGGAGTATTTAAATGGCTCTCGTTTTTGCTTTATATCTCGTTTTCAATACTTATATGAATGAATAACATGCAATGCAAAAAACAGAAATTAGTTAATAATAGAATGGGCGTAATAATCACCTGCGACTAGTTTCGAAGTATTTGCTTCTCATCAGTTCAAGGATAAGTTGAACGGCATTTTCAATATGCATCCAACGTCTTGACCACGTCATTCGAAGCTCTGTCGACTTGGCAGAGCTTCAGTTTTATAAAAATGGGCTGAATTCCGCAGCTGGCTCTGGATTCTCTACTGAAGTCAGCTTGACGCAACTTTCGTTGGTCCATATTAAGTTTTGCACAAACAAGACGTTGACCAAAGGAAGAATAGAGAGTGGATAAAATATACCAAATAAATTACCCCGTTCAATAGCAACCGCCACTGGCAGGCAGAGGTCACAATCAAAAGGAATCAGAACCTCTCTCAGCAATCAGAGGTTTGTGATAAGCATTAAAATTAATATCAAGAAAAATTACGTCCTAAAAAGTCCACTATATTTCATCACTTACAAATACAATTGTCAATGTCAACACAATGTGAGGGGAGGGGAAGTACAGGCCTTGCACCACAGGATGCTTTTATGATCCTTTGCCACTCATATTCTTTATGATTTTATTATGAAGGTACCTCGAAGATTGTGGCTATGAAAGTATACCTACTACAACGAGTACAGAGTACCAAAGAGGATTCGGTAGGATATAAATAAAATTGTTTTTACACTATTGTTCTCTCACTATTTTCCTGTCCGGAAAAACCATTTTCTGTATTGGGAAATGGAAGTCGGACAGGAAATAAATAGAAGATTGTATTCTTCCAGTGATACAAATCTTTCCCACTGCAGGTAGGTACCAAATGTTGATCTTTGTGTGTGCTGGCTGTAGATTGGGATAGTTTGTTTGGTGTATGAGTCCAAACCGTTGATCGAATAGCAAAATAATGGCCAAGCTCTTGGCACTTGGCGAAAAGTATTCAGTAATAAATGCTATTACTCGTGGAAAACACTTCAACTAGCTCTAGCTGAAGCAAAAACTCGAATAAATCGTGAAATCTTGAAAATATTGAAGTATTTTAAGGAAAAGCTCAATATAAATAATTAAGCCATGAACAGAGTTGATCTTTTCGGAATTACTGCACGTCTGGACACCGCTACGAGACAAACAATTTCAGCTTGAGATCCACCATGCACCCCCTAAGGATGAGGACTGGAAGGATGAACTCCTCATCACTCGTACGAACTCGAAAGCTCATCCCCCTTTTCACCACCCCCGCTCGTTCCTCATCCTGATGATTGGCGATCAGAAGAATAAAATCTGTTCTTTTGATATTGAGTGCCAAGCCCATTCTCGGCCCGAAGCTCCCTTAAATCCGACATGAGTTGACTTTTAAACAATGACTTCACTTTATGTGCATGGTGCCACCCTAAAACTGGCTGAAGTCCTGAAGTTGTGTAGTGAATTTAACGAATTTACTTCCTGGTCGGTTCTTCTTCAAATTTGAAACATAAATGCAGGATTAGTCGTGATGTGAAGCCTGTTGAAGTTGACGTTGGCGTCGCCGTAGGTTTCGCTTCCGTCGAACTTCTTCAGGGGTGTTGTCTTCCTGGTTCACTGGACGTCTGTATTTGTCTTTGTCTCTGTCGTCTTGCTCACGTCTGTTCTCATGGAGCTCCGTGAGCAGTGGGTTCGTGTGGGTCTCCACTCTGACTAGAGTAGTCCCCGCATGGTGTCGGATTAGTCTGTCGATGTAGTCCAGATGGATGTCTTAGTCTCGGTATATAAACCTGATAGACATACATCGTGGTGCGTCTGTTCTCAGGCAGATGTTGAAGAAGGCATGCATCCTCTGCCTATACGTGTTCGCGCATTGCCCCCAAGCAGTAGACGCCCACAGCATGATAGGCAGAAGGATTGTCCTGATGAGGCGTAGATTCAACTCGAGTGGCATGTTGCTCCTACGTCCAACAAGTGGCCATAGCTTATGCCTTGCGGCTTTCGCTAGTGCTAATCTGTGACAGACGTGCCTCTGAAACGTGAGTTTCTTGTCCAAGGTTACTCCTAGGTATACGGCTTCGTCTACCCATGGAATTCTCTCGTCGTTCATGGTAACATGGCCCTCTGGTGTCCTACGTTGCCTCGTGAACAGTATGGCCCTGCTTTAGTCTGCATTGATTCCGATCTTCCAACGACTGAACCATGGTTCCAGCTTGTTAATCTGATGATGCAGCTTCGATGTTACTCCTCTCTCATGAGATGACTCAGCAAAGGTGTCCTTCAATCGTGTGGTACCAGCCCTGGATGGTGGCGTCCACTATCCAGGTGACCTGGAGTATTGTTGAGTGTTCGTGTCTGAAACCAAGTTGTTCATCTGGTAGGATGATCAATTCTTCAGACATTGCCTCAAGTCGAGTCCGGATCCCTCTTTCAGCGACCTTGCTCATCGCAGGTGTACGGCTGATGGGGCGGAGGTTTTGCGGAAACTTGTGGTTCTTGTTGGATTTCGGAATCATGATGACCGATGCTTCTTTGCAGCTGGATGGAAAGTGTCTAAGTCTGAGGACAGCGTTTATGATGTTTGTCATGGCTGCTACTCCTTTTTTATGTTAGGCTTTCAGTGCCCTGACTGGTAGGTCGTCTGGGCCCGGTGCTTTCGTGGTCTTGGCGTATCTGAGTATGTCCTTGATTTCTCCTGCAGATGTCAGTTCCAGAAGAATGTCTGAGTCGTCAGTTCTTCCAAGTCTTCTGATTGTCTGGTATACGCGCGCTTCCGTGTCCTCGACTTCATCGGTGTTATCAACCTCGTATTCACGGCACTGACATTCGAAGGAGACCGCCAAAGCTTCTGCCTTCTGTCCGTCTCCGTGAAAACCAGACCCATTTTGCCATGAAGGGAGGGGGCATGGTTTCTTCCTGCCGTTTCTGATGACTTTCTGCATTCTCCATAAGGAGTTGTTTTCGGCGTTGAGTTCGTCCAAACGTTCAGACCACTGTCGCTCTCTGAGTAGCTTTAGTTCTTCTCTTAGCTGTCGAGCCACGAGGTTGAACTGTTGCTTGTCATCGGGCATCAGTGTTCTCTGATAACGTTTTTTCAGACGTTTTCTCAGCCTGACCATCTCCTTGACCTCAGTTGAGATCCCTCCTTGGAAGTCAAAGTTAGTCGTCTGTATGCCTTTGGAGCACCGTTCCATTGCTGTCAGTATTGCTTGTCTGAGTTCGTTCACTGCCGCCACTAGTTGGCGTAGTGTGTCTATCCTAGGGATGTCTATTTCTGTTAATATAGTCGTCCTAGATCCTTGTTATTGTTCATTATTCTGTATTGCAAATTAAACTGAGACAGTGCTGAATAATTAGTGCTCGCAAGTACTTTTTTGAGGGCTAAGTGCTTGGTGCCGGCGAGCACTTTTTGTCAGTGCTCGGCACAGCTCTGGTTAATGCAGCTCAAATATCGATATTACCCGACTTAACCATTACAGTTGTCTTCTCTTCGATCCATCTGTCGAATAACAATTCACTCAAATTGCTACAAATTCATGTTGATAAAACAGTGACTGTGTAGAGCGTTCGCTCATGAATCATCGGGGAGTGGGTTCAAATCCCAGCCCGTTCACCAGTCCCGGATATTTTCCTTACTTGCTTCCGAGAGATTTTGTTAAAAAAAAATTGTTTATAATTGTTTTTTTCGTTAACCAGCTGTCGTCCCCTTACGAACGGCAGCCCTCAAAAGTCAAAACTTGTGCGAGCCAAGGATTAACGAGGTCTTACCTTTTTACGTGCGATTCCCAGCATGATCCGACGAGAATATCGAAAGGAGGTCCGTTGGTCACCCATCCAAACCATGGCCTTGCTTAGCGTTGCTTGGCTTCAGATATCGGTGAATCGGCGCTCTCGGTTCGAGCTATCCCCGCGGATTTCTGTCTGGAAACCTGCAAGATTCATTACAGAATAAAAATTACCTTTGTTGAAATGCACGTTTTCTTATTCACAGGGAGATTCTGGAGGACCTCTTGTTATAACAGAGAAAGAAAATCACTGTAAATTCTACGTCGTAGGCATAACATCATTTGGAAAATCTTGTGGAATAGTCAATACCCCTGGAATTTACACTAGAGTGTCCGAATACATTTCATGGATCGAACAAAACGTTTGGAAGATGTAAAAAGAATTTCGTTTTTATAATGTGTTGATCAGACAAGGATTGAAGAAATCGTATAATAAATGTGAAGTGAAAAACTATAAATATAAATTATTTTTATGTACTATGTAATGTTTATAGGAAATATATTATTTTACTCTACTGACGCACTTAGAAGTTTGTGTTCATCTTTTTTGTGGGTAGTTTGGAACGAAAATTGTTGGATTCTTCAACCCTTTGTCTTTCCATGACCATCCGTTCCAATGTGGCCTGTAGATATCAGTTTGTGTCGAATTGAACAATAATTTTATTTTTTCTGAGGCCGGACCTGACGCCTCATCGGCGTGGCTCGCATCGTGATCTCTAACGCGCGCCGGCCGACGTGAAACCATTGAAACCGACTAGTCGAAATGCGAACAATCTAGGCTCGCTAGAAATCTCAAGAGCTTTCGGCGAAGTGAAGATATAGAAAGCAACGCACCAGAACCTCTACTTCAACAGGCTTGAATTTCGATAATAATTCTTTTATGTTTCAGATTCCAAGAAGAACCGACCAAGAAGTAAACTCAGTAAATTCAATACACAACACTTGTCCCTCAGCCAAGTGTTTTTCAGGCCTTCAGCCAGTTTCAGGGGGGCACCATGCACATTAAGTAATGTCATTGTTAAATTCATAATTCAACTCATGTTAGATATAATAGAGTTTCAGGCCGAGAATTGGCCGAGCTCTCCATATCAAACGATCAGATTTTATTCTGCTGATCGCCAATCATCAGGATGAGTAACCGCTTTAACGAGCGGGGGTGGCGTTCATCCTTCCGGTCCTCAACCTTAGGGGGTGCATGGTGGTGGGACGGAGTAAGTGAAGCTATAGACAGTTCGGTTTCAAATAAAATAGCGAGTTATAATTGTTATGTATTGTTATATAAATACCCAGAGCATTTTCCTGCCAATTTTAAGTCCAAGGTATTCAATTGTGTTCTGGTTTTCCGTTGTATGTCCGTACATCTGTATGTTTGGTGTCAGTGTCGTGCATATGAGGTACATTTTTTCAGTCTGGTCCTTATTGCAGTTTAGTTTGTTTCTATTCACCCAGGAGCTACATCCGTCCCAAGCTATGGTTTCTCTATCTGTTCTCCCTACGAATAGGATGACCTGGTCGTCCGCGAACGCCTGAATAGTGATCATTTCGTCCATGTTTGTCTTGCTGTCCACGGACTCAAATAAATCCAGCAATTTTTCATTAGAGGTCCTGCTGCCACCATATTTCGTCAGAGCGTTCATGATTGAGAGTAATGAGAGATTCCATGGACAGAAACACCAATTACCCAAAATCGGAGTAGTGACAGCAATTTGCCTTTTATTTATTAACAATACTCCTCAAGTATTGATAAACTATATAAGTGATTTCAAGGGCTTCATCCTGAGAGACCGTATAGAGTCAGTGCAGTGAAACTACAAGCAACCAGAGGGAGAAAAGATACTTTCAGGTGTTGTATTCAAAGGATAGTTCACACTGGTGACCAGTAAAATGTAATCTAACATCATGAACTGCAATTTAAATAATATAAAAATATTTCCTAGGGTGGGCGATTTTCAAGTGGTTTTCTTTGTGTGGGTTTAGTTGGAACCCAAGATAAATTATTCCCCCAACAACCTTAGGATAAGTATTACAATGAAAAGCCGGCTGAACTGATGCATTATTGCACCTCTGTTGCTCGTCTGTCTACGTTCTTACCGATTGGTCGAACTACCCACTTTTGCATTCCTGGTCAAGAAACAGTATATGCCACTTGATTTTTTCCTCACCACCAATCCTGTTCCATACAGTATAGAAGTATATGCTCCACTTGGGAACTCCTATCACAACCTCATCTCCATTATTTGCTATTTTTCGACATCATCGAGCAGCATAGCACTGCCCCGTCTCATAAGGCACTATAATTCAGCCGACTGAAATGATATTCGCATGTTTTTCTCAGCATTTCTATAGGAAATGTGTTATTATCGCTTAGAATATATTGTGTGAAACCCAAAATTTGATTAGCTACGTAAAGTCTAGGAGTGGAAATACTTGAGTGGTGAAGGGAAAAATACTATTTCTTCCCTGGTCATACACAACTTACCAACAGGCAGAGTATCAACACATGAAGGACTCCAATATTTTGAGAAACTTTTTCTGAATCACTCACATGAACGGCATATGGCTATGGCAGAAAAGCGTATTCTGTTGCCACGCAAAAGGGAGTGGACACTTCACCCATACCAACTGGCATTACGGGTGAAGCAGTCTCGAATGCAATTTCACTTGCAATTTCTGAGAGGAAGTGCCAGGATATCATTGATTTAGATAAGGAAGAGCCTTTCACCACAGTGAAGTATCGAAAGAAAAAACCAATTAACAAACCTATAATTGGCGGTAATAGCAGCCTCACGACAAAAATTGCCCCAAATAAAGCGTTTTTACATGTATTTAAATTACATCCAGATTTCACAAGCGAGGAATTATTGGAAATTATCAAGCCTATTTTTCCTGAGGCAACCTGTGAGCCGATTAAATCAATGTATCCGCAGTACTACTCTTCTTTCAAAGTTACAATCAATGATTGCAACCTATCTGCAGCATGGGTCCCAGACAGCTGGCCGAAAGGTGCCTGGGTAAACAGGTTTTTTCACCCAAAGGGGAACAGAAATGCGGTGAAGTGAAAATTATTTTCCCAAGTGAAACCAATACTTCATCAATGGATTCAAAGTTAAACTCAGTTTGTGTTAAAAATAATCATAACTCGGTAAGAATTTTTCATGTAAACATTCAATGCATATCAAACAAATTAAACTCAATCAATATGTATACTGACAAAAATAAATTCAATATTCTATGTTTCTCGGAGCACTGGTTAGATGAAATTGCTATTCAATCCATCAATATAACTGACTATAGGCTAGCCTCATATTTTTCTAGAATTCAAATGGTTTCTCAAGTGAGGTACAGGCAGAATTCTGTGCAATTGAACTCTTGTCTGATAATATCATATTAGTTTGTCTTTACAGATCTCCTAATGGGGAAATAAACTGTTTTCTGGATTCGCTGGAAAAAATTATTTTACATTGCCTTGCAATTCGAACAAGCATCATTATCACCGGTGACTTCAATTTGAACTTCCGTGGCAAATCCTCTGCCCTCACTGACCTCGCGCATTTGTTAGAATCATTCGGGATCGAAATCACAATTTGGGATCACACTAGAATAACTGCTCATTCAGCAACATGCATTGACAACATCCTCACAAATTTGAATGGAATCGATTATACTACAGAAGTTCTCGATCCTTGCTTATCGGACCATTTAGCTCAGTTGATATATCTGAATAATAATATAACAGAGGAAAAGCGCAAGGTAATTATGAGGAGGAAAATTTCAGAACAAGGTATCATAAATCTCAGAGCTTTCCTTATCGAGGTCGATTGGGAGAATATTAGGTTGCGCGATTGGGACTGCTCATTTATTGCAGATTTTTTGGTCAACTTATACACCTCTTTGATTGAAAAACATTTTCCACTGAAAGAATGTTCAACTGTCACAAAACCCCCTGTTCAGTGGTTTAACGATGAATTGAGAACGCTAAGGGACACATTATCCGAAGTAAAATCTATCTGTAACTTTACCAGGGATTACAGTAATTTTAATATTCTGAGAAGGCACTATCAATTAAAATTAACTCATTATGAAAAACTAGCCTACGATAACTTCATCTGCGAATCAGTCAACAAGGTTCGTGACAGTTGGAGACTTGTCAATTTTGAAAGGAATAAATCTAAGAAATGTACACCTGACCCTGCTATACCGGCAAATGCCTTCAATGATTATTTTTGTACCATCGCAGAAAACCTGATCGAGACAATCAATAAGGATGACGTTGATCCAAACGATTTTCTACAGGGTCTGCCTACACCGTGTTCATCCTTTTTTCTAGAGCCGGTGACAAGTCACGAAATCATTGATGCAGTACGTAACTTGAAGAATTCGAAGTGTACTGACGTATATGGGATGATCAGTGAACTTCTGAAACAAACATTGGACCTGATTATCGATCCGCTTGTTACTCTTTTCAATGCATGCATTTCAAAAGGAGAATTTCCTGATATATTAAAAGTTGCGAAAGTAATACCGATATTCAAAAAAGGGGATGCTACACAACTATCAAACTACCGCCCAATATCTATAATTCCCATTTTTTCCAAAGTTTTTGAGATTATACTGAAACAGAGAATTATGAAATATTTTGAATCTAATAAATTTCTCAACTGCGGCCAATTTGGTTTTAGAACAAAATGCAGCACCACACATGCTGTTTTCAAAATCGTGAGTGAGATAGTCGAAGGCATGGAAGAAGGCAAGAATACTTCCATTACTCTATGTGATCTATCAAGGGCCTTCGACTGTGTCTCTCACTCCACTCTAGTTAATAAACTGCGGTTTTATGGCGTCAGAGGTATATCTCTTGATTTGATACAGTCCTACCTGAGTGACAGAAAACAAGCAGTATATATAAATGAGACATGTTCTAACGTTCAAACTATTTCACATGGGGTACCTCAGGGATCAGTTCTTGGCCCGTCACTCTTCATTATATACGTAAACGATCTCTTTCACTTCATGTACCCTAATAAATGTATTGCTTACGCCGATGACACGACATTAATACACTCTTCCACTCATGCAGATAGTATTTTAAACATTATGACAGATTCTTTGAATAGGGCACAGAACTGGTTTGATGCAAATAACCTCAAATTAAACAACAATAAAACGCAAAAACTGATTTTCAATAAAGGCATTGCGGGCAATGAAAAGAGTGTCAAGCTTCTCGGAGTACTTATCGATGATAGACTATCATGGTCATCACATATAGAACAGTTATGTCATAAATTATCAAGTTTAATATTTCTTTTGCGCAATTTGAAAAATCAAATCTGCGACAACACTGTACGGTCGTGTTATTTCTCTTTCTTCCACACACATATTAATTACGGCATACTGTTATAGGGAAACTCTGTTCACTCATGTAAAGTCTTTAAAATGCAGAAAAGAGCAATAAGAATCATTGCTGGTGCTGGTTACAGGGACCATTGTCAACAATTCTTCAAAGATCTCGCTATTATGCCTGTTCCTTCCTTATTTATTTATAATACTCTTCTAGAAATTCACAGAAATAAAAATAATTTTTGTTCCAATTCTGATTTTCACGATTATCAAACTCGTGCAGCGCACGACATAAGACCTTCCCGATATAGGCTCAACAAATCTCAGATGAATTCTCTGAATGTTAGACTCTACAATTTTTTGCCTCAAGAGTTCAAGATGCTCAATTACAATTGTTTCAAATTAAAACTCAAACGACATTTACTGTTCCACTGTTTTTACTCTATCGACGAATATCTGAGAGCACCCCCACTTCTCAATCTTGTGTCCTGACTCTGATTTCGACATTAAGTCATGTTTTCGATTTTATATATTGTTATGTCTGTTTGTGTTATTTTAGTTGTATTTTTAAATGACTTTTAATTAATGTTTTGTACCTGATTGACTTGCCAAAAACATAATTGTAACTTGGTCAAATAAATTCTATTCTATTCCATTTCATTTTCAAATAAACAAAAAAAATGTTAATGCCAATAATCCAAGAACGCTCGCGACATGTGGTCGTTAGGTTAGACCTCAGATTTTACTACATAGTTTTAGAGTGAATTTGTTTAAATATATTACAATAGTTATCAAAACATGGCTTACGGCTTCGTTCGTCCCTAAAAACCCTAAATACGTCGTATCCCTGAAGAATATTGTAGGATTGACCAATAAATTTCCTGTATTGTTTATTTACGAAATAAAATTTTGTTGTTTTAATTTCCTAAAGAATATTTTAGTTTTGTATTGCTATTATATTGTCCTAATAAATAATAAACAAACCTCCATATTTAAATCGCTAGTCGATCGAAAAAATCAGAGCGCGGATGATAACGTTGCCTTAGCGGTTGCGAGCGCTAAAGAGGTTTAACAAAGTATAAATGACATGGTAATAAATCGAAAGAACAAATCAAATTGAAGGCCGTAAAGGATAATCCTGATATATTGAGTTGAGAAGGAAAATTTAAGAGAGTGTGGCGCATAGGTAAAGCGTTCGCTTGTTAACCCAATAGTCGGTAGGTGCGTGGGTACGAATCCCAGCGCGGTCACCGGTCCCGTGCACGGCATCACACGTTAAAAGGTAAGGGATACGTCTTTCCTAGCTCGCACGAGTCTCTTGAAGACTTCTGAGGGTTGCGTGTGAGGGTGCAGTCGATTGACAGAAATAACAATTTCAACAAATTTACTGTAAGTAATCCAATTATTTCTGATCCATCTACATATTCAGTTTGAAATCTATTTACAGTTATTGAATGTTTCAGTAGATGGAGTGTTGGTGATTCCAGAATGTCCCTAATAGCACATGACGTCCATTTGAAGTCGCAACGTCCGGGGACTAGATATGTGATTCTTGTAGACTTCCTTCTGTGGACAATGATGTGATCCTCGTACCTGCTATATTTTATTCAAAACATTATGGAGATGTTTCAAGAGTAATATAAAGGAATAAATATAATTGAAATGTCACAAACTACAATATTAAAATTATTTTGGCAGTTCCCGTGAGAGGAGGCTCGAAATGAAATAAACAGGAATAAATATTACTGAAAGATAACAAACTCAAATGCAAAATTCACTTGGGCGTACCCGTGAGTCACGGTGGGATGGAGGTTCTAAAATCTGTGTCCTGTATCCTTTTGTCGGTTCTATGGTACCTGCAATCTGCCTTATTTGGTCTTTTGTCGATGAATGGTATCCACTAACAGCAAAGTGCTCAAAGTTATTGATTATTAGTGATTTTGTCTAATTATTTTCATCTTCGACCAGCATACATATGCAGAGTAATAACGATAATAGCAATGAGGTAAGCGACAACATGTTCATGTTTATTGTACAATTTCCTGAAATATTTGTCAATTTTTTCTTCTACCAATCTGAAATCATCAATTTCTTGATCTAGAATATTTTTTTTGTGCTCACCATTATTATTAAAAAGCAACTGTTAGTAATAAAAATTATAAAATTTCATAAAAACTTACAGTAGTTTCTTTTCTAACAGTCAATCATTTCGAGGGGTTGTAACTTATTGATCTTCATAACGCCTTAACTCTGCGAAAATAACGATGGAGTCTTGTTTTCAGATGATGCATCTCTGTCATCAGATGTAGACCCTGAACTGAACATCAGCACTGAGGCATATCTGACGTGTTGATCAAAAGGGGATATTTCAGAATCTTCCAGCATCAGCAAGAGATATTGGAAATTACAACATTGGGATCGTAAACGAGATGAATTGTTTTTCGAATGCTTGTAAATCTGAAAGTCAAAAAATTTCTATCGAAGTGTGCACCCTGGAAAGATTATTAACCTATTTCAGACTTCACTTGAACCACTGGTTTCTTCAAGAAACCATCAGAATTGTTGAACAGGTGCGTCACGAAAGGGAAACGAGTAAAGGATGAGAAACTGTGTTCCCGGAATATGTTATTTTTACTTTCACCAAAAAAACTATTACGCCTTTTTTTAACTGCAAAACCTTTCAACCCTTATTGTCATCATTGGTTTTCACGATGTTAGGTGAACGTGCAGGATATTTCTCCTCGTGGAACGTAAAGATAAAGAAAAAACTATAACGATAACGAATTCAAGTCCAACTACCGGTTACCAGTTACCAGTAAAATCATTTTGATGGCGATGGAACTGAACTTAAATACTTTTTGTTGAAATGACTAGGTATAATACTTCGACTGCTGATTGATATATCAGTGAACCTACTGTACCAGATTATGCGAATAGAAACTCGATTTACATCAATTGAGAGGGAGAGAA
This sequence comes from Chrysolina oricalcia, assembly GCA_944452925.2. Taxonomy (NCBI): domain Eukaryota; kingdom Metazoa; phylum Arthropoda; class Insecta; order Coleoptera; family Chrysomelidae; genus Chrysolina; species Chrysolina oricalcia. The sequence goes on along the minus strand of OX101809.2, from coordinate 32,730,732 downwards.
TGGAATAACTTCTTCCCGATCAGTTGTAACCGTTATTCTATTTTTTCACGATGATATGTGAACGTACAGAATATTCCATCTAGTGGAGCTTAAGATAAAGAAAAAACTTTTGCAACAGAGTTGGACAACAGTGTGAGGCAGAATTACCCACGTTTTCCCTACTCTATGCCAGTTTTGCACAAAGTGAGTAAACAAACAGGAGAGTTTAATAAGCTCTAGCTAATCAGAATCTTGTACCATCAACGCGTCATAGTAACGTACTTGGACATGAGTACAGAGTCGAACTCGAACCAAGGAACAAAACTGTCACCTGTAACTCTCATAATATACCAAGAGTGAGGAGTGCGCTAGTCCGTCACTGTCTATAGAGAATAGCGGACATGACATGTCCATCTACGTCACAAATATTCTTTCACCTCTGTCTATTAGAGTCACCATTGTCTTTGGTAGTTCAGACTCTCCTAGTCAGATATCGTTTAATCTCTTTGAATCTTGCAAACTTCTTTCTGCTTTCATTCTCACCAGTTTCAAGTATCTCTTAGAACTATTTATGGTGTGCAACTCCATTTGCAAATAGATGTATACCTAGTTGCCTATACTACAAAACATGTAAACGATTCCTCATGCTTCGCCGGTCCAGGCCCAAACTGCCCAGGCCTTGTAATAACTTATAAGTACCAATGGACGATTCCATTACCCATAATCAGTGTTGCCAGGATTGATTTTCTGATTGAATTTACTGACATTTTCTGATATGGTTCATGGTCGGAATGGATACAATTTTTAATTAGAAAGATTCCTGGATGTTCCCGGAGGATATGCGAATCAAAGTACTAATGATGATATTGTCAAAAATAAAATATACTAGGGAATTTTACGCTAGTACGTTTTTGAATATGACAGATAAAATTCCCTAGGATATTTTTATTTTGACTATTTCATCAATGTTACTTCGAATAATGTATCCGGGAACATTCGTGATCATTCATAATTGAAAATTGTTTCTGTTTCGACCCTTTACCAAATCAGAAAAGGTCTAAAAAATGTCAGAGGTTTCAATCAGAAAATCATTTGTGGAAACACTGAATAGAGGTACTGGAATCGTCCATTAAAATGATATTTTTCAGTATAGAGAATTTCATTTCTTCAAGTTGGTACTGTTGAAATGATCCTTGCTGAGAACAGTGAATTTATTTCGAGCTTGTCGATAAACTCACGTACTGCTGAATGGACGATTCCAGTACCCATATTCAGTGTAGCCAGAACTGATTTTCTGGTTGAATTTACTGACATTTTCGAGGCCTTTTCTAATATGGTTCAGGGACGGAATGGATCCAATTTGTAATTAGAAATATTCCTGGATGTTCCCGGATATGCGAATCGAAGTACTAATGATGATATTGTCAAAAATAAAATATACTAAAACTAAAAATGTACGTTTTTCGATACGACAGATACAAGTTACGTATTCGGTATTCGAAAACGGTTTTTTGAAAAGACTTTATTTTAACAACGGACAGTACAGAACATAATGAATAATAATATGATTAGGTTATATTTATAATGTCGGTGATGCTGACTTGGCGTATTAGCATTCCTAGAGTAATGGATGTAACTCTAACCCTGTGTGAAGACTAGTCATCGGACTTGGGTTCATAACTCCTCCATCCCTAAGACGAAAACAAGAGGGATACTGGTTTGTTTTCGGAGTCTTCGGCTGGGGTAATTTCCTCCTTCTGTTTGGTTTGAGTGGTTCTCTTCTGATGAAACTTCCATGTTATGAGGGCTGCAACGATGATCATCAGAGTGATGGGGATGCTTGTGAAGCTCCAGGCTGCAGGATGGGTCACTTGTAAGTCCAGGATTTGGAGGAAGCGGGCATCGTCTTGAAGTTCGTGAATCTTCTTCAGGTCAATTGTATGTAGGTGAATTGGTATGGGCTCCAATTCTTTGAGGTTGCTAATAACCATTTCGATTTCGGGAATGGTCAAGGGATGGCCTCTTACTGTTTCCTTTCTATTCCAGAGCTTGAAGTTTCCAATAGTGATTCCACAGTTGAAAGGTACTTCTATGATGCTGGGTTAGCGTTATCGCATGTTTTTTGAACTTTTAACTGTTTTTCAGCAGGAATTGCTATGATGTGTTGGCTGGATATAGTTTCTATGATTGGATTCGATCCGGTGGTGTGGCAGTTCTGGTTTTCGGCGAATTTGATGAGGGCTGCTATACAGTCATTTGTTTGGGGTTCCGAATGATTATGGCAGATGAACGTGTCTTCGATTGCAGGGCACATCTCGTTTTCGTATTATCGTTGGTTCGACCCAAGTAATATGTAGGAGTGGTTTGGGATTATTGTGGGATTATTGATCGGTATATGAAATAAGCGGAACATTCCGTAGGTTTCTTGAGAGAAAATCGGAAAATGTATTGCGAATATAAGTTTATTTTCTGAAAATGCTACTTGTGTGCCTACTAATTGATAGTAAGAGATGGAACTTTTGAATCGCGGAATTTTGTTTTCAGGATATAATGATGTTAATCGATTTATGATTTTTTCTAATTATCTTTCTGAAATCACGGAGCTGTGTAAAGTATTTAATTTTGCAAATGTTAATGCATCCTCTAAATTGTCAAGAAAAGTTATAAAATTTTGACAATTCAGGATTATTTGGTCTAACATATTTTTGATAGCTTAAACGATTTTCTATTATTTTTTATTGGCATTCAGAAGAGTTATGGTGGCGTTATAATTGTCAATCAATTTTTTTAAAAGGAACGTCTGCATTGTGATTTCTTTCATAGTAACATTTTGATTTAATTGGAGTTCTCGAATGGCCTCGTCATATTTAACTTCATCTTCAGAATCTAGGGTTCCAAAAAGCCATTTATATGTTTTTCCCACTAAGTTCAACAAACCACGTTTAGGGCGTGTTTGCGGTTTTAAGTTACCAATTTTACTTTCGGCCTCTAAAATAAGGTATTTAGCGTGTCTTAGAAGGTTAGAAAAAAGTGTCTAAAAGAAGGTGCTTTTAAGATCTTCGTTTTGGAAACTATTTATGTCCTTTTGGGAGTCATCAAGGTAGTTTGATATTTTTTCTTAAAAAAGTCGCGTATTTTTCAGCTGAGTATAAATTGGGGATATTTCGACGAAATGTAAAAATGTATGTTTAGTTTCAATAATTCGGGAGGTCCCAAGGTGGAATGGAAGTAGAGGAGTTTTCAGATGAGTTACCTTTATTTCGCTAGTCACTATTATGGACATTATCAGGAGTATGACTGCTTGAAGCAATGGCACCGTCCGGTTCATTGTCATGTGAAAGAGAAGAGAAGGCTTTAGGTCTTCGAATTTGTGATTTGTGGATCAGTTTGTCTTTTGTTGTTTTTATTTTGGTCCCTAAGTCCTCGATTACTGTTTTCTTTTTATATCGGGGATGCTGTTTTGTCTTTCATGAATGCTTTGGCACCGGCTTGAAATTCGGCTGGTTCTTCGCGTTCTTCATTTTGCTTTTTATTAAGGATTGATTTGTGTTTGAATGAAGCATCACGTATTTTTTCGAAAAGGATTTTCAATCTTCTACGACGATCGATTACGTATTGATTCATTATGATTTCATCTGACATATCGAATGGGTCTAGAACATCGAGTAGTCCGTTTATAACGTCATATGGCTTTTGTTTAGTGACGCTATGAGTTGTACTGCTGTAACCTATAATGGCATATTTAATTAATTGTTTCGTATCTGGTTTTGGGTCTTTTATTTTGAGGACTCGGAATATTGCGATTAGAGTAGAGTGTAGTCTCTCTACTGGGCTGTTACTGTTCGAATTTCCAGGGGTTGTAAAGTGAAGTTTGATGTTATGGAGAGTACAGAATTCTTTGAGCAGGGAGGTCTTGAACTCAGTACCACTGTCACACGTTATGGATTTAGGTATTCCATGGTGTGCGACAAAGGTCATCAAGTTGTCGAAAACAATGGATGCCGTGCAAATAGGTTCAAGTGGGAATGCTTGAGCATATTTTGAAAAAACATCGATAATCGTCAGAAATTTTGAACTTGCTATTTGGAATGTGTCCATGTGGATAGCTTCTAGTGGATGTGCGGGTGTTAGGGTCAGCAAAAATTTGATTTTTGGAGGATTCCTATCGTATTTAGCTTCTTGACATATATCATAGTTGTTAATATATTGTGTTATATGGTTTTTCATTTCAGGCCAGAAATACACTTTCTTCAGGGCTGTATCTTATAAGTTCCCCCTGTCTAGTTTCGTCAAGTATATCTTTAACAAGTTGGGTTGAAATCGTAAGTTTGTACACGTGGTTTTTGAAGTATTTTGGGAGTATTTTGCTTAACTATTGAACGAGATCAACTTCTGATTTCTGAATGAAAATACAGTGTAATTTTTTCGGGTCCACGTGATTTTTGAAGAAGTCAATGATTTCGCGTTCAAAGTTTTTTTATAGGAATACGATTTGTCTTCGCCCTGTGCCAAAAGGTCAGTTCCTAACAACATAATTTGGCCCAGATTCTTTTTGGTTAAATATTATTTGATTGGAGTATTTGTTAATACAATATTCGGTGATTGGTATTTCCAGTATTGGGTTTTCTATAACAGAGTGGACAGTTTGGTCGTCATCATCGGGGGTGGTGTATTGTGATTATAGTGGGTAGCTGGTACCAACTGGATATCTGAAATTATATTGATTTTTTTGGGTTCGTTGGGATTGAACACACTTTCGATCCTATCCAAATCCTCTGTGGATACGTCTAGCGGTTCATCGCAATGCAAATATTGGTCTATCTCTTCGACTATGTCTCCGGGATTGACCAGTATTGATTCGTTATCGATTTGATTGATTTCCACCCTTCGTTCGTGTTCTGTTTACCTTTCTTGTATACTATTTGATAGTCGTACTCCTCAAGTTTCAGTCTCCACCTTACTAATCTGGAGTTCGGTTCTTTAAGACTGAACAACAATTGAAGAGGTTTGTGGTCAGTTAATATAAAAAATTTCCTACCAAACAGATACGGCGTAAAGTATTTGGTGGCCCACACGATAGCTAGCAATTCCTTCTCGATCGTGCTGTAGTTAGTTTCAGCAGAGTTCAAGGTTCGAGAAGCATACCATATTGGAAGGTCGCTTCCTATTTTACCTTGGCTCAAAATTGCTCCGATGGCAAAGTTGGAGGCATCTGTCGTTTATATGAAAGGTTTTTCAAAATTTGGGTACTGCAGAATCGGATCATTACAGAGAATATTTTTGGAAAAGTTCAAAGGTGTTGACAAATTCTTGTGAGTGTACTATTTTTTCGCATTTTTTGAGACAATTAGTAAAAGGTTTTGTTAATTTAGCAAAATTGTTTATAAAGCGTCTATAATATCCAAGTAGACCCAAAAATGATTTAATTTCTTTAGCTGATTTAGGGATTGGGAATTTTTGGATCGATTCGATTTTTCGTTTGTTGAGTTTTTTTCGCTCAGGGGTAATAACGTGTCCTAAAAACTCAACTTCTTTCCTGAGAAATTCGCATTTGTCTATTTGGACTTTCAATTTTGAACTGCATAACTTCTTGAAAATGAGCTCAAGGTTCGAAATGTGTTCTTCAAGGCTTGTGGAGAATATTATGATGTCGTCCATGTACACCAATCAAACTTTGTTTTGGAGATCACTTAGAATATTGTCGATCACTCGTTGGAATGTGGCGGGGGCGTTTTTAAGCCCAAATGGCATTCTGACATATTCAAAATGTCCATTTCTGACATTAAAAACAGTTTTTTCTATAGAGCTAGGGTCCATTTCTATTTGATGCAAGGTCCAGAGTATAGAAGTATTGGCAACGACCAAAATATCATTGATATTCGGAAGTGAGTATCGGTCGTCGATAGTTTTTTCGTTTACCTTTCAGTAGTCGACAACTATACGCCATTTCTGTTTACCAATAGCGTCCAGTTTTTTCGGAACAATCCAAATTGGGCTGCTCCAAGGGCTCTGGCTTGGTTTCATGATACCATCGTCTAACATCTTATTGATTTGTTTTCGTACTTCGTCCTCGTGTACGAATGGATATCTATAAGATTTAGAGTGTACGGGGATTTCATCATGGGTTCTGATAACATGCTTTACCTTGTTGGTGAAAGTCAGTTTCTCGTCTTCCCTGTGAAATATGTCCGAAAATTCGTGACAGAGACGAACTAAGGCGTTTTGTTCTTCATTGTTCAAGTGATCGCAACGAATAAATTTTGTTATGTCGCAAATTTCTATCAGGTCGTCTATATTTGATTGGTATTCATCCATAGAGAGAGAGAGAAAGAGAGAGAGAGAGAGAGAAGTTTCAGACTTTTCATAAAATTACTTGGTTTACAATTGACTAAATGAAATAAAAAATTCCGAATTTCCTAAACAGGGAGAGGGAATTTTAGGGAGGAAAATTATTACTTGGTCTTACCAGAGTAGTTATTCCTTTTGGTGATTCTGCTTCCGCTTCTTTCTGTCGCCAAGACTCCTCTGAAGGCCCCTCAGTTGTACTCAATCCCTTTTTGGTGTACAGGAACACAGGAAGTCTCTGAACGTTGCGATAAGTGCTCAAGAGTAGAAACTCACGTTTTTTTCTAGGTAGAAACCAGTCACGATGCCGTGTATTTCCGACGAAAAACTGCACTTATCCTACCGACTGCGCCAGTTACGTATTCGGTATACGAAAATGGTTTTTTAAAAAGACTTTATTTCAACAACGGACAGTCTGAAAGTACAGAACAGAATGAATAATAATATGATTAGGTTGTATTTATAATGTCGGTGATGCTGACTTGGCGTATCAGCATTCCTATAGTAACGGATGTAACTCTATCCCTGTGTGAAGCCTAGTTAGTGGACTTGGGTTCATAACTTACAATTCCCTATGATATTTTTATTTTGTCCATTTCAATGTTACTTCGATTCATGTATCCAGGAACATTCGTGATTCTTTGTAATTGAAAATTGTATCCGTTTTGTCCCTGAACCATACCAGAAAAGGCATAAAAAATGTCAGACGTTTCAACCAGAAAATCAGTTGAGGCAACACTGAATAGGGGTACTGGAATCGTCCATTGAAACAACCCTTTTGGCTGCAAGGTCATCATTTTGATACTTATCAAAATAATTTTTGTAAGCCTGGTGTTTCATGCTTTATTAGCAGAAGGGTGTTGTATTGATTTGCGTGAAGTTACCCACACACTCCCATCCACACTTTATGACGTGTGGACTGTCGAATATGAACTATATGAAATAAGTCGGACAGTGTTGCCAGATTCAAAAAAAATTACCGTGCAGGGCCAGAAGAATAAGATACAATTTGGAACATTGATAGTTTTGAAAAATGGCGGCTTGCTGTATTGTCCGTATGATCTTCATACAGAGTGATCACATATTGTTGGTTGACAAACCGTACGAGGCGAGAAAAATTATTTTTCTCGAAAACGACGGAGAGTACCTCGACGAACATATTATATTCGTGTTCCTTGTACGTTCTACATACAGGGTAAGCACAAACTGTTGGTTGACAAACCGAACGAGGCGAGAAAAATAATTTTTCTCGACAACGACGGCGAGTGCCTTGATGAAAATATTATATTCGTGTTCCTTGTACGTTCTACATACAGGGTAAGCACAAACTATTGGTTGACACACCGTACGAGGCGAGATAAATAATTTTTCTCGAAAAGGACGGCGAGGGCCTCGCTGAAAATATTATATTCGTGTTCCTTGTACGTTCTACATACAGGGTAAGCACAAACTGTTAGATGACAAACTGTTGGTTGACAAACCGTGAGAGGCGAGAAAAATAATTTTTCTTGAAAACGACGGCGAGTGCCTCGATGAAAATATTATATTCGTGTTCCTTGTACGTTCTACATACAGGGTAAGCACAATCTGTTGGTTGACAAACCGTACGAGGCGAGAAAAATATTTTTTCTCGAAAACGACGGCAAGTGCCTCGATGAAAATATTATATTCGTGTTCCTTGTACGTTCTACGTACAGGGTAAGCACAAACTGTTGTTTGACAAACCGAACGATGCGAGAAAAATAATTTTTCTAGACAACGACGGCGAGTGCCTCGTTGAAAATATTATATTCGTGTTCCTTGTACGTTCTACATACAGGGTAAGCACAAACTGTTGGTTGACAAACCTAACGAGGCGAGAAAAATATTTTTCTCGAAAACGACGGCGAGTGCCTCGATGAAAATATTATATTCGTGTTCCTCGTACGTTCTACATACAGGGTTAGCACAAACTGTTGGTTGACAAACCGAACGAGGCGAGAAAAATATTTTTTCTCGAAAACGACGACGAGTGCCTCGATGAAAATATCATATTCGTTTTCCTTGTACGTTCCACATACAGGGTAAGTACAAACTGTTGGTTGACAAAACGTACGAGGCGGAAAAAATAATTTTTCTCGAAAGCGACGGCGAGTGCCTTGATGAAAATATTATGCTCGTGTTCCTTGTACGTTCTACATACAGGGTGAGCACAAACTGTTGGTTGACAAACCGTACGAGGCAAGAAAAATAATTTTTCTCGAAAACAACGGCAAGTGCCTCGACGAAAATATTATATTCGTGTTCCTTGTACGTTCTACATACAGGGTAAGAACCAACTGTTGGTTGACAAACCGTACGAGGCGGAAAAAATAATTTTTCTCGAAAGCGACGGCGAGTGCCTTGATGAAAATATTATGCTCGTGTTCCTTGTACGTTCTACATACAGGGTGAGCACAAACTGTTGGTTGACAAACCGTACGAGGCAAGAAAAATAATTTTTCTCGAAAACAACGGCAAGTGCCTCGACGAAAATATTATATTCGTGTTCCTTGTACGTTCTACATATAGGGTAAGAACAAACTGTTGGTTGACAAACCGTACGAGGCGACAAAAATAATTTTTCTCGAAAACGACGTTGAGTGCTTCGATGAAAATATTATATTCATGTTCCTTGTTCGTTCTACATACAGGGAAAGCACAAACTGTTAGTTGACAAACCGTACAAGGCGAGAAAACAAATTTTTCTCGAAAACGACGGCGAGTGCCCCGATGAAAATATTATATTCGTAATCCTTGTACGTTCTTCATACAGAGTAAGCACAAACTGTTGGTTGACTAACCGTACGAGGCGAGAAAATTAGTTTTTCTCGAAAACGACGGCGAGTGCCTCGATGAAAATATTATGTTTATGTTCCTTGTACGTTCTACATACAGGCTAAGTACGAACTGTAGGATGACAAACCGTACGAGGCGTGAAAAATAATTTTTCTCTAAAACGACGGCGAGTGCCTCGATGAAAATATTATATTCGTGTTTCTTGTACGTTCTACATACAGGGTGAGCACATACTGTTGGTTAACAAACCGTACGAGGCGAGAAAAATAATTTTTCTCGAAAACGACGGCTAGCGCCTCGATGAAAATATTATATTCGTGTTCCTTGTACGTTCTAAATACAGAGTAAGCACAAACTGTTGGTTAACAAACCGTACGAGGCAAGAAAAATAATTTTTCTCGAAAACGACGGTGAGTGCCTCGATGAAAATATTATATTCATGTTCCTTGTACGTTCTTCATACAGAGTGAGCACAAACTGTTGGTTGACAAACCGTGCGGGGCAAGAAAATACATTTTTCTCGAAAATGACGGAGAGTGCCTCGAGTCAGCATGCTAGAAGAGACTCTGTTAGTATCCAGTATTGAGCAACTTCTTAAATGTTGAAAAAAAAAAGGAAATGTGGATAAAACCACGACCAACGACAAAATATTTTTTGAATGAATCACTTTCGAAGTATTCTGAAAAATGTAAATATTGCGGGGAAGGTCTGCTAGATGAAACTATCACAAACTGGGTAATGTGTGATAAATATAAGGAATGGATACACATTGATTGTGAAAAAGTTGATGATGATAAATTCAGCAGATCATTTCACTGTAAATTCTACCAGGAACCCATTTTACTTGCCGAAACAGCAATAAAAAAAAAATAACTCAGTATTGGCTATTCGCTGTGTATCTTTCATTCGAAACATTTCCACAGGCAACATCCAGCAAATATCAGCTGAAACTGTTTTGCAAAGGAAATGTGAGGAATGGTTCAGGGAAAGAAAAAAACGTCTGACATCATCAAATTTTGGACAAGTTTGTAGAACCACCGAAAAAAACCTTATATCGCTCGTTTATAAAATATTATATCCCTCAGACATATACAATGTTCCAAGCATAAAATACGGAATAGAAAATGAGCACTTGGCGGTACGTCAATATTCTGAAACAACGAAAAATAAAGTTGAAGCTTCCGGATTGTGTATACATACAACTTATCCATTTTTGGCGTGCTCACCAGATGGCCTGTTAGGAAGGTTGGGTATGATTGAAATTAAATGCCCCTATTCTAAAAAGAATTATAATCCGTCAGAAGCCATAGGAAAATATGCTACCATATATTCATTTTAATGGTGAACCAGTTTTCGATCACATTTATTTCTACCAAATTCAAGAATCGCTCGAAATATTGGATAGACATTGGTGTGACTTGGTGGTTTTTTCTCCGTCAGGCATTTTAACTACAAGAATTTTCACAATTAAAAACGTTTGGCAACACATGCTTAATAAGCTAATTTATTTTTTTAACTATTTATTTCCAGAAATAATTTTGCAGACAAGAAATAAATTCAAAATAGAAGAAAATATGATAAAGAAATTTCAAGTTCATGATGGTTTACAATTTTATTTCAATGGATCAGTACAAACTCCTAATTATTACAAGGAAATGGCTAGACCTTACACAATATCAACATACGAAAATATTAAGTATATACTAAAAGACATCCGCTCAGATGATTTCTTCACTTTGTATGGAAGGCAATGGCTTTCCAATTTTGTGATAGACATTTGCTTTCATTTATACAATCCTACAGATATTCATTTACAAATATTAAATTCTCATATCAGCCAAAGCATTTTTGGACATAATTCAAACGAAAATCAGTTCAGAAATATAGTTTTCATCAAAAATATTGTAGTCATGCCCGTTCACGTCAATGGGAATCATTGGTGTCTAATTTCTTTTAATATAGAAAAGAAAGAGTTCAACTTCTTGGATCCAATGGAGGAAACAGGAAAACACTGCCAGCATTATTTTGAGAAATTTTTGAATTTTATATCAATCGTTAAATGTTCATCTTTAAATTGGAAAATTGTGAATCAACGCCACGTCAAACAAAGTGATAATTACAATTGTGGCATATATGTCATTCATTTCTTCAAACAACTCCTGGAGAGCAGATCGTTGATGGAATCGTTCAAACCAGATAATTTCAGAAGAGAACTTGAAATAATGCTGTTGAAAAAATCATCTGACATGAAACAAAAATGTTTACTTCGTGGAACATCTAACCCTGACCAAAAATCGATAGAATGTACCTCATGTCATAGGATTCTTCACTTGAAATGTATCAATCCAAAACTAAAAGACAACTATGCTTTTCCTTTTGACTATTGAGACATATGTGTGCAATTCATGACTCTGTCTTGAAATTCATTCATGAAAAGACTCAATGAATTATTCTGTTTCTTGCTAAAAGATATTTTTTTGATGAATGTATAACTACATCCATCCCTTCAAGTCCTCCTGTACTTTCCTTATAACTTAGGAATACTTCTGTTCGAATTTATAAGATGATTTTGGTTTGTTTTCATGCTGAAGTATTAGTTTTTCGAAATGAAAAATGATTTCAAGCAATTGTTCATCAATATTGTAAAGAAAGAGTTAGTTGCAGAATGACGAATTTCTTCGTTCTAATTGCAAACATTTCTTATGGTCTACACTCGAAAAATGTATGTAATGTTAAGGCAATTCGGTACCTGAAGAATGCCTATTTTATGTTAATTTCATTTACATTCAGATTTCACACAGACTGATTTCAATATGAAAATATTAGATGTTTTTTCTCTTTATTGGGAAATGTTTCTCATTGTCGTTTGGAACACGGCTTACAATGATGAATGGGATGGAGAACATCGCACAAAACAGATTTTTATTCCCAAGGTGAATTTGAAAACAAAATCTCATATGTTCGTCATTTTCCACATACTTCGATTGCATTATTGGTGTTTAGTGATCTATACAGACACTGCAATTTCAGCGTTGAAGTGACATTTCCAACAAATAACCACAGTGAACTTCAAAAAGCCGCTTCGTTTCTAATCAAAAGAGAAACATAAAATAACTTTTTAGTACGAAATCAGTTCTGGAGGAATATATTCGGAACAAGACTGTGATTTTAGTCATAGGAAATACCTACTTTTTATTCAAATATAAGAGTGTCTGATGTTTTGTATACTATTTTTTGTTTTTATTGCTGTGTAGAGAATTTTATTTTATTCTTGTACTGACATAAATTCAACTAAACAAATAATCACTGACCCTTGTTTCATTTTCCTTTCACAAAAAAAAATCTCGCCTCGTACGGTTTGTCAACCAACAGTTTGTGCTTACCCTGTATGTAGAACATACAAGGAACACGAATATGATATTTTCATCGAGGCATTCGCCGTCGTTTTCGAGAAAAAATAATTTTCTCGCCTCGTTCGGTTTGTCAACCAACAGTTTGTGCTTACCCTGTATGTAGAACGTACAAGGAACACGAATATAATATTTTCATCGAGGCACTCGCCGTCGTTTTCAAGAAAAAATATTTTTCTCGCCTCGTACGGTTTGTCAACCAACAGATTGTGCTTACCCTGTATGTAGAACGTACAAGGAACACGAATATAATATTTTCATCGAGGCACTCGCCGTCGTTTTCGAGAAAAATTATTTTTCTCACCCCTTACGGTTTGTCAATCAACAGTTTGTCAACCAACAGTTTGTGCTTACCCTGTATGTAGATCGTACAAGGAACACGAATATAATATTTTCATCGAGGCACTCGCAGTCGTTTTCGAGAAAAAATATTTTTTTCGCCTCATACGGTTTGTCAACCAACAGATTGGGCTTACCCTGTATGTAGAACGTACAAGGAACACGAATATAATATTTTCATCGAGGCACTCGCCGTCGTTTTCGAAAAAAATTATTTTTCTCGCCTCTTACGGTTTGTCAACCAACAGTTTGTGCTTACCCTGTATGTAGATCGTACAAGGAACACGAAAATAATATTTTCATCGAGGCCCTTGCCGTCGTTTTCGAGAAAAATTATTTTTCTCGCCTCGTACGGGTTGTCAACCAACAGTTTGTGCTTACCCTGTATTCAGAACGTACAAGGAACACCAATATAATATTTTCATCGAGACACTCGCCGTCGTTTTCGAGAAAAAATATTTTTCTTGCCTCGTACGGTTATCAACCAACAGATTGTGCTTACCCTGTATGTAGAACGTACAAGGAACACCAATATAATATTTTCATCGAGGCACTTGCCGTCGTTTTCGAGAAAAATTATTTTTCTCGCCTCTTACGGTTTGTCAACCAACAGTTTGTCAACCAACAGTTTGTGCTTACCCTGTATGTAGAACGCATAAGGAACACGAATATAATATTTTCATCGAGGCCCTCGCCGTCCTTTTCGAGAAAAATTATTTATCTCGCCTCGTACGATTTGTCAACCAACAGTTTGTGCTTACCCTGTATGTAGAACGTACAAGGAACACGAATATAATATTTTCATCAAGGCACTCGCCGTCGTTTTCGAGAAAAAATATTTTTCTTGCCTCGTTCGGTTTGTCAACCAACAGTTTGTGCTTGCCCTGTATGTAGAACGTACAAGGAACACGAATATAATATTTCCGTCGAGGCACTCTCCGTCGGCTTCGAGAAAAATATTTTTTCTCGCCTCGTAAGGTTTTTCAACCAACAATATGTGATCACTCTGTATGAAGATCATACGGAGAATACAGCAAGCCGCTATTTTTCAAAACTAACAATGTTCCAAATTGTATCTTATTTTTCTGGCCCTGCACGTTAATTTTTTGTGAATCTGGCAACACTGTCCGACTTATTTCATATAGTTCATATTCGACAGTCCACACGTCATAAAGTGTGGTTGGGAATGTGTGGGTAACTTCACGCAAATGTTATATTGTCAAATAATCCATTTTACCAAATTTTATTATTTTTAGTGCTACGTTTCTTACATTAAAAATCGCCTGGAAGTTGAATTCCGTCTTATTTCCTTGCCAACTTGATACCTGAGCAGTTCTGTCTCATCTTTTGGCACCCTACTTAAGGGTTAAGTATAAATTATGAATGGAAAACAGCCAAGTGCCGACAAAACACCGCTCGCACAAAATCAGGAGTATTTATAATCTAAGAAGAAAAAACCATACGGCAGAACATATGTAAGAACAAGGTAGAATTTTTTCATTTTCTATTTCGGCTCCACCCCGCGACATCCTGCTGACCAACCACAGACCGCAAATAGTGGCGGAAAGTTTCATATTCCACAAAATTTCTCGCGACAACTACAGGCTGTAAACAGTGGCGGACATTTTCATATTTCACAAAATTTTCGGCGACATCCTCCATCAACTTATGTCCCAGCGTCTGCAAATAATATGTAAAATAATCCAGTCCCGGGAAACCAGAATTACTCCGTAGGCTGTAACATTCAGTGACGAATGTTATTCATCAATTGCAAAATATTAATGTTAATGATAGCAAGGATAATAATTATCACTTATAATCTCCCTCGTGATGAAATATTGCCCAAAATTTTTTGAGTCCTACATGAATTTTTTGAGATTTATCACGAGTCGCGAAGCGACGTGGGATATTTTTTTTTTAAAATTCATATACGGGACAAATTTTCCGCAATTAATTCAAGCACGTGGGGGATTCGGTAAGAAAATTTCATACCAGAATTATATTTAAAAAAAAAACAAGTAAATATTTATTTGGACGTTATCCACAAATAAATAAAACGATGTGTGTATTGCGAGTTTTGACGTTTTTCATTATTTGAACTGTCATTAACACTGTGTGGGTTTTTACTCTGAAAGTAAATATTGCGATTTGGAAAGGACACTACCAAGTTAATAAGAAAAGAGGTGGAAAATTTAACTCCATCAAATACCAAAAAGTCTGGACTCAGTTCTTGGAGTTTTGCAAAGAAAAATTATATCTGATCGAAGAAGAAAAATCTGTTGCAGAATTAACTGCAATTTTAGAGGACTGGGGGTTAAATATGAAAAGAAGAAACTTGGAAGATTATAAAGAATCTGTAGTAAAGGAAATAACACTTTTGTTATTTATATGGGGACATTTTTAGACTCACAAATTATAATTATTTTAGGTTATCAGACTCTTTGAAAAAATTTATGGAAAAACTTGGAAATCTAGAAGTAGTTAGATTGTTTGTGACCCCTACCTCGAAGTGAAATGCAAACTATTCGAAGGAATGGTACAAAAATTGCCCTGTAGGTAAAAATACAATTTCATCATGGTTAAAAGAATCTGGTTGTTAAATAGGAGTTGATGTGAAGAAGGTAAAAATCACAAATCACTTTGCGAGAGCTACAGCGATATGAAACTTGGTGAAAAATTGCGTTCAAGAGCAACAACCTATAAAGATTACAGGTCACAGTAACGCTCATTCTATCAAACCGTATCTTCAGATGGATGTGGGTCATCATGAAAATATATAGTTGGTGCCATGAGGGGCGAGCATTCTCTGAGGAACAGTTTGAATTCGAATACAATGACTGATGAAATTGGTATATTGGTAATAATTATAATAGTCATAATAATACTACTTGTTAAAAAAAAATTAAATATGCTTCTATATAGTGTCATAGAAATTACGTAGATGTATTCATTAAAATAATAATTCTGGTTCTTATGATTAACTGGAGTTGTGGTATTTTTTCAAATATATATTAACTGTCTCTTAATTCAATAAACCCATGTAAAAAGGCATTTGATTATACTTTTGTATGCATTATTTTTTCATGCAATATTTATTTTTAGTATCGTATCGTTTAGGGGATTTTGTTTAATCTCCCCGTGCCCTAGTTAAATTAAAAAATATATAATAGGTTTCAGCAAAATGTCAACAACTCGGGAGATACTTTTTTGGTTTTCCCCGTGTCCTAGTGAAATAAAATATATAATATCAGATAAATTTTTAAATAAAATTGAATGTTTTCATACAATTTTCTTGCTTGGTTTCAGGGAAATGTGAATAGTGACTAAAAATGAAAGTGGATGTTCGTATTGGGGGATATTTTTTTCCCGTGCCCTTGTAAAACAAAATATATAATATCAGATAATTTTTTATATAAAATTGATGGTTTTCATACAATTTTTCTGCTGGATTTCAGGTAAATGTCAATGTTGATTGAAAATGAAAGTGGATGTTCGTATTGAGGGATATTTAAATAAAATTTATAATATCAGATACATTATTATATAAAATTAATTGATTTCATATAGGTTTCAGGGAAATGTCAACATTGACTACAAACAAAGCAAAAAATATATAACTATACCTATACAAAGAAGTAGTAAATTCGTGATGTTGCAGTCAAATGGTGAGCTAATCAGAAATACTCTTTGAAATTTGTCGAGCTTTCGACAATATTTATTGTCTTCTTCAGGACGACTACAAAATGTATGGTTTATAGTTGGTATAAATATAAATATAGTTGGCTACTGACTAACGTGAGAATTAGAATGAAATTGGAACCAAACGGACAGAAAACATGACATTTGATGTATGACAATGATGATGACAATTTATATTTGATAACTAATCAAGAAGGAAAATTCTGATACTGGGTGAAATATAGATTATTTTCAGTATCAAAACAACTTTTCCAAATATTGAGGTGGCTTTGAGAACTTTTTTATGTATTCCTGCAACAAACTTTTCAGGTGAAAGGTCGTTTTTAACTGAAATAAATAAACTTATAAAAAAACTTTTTAGAGAAAAGCTTTTATTTGAATACACTTAAAAGAAGAAAATGAATTTTAAAGTGAATTAATCCCATCATTTTGTAACATAATACAATTTTAAATGATGAATAGCTTATCGCGAGAAGTATCTCTGCATTTCTTAAATTGAATTCGAAATCACCTCAAGACTTATTCTTACGACAAGCTTTTACATTGTTTAAAATTTTATTATGTAACAAAATTATGGGTTTAATCCCCTTTAAAATTTATTTCCTTCTTTTTAGTGCATTCAAATGAAAGCTTTTCTCTAAAACCATTTTTTTATGTTTATTCATTCATTTCTTAATCTGTTCATTTCAATTAGTGCGTCATTATTGCACGGTCGCTTGCCTTTTGATTTACTACAATCTAGTTCTTCAATGGGGACACCTTCCAGTGACTTGACCCTACAAAGCCACATACGCAGCAGCGAAGAGCTATGGGCCTAGATAGACAACGGCATGGTCATCAGTACTACCCTGCATTTTGTGTACTGTGCAAGCCCAGCATAATATAATTGGCAACAAACAATATATTCTTTCGTCATAATTTTCATCGTCCGAAACAATCAGGAAATTTTCCAATTTTCTACGCATTCTCAATCTGGATAGGAGAGTGAAATCTTTCAAAACTATATGTGTAAGAGAGTACTTACCTGTCCTACACGGGTAAACGCTAACTCTGCCTTTTAATAGTTTTTGTAACCTGTCCCACAATCAATAAAAGCAATTTATTATTATTATCATTATTATCATTATCATTATTTTTATTATAATTATCATTTTTTTTCCTGTAAGGAATGTACCAGTCAGGACAGGTCTCCGGTGCTCCGATACATCCGGAGGGCGCGCTGGTGTCGTTAACCCCAATAACCACTCCCTACGTCCGTAGGGTAAGTGACTATTGGGTCCGAGAATCATGTGCCCTGAGTGGACGGAGCGAACCAAGGATAACGTCCTTCTGCATTCGTGCTGCAAAGATTTCTGCCATATTACGGCAAGCCGTTATCATCTTCAAGTTAGAGAGCAGTGTGTCCATCATTCCACCAAGGACTCCTTTAATCAGAACCACCATTTTGACAGAATGGTCCGGATACAACCTGCGGAGTTCGAAGAGAAGATCTCGATATTTAGTCCGTTTTTCCTTCTCTTTTTGAACGATATTCATTTCGCCTGGAGCGGAAAACTCCATGACGAATATCGTTCTAGTTTGGTGGTCGAGGAGGACAACATCAGGCTTATTGGCTTGTATTTTCCTGGAAGTGGGGAATGGGTGTGTCCAATAGATTCGGCAACTCTCATTCTCCACCACGGACTCAATATCCCCCGGAATATAAGGCGGCGTGTCGTAGATGGTAGTACAACACTCGTCGCGACGCGTTATGCCTGTTGATATAGGCTGAGACCGCATAAGCTGGGCATGCTGATTGCAAATGCATTACGGTCTCAGGAGCCCCACGACATGCACTGCATCAGGTGTTGGGGACGTCTATACCCATAACGCGACTACGGTAGACAAGGGTGTTGAAGACACCATCTTAGCAGGCCATTATGAATCCCTCGGTCTCCGACTTTAGCTCACTCGACCTGAGGAAGGCAAAGGTCAAGCTTTTAGATAAGCCAAGGTCTTCGATGTTGTGGAAGAAGACACCATCTTATCCGTATATAGCTGTAGGAGGACATCTGTCTCCGCAGCATTGATGTTAGCTTTCAGCTGAACGGGTCCCAACTTGGTGACAAAGTTTGGGTTAGTCCGTTCAGTGTCGAATACGAGACCAAGTTCATCGGCTGCACGGGTTGCAGCCTTGAAAAAAATGCTCCAATCCCTGCTTTTTTATGGTCGCGGACCATGCAGATCAGAGGATCTGAACTCCTGATGACTTTACAGGCCCCATCCAGAACCATTCTGTTATGCAGATACTCCAAACTCAAAAGTCCACGGCCTCCCCGTTGTCTGGGAAAGTATAACCGTGGAATGGACGATACAGGATGCAAGCTCCTATTGAGATTTATTATTTTGTGAGTTTTAACGTCGAGTTGTCGCAGCTCTTCCTTAGTCCACTTCATCACTCCGAAAGAGTAGAGAAGAATCGGAACGGCAAGCATATTAGTTGCAGCAACTTTGTCCTTCCCCGGCAGTTCTGATGAGCAGATCTGTCGGAGTTTAGGCTGATACTTGCCGCGGAGAGTTTTTAACTGTGATTACGTCTAGGGAGCGGCGTTGCTCCACCCCTAGGTAGGTATAAGTCTCTCTGGCATCCAGATGATGTAGGATGCTTCCGTCTACGAGCTGCACATCCTCTCCGTATTACTCGCATCGTCCTCTTTTGAAATGAACCGTGGCACATTTGCCAATCCCAAATTCCATACCGATAGCATGCGTATATTCTTCCACCAATCTAAGGGACTGATGTAGGTCCCTTTCTCTAGAGGCATATAATTTGAGGTCATCCATATAATATAGATGGGTGACTTTATGCCTCCGGTTGCTGGGGGTGCCGCAGCTGTATCCATGGGTATTCTTGAGTGCAACGGACAATGGCAATAGTGAGATGCAGAAGAGAATAGGGCTGAGGGAGTCTCCCTTAAACACACCTCTTCTAATGATGACTTGCTCTGTTTGGGCAATGTCTCTACCAGATCTTATGGTGAAGCGAGTCCTCCAGAGCGGCATCAGTTGTCCAATACATCCCACTATTTGATCGGGTACCTCAAGGCATTTGAGCAAATGCATGATTAACTCATGCGATGTATCAAATGCCTTGCGGTTATCGATCCAGGCCATTGAAAGGTTACGACCATACTGCACGGAGTCCTGCATGATACATCTATCGATGAGCAGGTTCTCCTTGCAGTCGGCGACCCCTTTCTTTGACCCTCTTTGCTCATATATCCGTTCATACACCGGATCAACTGCGGAGAGAATGCGCGTTCATGAGATACGTGTAAACACTTTATAACACGCATTCAAGCATATTATCGGCATGTTATTCTTTGGATACGACAAATCTCCGTTTCTGGGGATGAGCACGGTTCGCCCCTCGACAAACCACTTCGGAATCTGCTGCTCCTCATCTAGCCATGAGTTAAACTCTAGCCAGATGGCGGTGGGTTGTTGAAATTTTTTTCCACCAATAGTTATTTAACCCATCAGAGCCTGAAGCAGCGAAGTTCTTTTAGCCTTTGAGGGCCTCTCGAACTTCTTCCGTGGTTATCGGATTGCGCAGATCATTGAGCTCAGGCTGCCGAAGCCTCCTGCAGAATGCTTCGAACTGCGCTAGGGCTGAAGTATCTACGTTGAGTGGTTGCGGATACTCATAGATATTCTTCCAGAAGGTTTTCACCCGATCTGCAGCCGGCGGGTTATCGACAACACGTGGAGGCTCTTAGAATAAGCGAGAAGGTTTATCGTGATGTTTTTCGCGATATTTCTCGCCCGCCTCACTAATGACTTCTTTGCAACCACTAGCATTCGAATCTTATCAAGACAGTGCTGTTTGATGGTAAACAGCACACCTCGATTTAATGTGTGGTGAGCTCAGCTCAATTTTGCGGAAATTTGCCGCATTGCGGGTGTGAAAGGCCTAGTGGCCGTCACTTAGTCCACCACACACTGGATACGAGACGCGTGTGGTTTCGCCGACTTGACATTTGCTTCCATCTTGTGAACACGTCGCTCATGCTCACAACCAGAGCGGTGGTGTCCCTCCTCTCCGTTTGGGATAGAGCATGTGCGGCATCGTACACAACAGAATTGATCTGCCAGATGTCAGCCTCTTCTGGCAGAACATCGCCAATCTCCGCATCCACCCGTGCCAGTTCTTGCGGCTTCAAGGGCTTCATATAGTGAAGCGCCTTGCGGGTTCTGATATCCTCCATCAGTGGTACAATGCGATCCTCTTCTACAGTCAGAACGACACGTGGCATATCAAACACTTCTGCCACTTTGTTAACCGGCTGAGGAGGAGCTCTAACATAGCCTCGAGCCCGAAGATAAGATACATAATCCCTGAAATTTTGAGCAGAAACGGCGGTATGCTCTGGGTATATCTCACACCATGTATCCTCCATGGACGGGCTCACTGCTCTCGTAGCAATACAGAAGTCCGTCCCTTGATACATCCGTCTACTCAAAGCGTCCGCTGTCATTGCAGTTGTCATCATTTGGCAAATCATCGTTGTTGGCCCTACCACCTTGCCTTTGACGCCTATCCGAGGGGATTGGTTGTTGGGGGCTCTTACCCGATTATTTCCGGAGAGAAAGATGCCCATTCTGTCCCGGATGCGCATGAGCTGCAGGTCCGATTTTGTATCCTTTGCTCGTGTAGGTGGTGGCGCAACTCACCAAGGCCATTAGGTGTTGGTTGACCTTCCTGCCTATTTATTATTAATATTATTATCATTATCTTCTTTTCCCTTAGGAGTGTACCAGTCAGGCCATGTCACCGGTGCTCCGTCCCTTCCGGAGGACGCGCTGGTGTCGTTTACCTCAATAACCACTCCCTACGTCCGTAGGGTAAGTGACTATTGGGTCCGAGAATCATGTGCCCTGAGTAGACGGAGCGAACCAAGGATAACGGCCTTCTGCATTCGTGCTGCAAAGATATCTGCCATATTATGGCAAGCCGGTATTATCTTCAAGTTAGAGAGCAGTGTGTCCATCATTCCACCAAGGACTCCTATAATCAGAACCACCATTTTGACAGAATGGTCCGGATACAACCTGCGGAGTTCAAAAAGAAGATCTAGATTTTTAGTCCATTTTTCCTCCTCTTTTCGAACGATATTCATTTTACCTGGAGCGGAAAACTCCATGACAAATATCCTTCTACTTTGGTGGTCGAGAAGGACAACATCAGGGTTATTGGCTTGTATTTGCCTGAGGCTGGGGAATGAGTAGTTCCAATAGATTCGGCAACTCTCGTTCTCCACCACAGACTCAATATCCCACGGAACATAAGGCAACACCGGTGTCTCGTCTATACCGTACGAGTGTCGTAGATGGTAGTACAACACTCGTAGCGCCGCGTCATGACTGTGGATATGGGCTGAGACCACATAAGATGGGCATGCTGATAGCAAATGCATTACGGTCTCAGGTGCCCCAAGACATGCCCCATCGGGTGTCAGCGACGTCTATACCCATCACGCAACTACGGTAGACAAGGGTGTTGAAGACACCATCCTGGCAAGCCATTATGAATTCCTTGGTCTCCGACCTGAGGAAGGCAAAGGTCAAGCTTTTGGATAAGCCAAGGTCTTCGATGTTGTGAAAGAACACCATGCATTGGCTTATCCATATGTAGCTGTAGCAGGACCTCTGTCTCCGCAGCTTTGATGTGAGCTTTTTGCTAAATGGGTCCCAACTCGGTGACAGAGTTTGGGTTAGCCCGTTCAGTGTCGAATTCGAGACCAAGTTCATCGGCCGCACGGGTTGCTGCCTTAAAAAGAAATGCTTCTTCCCTGCTTTTTCATGGTCGCGGACCATGCAGAGAAGGGGATCTGAACTCCTGATGACTTTACAGGCCCCATCCAGAACCATTCTGTTATGCAGAAACTCCAAACTCAAAGGTTCACGGCCTCCCCGTTGTCTGGGAAAGTATAACCGTGGAACGGGCGATTTAGGATGCAAGCTCCTATTGAGATGCATCATTTTGCGAGTTTCAACGTCGAGTTATCGCAGCTCTTCCTCAGTCCACTTCATCACTCCGAAGAGTAAAGGAGGATCGGAGCGGCAAGCATATTAGTTGTAGCAACATTGTTCTTCCCCGACAGTTCTGATGACCAGATCTGTCGAAGTTTATGCAGATTCTTGCCGCGGAGAGACTTTTTAATTGTGAATACCTCTTGAAGGCGGCGTACCTCTACCCCTAGGCAGGTATAAGTCTCTCCGGCATACAGATGATGTTGGATGCTTCCGTCTACGAGCTGGACATCCTCTCCGTATTCCTCACATCGTCCTCTTTCGAAGTGAACCGTGGCACATTTGTCAATCCCAAATTCCATACCGATAGCATGCGTATATTCTTCCACCACCCTGAGGTACTGATGTAGGTCTCGTTCTCCAGAGGCATATAATTTGAGGTCTTCCATATAAAATGGATAGGTGACTTTATGCCTCCGGTTGCTGGGAGTGCCGCAGTGTTACCTACGGGTATTCCTGACTGCAACGGACAATGGCAATAGTGGGATGCAGAAGAGAAGAGGGCTGAGGTAGTCTCCCTGAAACACGCCTCTTCTAATGATGACCTGCTCTGGTTGAACTATGTCTCTACCAGATCTTATAGTGAAGCGAGTCCTACAGAGCGGCATCAGTTGTCCAATGCATCCCACTATTTGACCGGGTACCTCAAGGCATCTGAGCAAATGCATGATTAACTCATGTGATGTATCAAATGCCTTGCGGTAATCGATCCAGGCCATGGAAAGTTTACGCTTATACTGCACGGAGTCCTGCGTAATACATCCATCGAAGAGCAGGTTCTCCTTGCACCCGGCGACTCCTTCTTTTGACCCTCTTTGCTCATATAACCGTTCATACACCGGATCAACTGCGGAGAGAATGCGCGTGTATCCAGGCAGATCGACAGAAACCGCGGCGACGAACTTTTTGGAGTACATTTACAAACACATGGACTCTGGAAAGTATGTTGCAGCACTTTTCTTCGATTTGTCGAAAGCGTTTGACTCAATAGATCTCACTATTGTTTACGACAAACTGTAATAAAAGGGCTAAGAGGAAATATTCTTTCGTGGATTATATCATATCTCAGATATATATGATGTCGACCTTGGAGTTCCACAAGGCTCGGTTTTGGGTCCACTAATATTCCTACTATTTATAAATGACCTGCCCTTTCATGTAAAATCTGAATGTATGGTACTTTTCGCGGACGATACTTCTATTGCGGAAGAAGCCGATAGCATATAGGAATTGCAGGAGAAATTGAACAAAATTTCGAATGGGTTCACTACATGGTGTAACAAAATAAATTAATTGTCAATGCAGACAAAACAGTATTGATTCCGTTCTTTGGAAAAAAAAACAGAATATATACCATTAAAAATTACTGTAAATAATAAAACAATTGAACCATCTGAAGGTACTAAATATCTGGGTATATTTATTGACCCTGTATTGAAATGGGACAAGAAAATTAGTTACGTTTGCAATAGGTTGAATAGTAGTTTTTATGCTATACTTCAATTCAAAAATATTCTAGATGAAAAATCGCTCTTGGAGGTATATTATGCAATGGTCCATTCAATATTAATGTATAATATAATTTTATGGGGTAGCAGTAGTGACATCAAAAGAGTGTTCATTGCCCAGAAAAGAATAATTCGCCTTATGTTCAATCTGAAAAGAACAGACTCCTGCAAACATTTTTTCAAAAAATATAAAATTTTTACCGTACCGAGTATATTCATATACACCCTTATAATTTATATAAAAAAAATGAAATGAATTTGGAGACTAATGCTCAGACGCATAGGTATCCAACAAGAAAAGGAAATTTGCTGAAAACTGAAATGCATAAAACCAAAATTTTTGAAAGGTCTCCAATATATGTTGGATCTAAATTATTCTACAATTGCCTGCCCGCTAAGTTGAAATCAATTTCAAACTTGGATGCTTTCAGAAATAAAGAATCTGTCAATGAAAATTCAATGCTGGAACTGAGTTTGAACTTGGATGATGTTCAAAAGGGTCTGAAAGATGTGAAGATCAGTTCAGAAACAGAAAAACTCTCTATGAAACCACCTCAGTTTGATGGAAAAACACCATGGGCAAACTACCGCAGACAATTTGAAGCTGCAGCAAAGGCAAGTGGGTGGAATGCAGGAGATAGAGCTGTGGCACTAACACTGGCGTTGCGTGGAGAAGCAACGAATATCTTACAAACCCTCACGGCTCAAGAACAAGAGGACTATGAGCAGCTTATCAAACATCTAGAGTTACGGTATGGACAGACCCATCTAAAACATGTGTACCACTCACAGCTCAAGAACCGCTGCCAGAAATCAAGCGAATCCCTACAGGAATTTGAAGCTGACATTGCACGCTTGGTTTGCCTTGCATACCCAGCCACACCGGAAAAAGTAATGGAGCGACTAGCAGTCCAGGCATTCTCAGATGGACTTCGTGACCAGGAAACCAGACTAGCATTGACACTAGCTCGTCCAACACCACTGGCACGCGCTTTGGAATTTGAGGCGGTGAAACAATCCTGTAAGAGCCAAAGCAAGGTCCGGATGATGGAAGAAGACCGACAGGAGACTTCCGGTATTGAAGCTGCCATAAGGAAAGTGATGAAGGAAGTGTTGCCCGAGAAGAGATTAGTGAGATGCCGGAACTGTAGGAAACATGAACACGTGCGTAGCCAATGTCCAACCCTCAAGAGGTCGAGACCAACGAAGGTTGTAGAGAAGGGGCAATCGTCGGCCTATACTCAGAAAGCCCCGGTGAACAACGCATATGTCGCTGTCCTCCAACGACAGAACAAATGAGCCTTCGTAGACGGTTTCATTGACAACAAGCCCTGCGCAATGCTGCTGGATACAGGTGCGACTAGGACAATCCTTGGGCCTGCTTTTATCAAAACACCAGAGAGAATGGAACCATCATCCTGGAAACTACGCACAGCAACAGGAGAGCCGGCCACTGTACATGGTGAGCTACCAATTGAACTGATTCTAGGCAGCACAAAAGTGAAACATCGGGCATTAGTAGCGGATATTGAGGACGAGGCAATTATTGGAATGAACATCATGAATTCCAGAGGGTTCAAATTGAATATCAAAGATGGCGTTCTACGTGTGAACGGAGAAGAGCTGGTGCTACATGGAAGAAGTGAAGAGATGATTCGTGTTCTGCTGGCTGAAGATGTGAGTGTACCCGAGAGGGCTGAGACCATACTTGAGGCTCGCTTGGACGGAGGTGCGAGCAATGGAAGCGTGGTGACGTTCGAGCCCAAGCTTCATGATGAGATAATTGAACGAGGGATTGCACTAGGCAAGACTTTGTTGCGTGCTGATAAAGGACCCCGCACACCTTATATGGGAAAATGGCTCTCCGTCAAATTTCTTGAATTTTTGATATGTTGTAGAATTGATCATTCCGATGAAATGTTTCAACGGGCGCAACACGATCCTATGACTAGTTTTCGAGATACAGGGTGTTGAATATGAGAAACATTCACTTTTCATCACTCTGTATCTGCCAAGTTACGATTTAGTTCGGATTTATCTTTTGTGGGATCATCATCACATCCGTGTATGATGAATTCATGAGAAATTCATTTCCAAATCTTTTCGTAGTACAGGGCGATTTCACTTGAAAACAATGCTATTTTGAGACTTTCATAATTTAGTTGTTTTATAAAGAGAAAATGCGAGAAAAAGTAGAATTATCACATAATATTATAAATTCATTTCATCTAGCATCACAGTTGATACAATTCATACAAGGTGATTCACAAATATGGAAACAAAACGAATTTTGGTTTTTGGGACACCTTGTAGTAATAAACCAACCTAAAATGACAAAATTCACTTGAAGAATGTTAAATGATATGTTCCATCGTATACAGAGTCGAATGATATCAATTTGAAAAATTAGTTATACTTTAATAAATAAAAACCTTGATTTTTTTAAATCACCCTATATCTCATAAGGGAGTCCGAAAAGAATTCAATATTTTTTCATGGGAGAACTCGAAATACTTTCATCCATATTGTACAAAATTTTCAGCGGAATCCCATGACGGGTTTTTTCATATACAAGGCGAAAAATGTATGAAGAAAGCTACGATCGGTACATTTTCCCATTGCTATATTTTCAGTCCAGTTTTCGGCGGGTTTGCTGTAGTTCTTCCTCGTCCGGCCGCTTTTACTCGAAATAAAAATATTTCAATAAAATAGTGATCAGTTATTATACCGTACAATAGCGTACCGCATCCCTCGAAAAAAAGCCATAACTCGAATTATTATCTGCACAAGCATCGTCTAGTAGGCGATTCAATGGAAAAGTTATTTTTTCATGCTTAGTGTTTCTCAGAAGTTATATTATACTTATTACATCCGCAGAAGTTCGTTTTTTCGAATTTTCACTCTATAAAACAATAAAATAGTGAAAGTCTCAAAATAGCATTATTATCAAAGGAAATCGCCCTTTACTACAAAAAGATTTGGACATGAATATCTCATGAATTTGTCACATAACGAAAATACCACATAGGATAAATCAGAAAAAAATCATAATTTGTATGTAATTATTTCTATCGGCTTATATAGATATATATTAAATCAAATTCTCGGCATATTTTTACACCAAATTAACGTTTTATGTTTCAATTATGTTCTTGTATCTTCGAATCGTATATATGTTTGTATATAGTATATACCCCCTTTCAGAGAACGTTTCTCTTTCTTGTATTTGAAACATCATCTGAATCATCTTCGAATACCTACTTATTAATATATTCCTCTTATTTCGTAGTAGGCATGGAGAACAATTCAAAGAGGATAAAATCAACAAAATTCTTATGTCAATAGTCGTTTTCTTGTTGTCATAAAGCCCGAGAACTCTTTTTGGGTTATTGGACTAATTGAAGTTTCTTTTTTACTGTTCAAGTTTATGTGATTTTCAGTGTTTGTTGAACTTTGCTGAACAATATGGCCTTCGCAAATAGAGTGAGTTGTTATGTTTGTGACCGAAATGTTATTCCTAGACTCTCAATGCGTTTGAATAGAGGAGATAATATTGATGTTTTGCAAATTGCAACATATCGAAGACAAACTGCGGGAAATCCACCATTGATATTCAGGATGATACAAAAATATGTTTCAATTGTAATAACACAGTAATGAATGACATTATTGCTATGGAAAATAACCCGAATTGCCTTCGTCTCAATGTGTTGTCCCGCGTATCAAGTCGTGCGTGCATTATTTGTAATGCTCGTCAAAATATTCAAAGACTTTC
This sequence comes from Chrysolina oricalcia, assembly GCA_944452925.2. Classification (NCBI taxonomy): domain Eukaryota; kingdom Metazoa; phylum Arthropoda; class Insecta; order Coleoptera; family Chrysomelidae; genus Chrysolina; species Chrysolina oricalcia. The sequence continues at coordinate 32,702,788 of OX101809.2, read as the reverse complement.
TTTAGAATGTAGAGTGGATATTTTTGTTGCTTCTGATATCTATGTCCCAGATTTCTTGAGAATTTGTGGTCACCATCTTGATCATCAAGGTTTCCTTCCAAATTACTTGCATGGAGGTTTGAATTTTGTGAATAAACCATACATAATTTCCAATCTTCAACATTTTCTTCAAAGAATGAGGACATTTGCTAATAGAAACAGGCCACTCCGTAACTGGGAAGATATCAATTGTTTCACTGAAGACGAATTTAAGTATCTGACATCAATCTCAAAAAATCATTTTCGACAATTACTAGAATTTTGTGATATTGTTGAACAAGGTGGCAAGAGAAGAAATGTCGAAAGAAAACATTTGCTGACATTTTTGATCAAAATGAAACATGGAGTTTCAGATGAGTTTTTGAAAATATTGTTCAGTTATCCATCTCGACAAACAGCAAGCTTCATTATTTCTAATGTGAGATTATCTCTTTTACAAAGGTTCGTACCGAACAATATTGGATTCAATTCAATAACAAGAGAAAATTATATTAACAGTCATGTATCCCCTTATACGAATCAACTGTACAATCCCACACCAGATATTCCCAAAGCAATAGTTTATATAGATTGTACCTACAATAAAATAGAAAAGAGCAGTAACTTCCGGGTATTGAGGCAATCATACTGTTTCCACAAGAATGAACACTTGGTCAAACCAGAGATCATAGTTGCCCCCGATGGCTATATCTTAGCAATCAACGGGCCGTACTTCGCAGATGCTAGGAATAATGATGCAAGTGTTCTAAATCACGAATTACAAGTTGATTTGAATGGAATGAAAACATGGTTTCAAGAAGGAGATATTGTGATAGTCGATAGAGGCTACAGAGATTAAATCAATAGTCTACAAGAACTTGGCTTGCATTACTATATGCCACCATTTCTACCGCCGAATCAAAGGCAATTAACGACAAATGAAGCCAATCAGGCACGTTTAATAACCACTACTAGATGGATTCTTGAAGCTAGAAATGGACATTTTAAGTCAATTTTCAAATTTTTTCGTCAACCCATAACAGCAATACATGCTGCGAAGCTACATGACTATTACCTGATTGCTGGCGCTCTTATAAATAAATTCCATCCATTGATAAATATGCCTGGAACGTTGGATACGGCCACACAAATGTTGGTTGATTCCGATGATGTCAACATTGTTCAGGCACGAGTTGAAGCTGAAAGCCTCCGAACTAGGAATGGTCGATGGATTCGTTTAAATCAATATCATATACAATCGTTTCCTCGCCTTGATATTGAATATTTAAAATTACTTACTGGAACATATCATTTACACTTGGCTGCGTCATATATCCAAGATACAACTCGTAGAGATGGTGAAGTAGACAACATTTTAGAAGTCGATGAGTTAGTTACATGGGGAACCCAATTTCCTAAGATTCAGAATATTTTCTCGGTTCAGGAATGCTGCTAAACACATGCTTTGGGTTGTTTTCACTGAAAGAGGTGACGAAAATCTAGAAGATCCTGCTCTCCCCATTACGGGGTATTATTGTACTTGTAAGTCCGGTGCTAGGACTTTAGGAACTTGTGCGCATGTTGCTAGCGTGATATGGTTTTTGGGGTACGCTAGATATCAAGAAAACATACATTTTCCATCCAATCGTCTTTTAGATTCCATAGGAGATGCTGCAAATAGAATGCTTCCAGAGGACATGGATATCGGTCCAGAAATAGTTTAATTTTATTGGTTATTGGTAAGAATCTCCTTCTAATTCGTATTTGATAATGTTTTTTGATTAGGGAAAAATTCAGTTATCCATCATGTATTTTCCTTGTTGTATTGTCATGCACATGCTCGTGCCAACCCAATATCCGAAAGATATATCACATCCCGTTGAACTTCTATCAATTTATGTATAGATTATATATATATATATATATATATATATATATATATATATATATATATATATATATATATATATATATATATATAGAAGTAAATAGAGTGATTTATGTTTTATTTCCGGGAGCCACCATCATCCGTCGACAGCTGTTTCGTGGTTTCCCACTCATCAGGACAGCTTTATGGTTGCTCTCGATTCCATGGTTCGTGCCAAATTAAGTTTCAACTAGTGACTGTAGATGTCACAAGTTACTTCCTGTTATATATATAATAATATCTCCATAACTACTCAATTGGAAATGTAATTTTTTCCTAACTTACAAAACAACAGTCGTATATTTCAACAGTTGGTACTACATTACAGTTGGTACAAGATTACAGTTGGTACAAGATTACAGTTGGTAACATTGACTTGAAAATTACAGATTTCTTTTCTATTGACAACTGATTTGTGTCCCTTGGATACAATCAACAAGTCTTTTGTTTTTCGACTGAAATTTCAAAATTTTCTGTTATTTATATTCGTAAAGTCTTTTTTCCTTATTATTTACAATTTTAAGCTGTAATGTCACTATACAAAGAACTAAGAACATGTCAACTAACCTCACTATAGTTGTAAGTAAAATTTTAATAACATCAAAATGTATAATTGACATAATAATTCTTTGTAGTTCCCTGAAGATGTAAATAAAATTTACGAAAGCTTGGAATAATCTCTATAAAAGAGTACACTTTTGACTTTGCTGCAATCCCCAATATCAACTAGTTTTATTCTTAACTAGTCAGCAACGACTACCCTTTCTATATTCTACAGATATGGGGTTTTATCGTAACATCCTGATTACATATGGTGACATAGCAGTGCAGAAATTGAAGTTGTGGTCCAAGAACAAGATGAAATTGGCCAAAGAATATAATAGACGCTGTTTTCTATTACAATGCAAGAAGTTAGGAATTCTTCCAAATCACATTACCTCAGCGATTAGACCTATTGAGAACCTACTTCTTAGGCAAGAGGCTCATGCGAATATCAAGCAACAGAATTACAGGTTAGGAATAAAATTACTTAACATTGAGATTTCTACAAATCATACTTTGATTAAAAATTTAGAGTGTTCTCTGACGACAACTAGGAGTGAAATCATTTCTCTTACAAGTGAACTTATTTTTGAAAATTTTCGCAGTAAACAATTAAGAACATATAATGAACTGTTCCACGATGTAAAAAGTAGAAATATCAATAAAATTAATAACCTAAAAAACAATCATTTTCGAAAAAAATTAAGAACAAAACCAAACTGGATATCAAATATTTCTAACACCATCATTCCTGAAGATATTTTACAATTTTTTGCTTTAGGACCAAAGTTCAGTGTGGAACCGTTAATTATAAAAGACATTTCCATCAAGAGTTTTTTAGCTGATGTTGATTACATCACTTCATCTATCAGTGACGAATACCAAAGAAATATCACTATAGCAAGAGCAACTAATATTATAACTAATAATATACAATCAAATCAGCATTCTTCTATTTTTAGAGGCTTACTTTTAAAATCAAAAAAGTTTCTAAAAGACAATCCGAATCTGATATTGATTCAATCTGACAAAGGTAATGTGACAGTCATTATGGAAAAAGATCAATATCTTAATCTTTCAAATGAAATAATTATCAACAGTAATTCCTATATTGAATTAGCAAAAGATCCTACGACTACGATACAAAGTAAAGCTAATTAATTTTTGAAAGTACTTAAAGACACAAATCAAATTGATGATGTCACAAAAAAGAAACTCACATGCTATAATGCTATTTCTCCAAAATTCTATTCATTACCAAAAATACATAAACCTACTTTATCGATGAGACCTATAGTTTCATGTATTGGTGCTCCAACAGAAGCCATTGCCTCACTTCTCACAGATATTCTAACTAAAGCATATGATTCCGATAATGAATACTTTATACAAGACTCTTTTGAAGTAAATAATAAATTTAATAACACAAACATACCTAATGACTACGTTTTGGCAAGTCTTGATGTGGTTTCTCTTTTCAGTAATGTATATTTAGAAGTTTGTCAAAGATCAATTCACAAAAATTGGTATCGTGTTAGCAATTATTGTAACATTAATGAAGAAACATTCATGAAAATTTTAACTTTCTTGTTCAATAACACATATTTCTCTTTTAACAACAAAATTTATAAACAAAGTTTTGGAACTCCAATGGGAGCTTCAATCTCCCCTATATTAGCTTCATATGTGATGGATGATGTGTTGGACACAGTAATTCCAGTACTATCATTTAAACCTTTTTTCATCAAAAAATATGTTGATGATATCATTGTCGCTTTACCAAAAGATGGCATTACTGAGATTCTTAGTACTTTTAACAGCTTTGACCCATATATTCAGTTTACAATAGAAACTGAGGATGATGATTTTTCCGTACCTTTCTTAGATACAAGATTCATACGTGGTCTTAATAACAAAATTCTTATAGACTGGTACAGGAAACCATGCAGTTCTGGAAGATATATTAACTTCGAGTCTTATCACAAGCGGTCAATGAAAATAAACCTTGTGAAACAAATGAAAGCTAGAGTACTCAAAATCTCAGATAGATCCTTTCATAAAAAAAACCTAGATATTCTTTTCAAACTCTTTTCTGACAATGCTTATCCACCAAAATTACTGAGAAGTATTCTGTTCAGCACACCATTAAATATTGAAACAGATATTATATCTAACAATCTGAACATATCCATTAATAGCAATGTTGCTAATACTAATCCTACAAATCCTACAATTCCTACATTCACTTCACTTCCATATATAAGAGATATTACACCAAGATTGTCCAGGCTCTTTCATTCAGTATGTAATGTCAAAATAGCAAATAAAACTATTTTACCAATAAGATCAATTTATTCAAAAGTGAAGGATAAAATTCCATTAACTTCCACTTCAAATGTAGTATATAGCATTCCTTGTCAGGACTGTGATAAAAATTATATTGGCCAGACTTCTAGAAGCCTGAAAAGTAGAATCTCCTCACATAAAAGTGATTGTAGACTTCATCCTGAAAGATGTGCTCTTGCTGATCATGTAAACAAATTTGACCATCGAGTAAATTATAACTCAACTAAAATATTAGCTAAAGAGACACATATGACTAAGAGAACTTTTTTGGAAATGGCCTTCATATATCAAGACAAAAAATGTATGAATAAAAGAACTGATATAAATCATTTGAGTGAGATTTATTCCTTCTTATTGTCGTTAGACCACACTCTCCATATGAATAATAATATCTCCATAACTACTCAATTGGAAATGTAATTTTTTCCTAACTTACAAAACAACAGTCGTATATTTCAACAGTTGGTACTACATTACAGTTGGTACAAGATTACAGTTGGTACAAGATTACAGTTGGTACAAGATTACAGTTGGTACAAGATTACAGTTGGTACAAGATTACAGTTGGTACAAGATTACAGTTGGTAACATTGACTTGAAAATTACAGATTTCTTTTCTATTGACAACTGATTTGTGTCCCTTGGATACAATCAACAAGTCTTTTGTTTTTCGACTGAAATTTCAAAATTTTCTGTTATTTATATTCGTAAAGTCTTTTTTCCTTATTATTTACAATTTTAAGCTGTAATGTCACTATACAAAGAACTAAGAACATGTCAACTAACCTCACTATAGTTGTAAGTAAAATTTTAATAACATCAAAATGTATAATTGACATAATAATTCTTTGTAGTTCCCTGAAGATGTAAATAAAATTTACGAAAGCTTGGAATAATCTCTATAAAAGAGTACACTTTTGACTTTGCTGCAATCCCCAATATTAACTAGTTTTATATATATATATATATCTATATATATATATATATATATATATATTCACTGTTTATAGAACTCATTAAATTAAACAGCTGTTTCAGATTATTTATTACTAAGGTATCAACTGATAACACTAGTATCCTACGACATACCTCCATAATGACATGTGCCTGAGATTTATCCACTTGAAATGTTCCTTATATCGTTACATTCAAACTATTTAGCAGACATCTTGAACCTCCTGCATTATCCATGACGGGCATCTTTAAGACAGGCATACATTATGCAATTTCCATGCAATGCAAGTTTGATGCTATGCAAGAAATTCTTGCATAGCTATTGCATATCTCTTGCCGCGCACATTACATTATGCTGTTTCAGTGCAATTCTGATTTGTTTTGACATTTTGACATCACTGAAATTAATGAACATGTCTTGTTTCGTCCCTTTTTCCAGATGATGACCAAAATCACGTAATTAAGATGCCTGGTTACACGTAATCAATAGAGATACACTCTGCTCAACATATCAGTCACAACACAATGAAAATAGCTAGAAGATAATAATACTGTTTTTGAAGTTCACGGTGGTGACGCTGTTACCACTAGAAAAATTACTAGAATTGCATAAAACTTGCATGAAAAATAGAGCAGATGCTATTTTCAAAACTTGCATGGAAATTACACGCGCGCAAGCGCGTTAATGTAGTTTGGACTTGCATTGCACGGAAATCGCATAATGTATGCCTGTCTTTATTATTGGGAATTCGAAATTAGATGCCAGCGCCAAAGTGGCAAAAAATGGAACCTCTTTCGCGTATTTATGTCGAAAGAACATAACCTCGTTGTTCTTTGTGCTATTGTTGTAGAAATGCTCAAAATGTCAAAATCATAGTTTCAACCTCATTTTCACGTAAGTATAGATTCAAAACACGACACCAGAGGGAGTATCCCTTATCTTGAATTCCCAATAGCCATGGGATACATATTATGTGTGCCATCTGGCAAGGCCGTACAAGTTGTTATGAGTTGAAATAATGTTGATTTCACTTCACTGAATTCCTTACTTTTACGTTTTGAATAAATGTCAAATAAGTATCTTCTCAATCACATCAGGACACTTCAATGGATAGGTAGAGTGGTCATTTATTAGCGTAAAATAGTGAAATATATGGACTTTTTCGGAAATTATTCTCCTTGTATATGAAAAACCCGTCATGGGATTCCGCTGAAAATTTTGTACAATATGGATGAAAGTATTTCGAGTTCTCCCATGAAAAAATATTGAATTCTTTTCGGACTCCCTTATGAGATATAGGGTGATTTAAAAAATCAAGGTTTTTATTTATTAAAGTATAACTAATTTTTCAAATTGATATCATTCGACTCTGTATACGATGGAACATATCATTTAACATTCTTCAAGTGAATTTTGTCATTTTAGGTTGGTTTATTACTACAAGGTGTCCCAAAAACCAAAATTCGTTTTGTTTCCATATTTGTGAATCACCTTGTATGAATTGTATCAACTGTGATGCTAGATGAAATGAATTTATAATATTATGTGATAATTCTACCTTCTCTCGCATTTTCTCTTTATAAAACAACTAAATTATGAAAGTCTCAAAATAGCATTGTTTTCAAGTGAAATCGCCCTGTACTACGAAAAGATTTGGAAATGAATTTCTCATGAATTCATCATACACGGATGCGATGATGATCCCACAAAAGATAAATCCGAACTAAATCATAACTTGGGAGATACAGAGTGATGAAAAGTGAATGTTTCTCATATTCAACACCCTGTATCTCGAAAACTAGTCATAGGATCGTGTTGCGCCCGTTGAAACATTTCATCGGAATGATCAATTCTACAACATATCAAAAATTCAAGAAATTTGACGTAGAGCCATTTTCCCATATAAGGTGTGCGGGGTCCTTTGTGCCAGTAAGGGTAATGAATGTCAATTATTACCCAGTGACCTTGAAGAAAAGAACTGTTTTGGGGCACTGCTCGTCAATTTCCTCTGTGATCAGGAGTGTACACGGTACTGTTAGTCAAGACAACAACCTGACAGCGGAACTGGAAAAATTGGTTACCATCTCTTCTAAGGGCATTAAACCAGCTCAACAGCACAGATTGAGAGAATTAGTCAAGAAGTACTAAGACATCTTCGATACCGGACAAGGAAAAGGGGGTCAAATGAATGTAGTTCAACATAAAATTGATACTGGGGATGCCCGACCGATCCGACAATCAGCTAGAAGAGTTCCTCTTGCCAAGAAGAAAGAGGCTGACAAAATAGTCGGTGATATGCTTTTGCGTAGACTATCGTCAACTGAACAACGTGACGAAGAAAGACAGTTACCCTCTTGCAAGAATAGACGACACCCTAGACACGTTGGCGGCCTCCACGATTTTCTCGACCCTTGATCTGAAGAGTGGATACTGGCAGGTAGAACTGGCTCCAGAAGATAGAGATTCGGGCTTTGTAATGCTCCAGCCACATTCGAGAGATTAATGGAGACGGTTCTGAAAGGACTTTCATGGAGGACGTGTTTGGTATATCTCGACAACATTATTGTGGTTGGCAAATCATTCGAAGACCATGTAAAAAACCTGGAGGAGGTATTCCTGCGAATGAGAAGTTTTGGTTTGAAGCTGAGCCCCAAAAAATGCCACCTGTTCCAAAAAGAAGTACGTTACCTTGGCCATGTTGTCTCTGGGCACGGAGTAGCAGTGGATGACGAGAAGATCAGAGCAGTGAAGGAGTGGCCTATTCCGAGAGACATACACCAACTACGTAGTTTTCTTGGTTTGTGCACATACTATCGCCGATATGTGCTGGGGTTCGCCTACATCGCTAAACCCCTGACCAGGCTCACGGAAGGACAAACAAAGTTTCAGTGGTCCGAAGATTGCCAAGACTCATTCAGGAAGCTAAAGGGGGCATTAATCAACGCACCGATTCTGAGTTATCTCCTTCCGAGTGGAAAATTCATTTTGGACACGGACGCCAGCAACGTGGGACTTGGAGCTGTCTTGTCCCAGATCCAGGATGGGCAAGAGAAGGTAATGGGATACTTCAGTAAAACTCTCAGTAAACCGGAGCGTAACTACTGCGTCACCAGACGAGAACTGTTGGCTGTTGTCAAGGGAGTAAAACACTTTTACAAATACGTGTACGGGAGAAGATTCCTGTTAAGGACCGACCACGCAGCCCTTAAATGGCTTCTACAGTTCAAAACTCCCGAGTTCCAAGTAGCACGTTGGATCGAAAGACTCCAAGAATTCGACTTCGAGATCGAACAGGAAGTGGCCACAAGAACGCAGATGCCCTGTCAAGGAGACCATGCCCAGACGACTGCTCACACTGCCGGCGAGCAGAAGATAAGGAAGCAGCGATTTGTAGAAACCACGGCAGTTGACAACAACTGGAATGACAACAAAGTCCAGAAAGACCAAGAAAGAGATCCAGATCTTGGTTTAGTCATCGGTTGGAAAAAAAGTAATCAAAGACCGACATGGCAGGAAATCGCAAGATATTCCCCAGCAATCAAATCCTACTGGGCCCAATGGAACTCCCTTACCTTGGAAAATGTGTATTGGAGACCGAAGATGGTGGGGAGGACAGACGTAAGATAGTGGTTCCCAAGAATAGAAGACATGAAGTACTCCGAGACATCCATGATGGAGTTGCTGGAGGACATCTGGGTGTGACGAAGACCCTGCAAAAAGTAAGGCAACGGTTCTACTGGGTCAATTGTCAAGTTGATGTCAAGGACTGGTGCAGAAAGTGTGCTGTTTGTGCTGCCAGCAATGGACCTCGGACACGACCCATTGCCCCGATGCATCAGTATAACGTAGGTAGTCCATTCGAGAGAATCGCCATTGACATCGCCGGCCCGTTCCCCGTATCTGATCACGGAAATAAATACATCCTTGTGGCAATGGACTATTTCAGCAAGTGGGCCGAAGCCTATGCACTGCCCAACCAGGAAGCCATCACCGTCGCGGACGTCTTGGTGGAAGAGTAAATATGTCGATTCGGTGTTCCCTTGGAGCTGCACTCGGACCAAGGCAGAAATTTTTAATCCAACCTGTTCCAAGAAATCTGCCAACTGCTGAACATCCGCAAGACGAGAACCACAGCTCTACATCCACAGTCCGATGGAATGGTTGAGCGGATGAACAGGACTATCAATCGCCACTTGTCCAAGGTAGTCTCTGACCATCAAAGAGACTGGGATCAGTATCTCCATTTGTTTCTGATGGCCTACCGTTCCGCAGTACACGAGTCGACCTGACAAACTCTTGCTAGTATTATAATGAACCGAGAGCTGCGACTTCCCTGTGACCTGAAGTTTGGGATGCCACCAGGACAGGATACCGCGGGAGGGGACTACATCAGCAAACTCCGTCAGCGAATGGAAGACATCCACGAACGAGTCCGTTCGAATATCCAGAGTGCCAGCGACAAAATGAAAGTTGCTTATGACATCAATGCCGATGCTGGAAGATTACAGCTTGGTGATCTAGTTTGGCTGTACAACCCGAAGCGTTGCCGGGGCCTGTCACCAAAATTACTTAATTCATGGAAAGGTCCGTACAAGATCGTCAAGAGGATAAACGACCTGCTTTACTGAATCCACAAGCCACCAAGAGGTAAACCCAGGGTCGTTCATTTCAACAGGTTGGCCCCTTACGCTGGGAACCATGACCAATTCCGCACCCTCAGACCACCAGAGGATGCGATGACGTTCCAGAAATTCATGTCCTTATACTCAAATGGACAGAAAGTGTCACACGGGGTAACTCGAGAAGAGCCACGGGACCTTTTCAAAGTTCCAGTCCCTAGCACACTGCGACATTACACAATAATGTCAAAATAGCAAATAAAACTATTTTACCAATTAGATCAATTTATTCAAAAGTAAAAGATAAAATTTCATTAACTTCCACTTCAAATGTAGTGTATAGCATTCCTTGTCAGGACTGTGATGAAAATTATATTGGCCAGACTTCTAGATGCCTGAAAAGTAGAATTTCCTCACATAAAAGTGATTGTAGACTGCATCCTGAAAGATGTGCTCTTGCTGATCATGTTAACAAATTTGACCATCGAATAAATTATAATTCAACTAAAATATTAGCTAAAGAGACTCATATGACTAAGAGAACATTTTTGGAAATGGCCTTCATATCTCAAGATAAAAAATGTATGAATAAAAGAACTGATATAAATCATTTGAGTGAGATTTATTCCTTCTTACTGTCGTTAGACCACACTCTCCCTATGAATAATAATATCTCCATAACTACTCAATTGGAAATGTAATTTTTTCCTAACTTACAAAACAACAGTCGTATATTCAACAGTTGGTACAAGATTACAGTTGGTAACATTGACTTGAAAATTACAGATTTCTTTTCTATTGACTGTTGACATCTGATGTATATACCTTATATACAATCAACAAGTCTTTTGTTTTTCGACTAAAATTTTTAAATCTCTTTTTTCATTATTTACAATTTTTAAACTGTAATGTCACTATTCAAAACATTATGAACATGTCAAACAACCTCACTATAGTTGTAAGTACAATTTAATAACATCAACATGTAAAAATTGACATGATAAACCTTGTAGTTCCCTGAAGATGTAAATAAAATTTACTAAAGCTTGGAATAAACTCTAAAAGAGTACACCTTTGACTTTGCTGCAATCCCCAATATTAACTGGTTTTATTCTTAACTAGTCAGCAACGACTACCCTTTCTAAATATATTGAAGAAGAAATAAATAACAACATTCCATTTCTAGATATGAGATTAATAAGAAATGAGCATAACATAATTTGTTACAAGATGGTACAGAAAATCTATATGTAGTAACAGGTTTATCAATTTTCATTCTTACCATCCTCAAAAGATGAAAATTAATCTTATTAAGTCTCTAAAAAACAGAATACAAAAAATCACTCATCCTAGCTTACTCAAACAAAGTTTGGATGATTTACGGAATATTCTTATCGAAAACTCTTATCCAAAATCTTTAGTTAATAATTTACTCTATTGTGAAAGAATCGTCACTGCAACTCTACCCACACCATCTCAAAATTCAGACCATCAAGAAAATACTCTACCAATCTACAGATCTCTGCCATATATACAAGAATTGACACCAAAATTGATAAACGTTTTTAAAGTTGACAATATTAAAATCTCCAAGAAAAATATTACTACAATATCAAAATTACATAGTAAAGTGAAAACACCCATTTCAAAATTACAAAATTCAAATGTTATTTATAAAATTCCTTGCATGGACTGTCCTAAGTCATATATTGGTCAGACGTCTAGAACACTGAATGGTCGCATTATTTCACATAAAAGCGACTGTAGACGAAATGTTGATTCATTTGCTTTGGCAGGACATGTTATCTCTAGAGACCACAGGATGGATTATAATAATACCGAAATTTTGAATAGTGAAACTAATCTGTCTAAAAGAATTTTCATGGAAATGGTTCAAATCAATAATGAAGAACAGTCGATGAACAAAAGAACTGACCTGAGTAATCTCAGCAAAATTTATACGTATCTACTTAATTTTGAGAAACATAGTGCATATGTGAGTAAACATGGTACTGTGAACATCTGTTGAATGGGCTCGTGATTATTTCGAAGTTTAAGTGGTATATCTATTGAAAAATCAGAATCTGCTGAATAAATCGGTTGCATGGAAAAGTGTGACCATAAGTGAAAGTTGAATTTTATCTGAATCAACAGTGAGATCAGAGAAACTTTGATTCCATTCATTAAATTATTCCGAACCTCTGAAGCGCTGTTGACAGTTCTGTGCCATACATTTTCTCGAAATGGAAAGAAGAGGACGAAGTAACTCTGGACCGAATACTTTCGATAATGAAACAATAGATGTTATGGTTAGTAAATTAGCACCAAAATTGATTGAGAAACTTGGCGAGAAAATTGATCAAAAATTGAGCAACATGGAAGTCACACTTAATGATGTAGTCCAAAAAGTATCTTCACTAGAAATAATGATGCAGGCAAGTGATAAAGGTGTAAACTCAGTAAGCGATAGGCAGAATATACTAGAGCAGAGCTTGAAATTTAATACTCTGAGACTAACAGGAATTAAAGAAGAACAAAATGAAAATCTTAAATCCAAGGTACTAACTCTCATCAACGACTCATTACATGTAAAATGTGCTCTTTGGGAACTGAAGAATCTGTTCAGAATTGGGAAAATAGTTGGTGAGATTAATCTGCCTAAACATAGAACAGTCATCATACAGTTCGTTTCCTTTCTGAAAAGAGATGAAGTGTATCGTGCCAGGTCGGCTTTGAAAGGGACAGGCATATACATCAATGAAGATTTGTCCAGACACAATTACAAACTTCAAATGGCTGCTAAGAAAAAATTCGGAGTGAATGCTGTCTGGTCCAGGAATGGAAGAGTATTCGCGAAACATGGCAACGTTGTTAAACACATTGGAAATGAGACAGAATTACCAAATCTGATCTGTAATTGTTTTCTTTTACTCAAATATGTTTTCAATGTGAACTTCATTTCTGTTCCATTTAAGTAGGTTTTTATTTTTCAATTACCTTTATTTTATAAAACATTATGTTATTGGTATCACTTAAACAGTAGATAAATATTATATTTCGAATATGTGAGCTCAATTAGAAAGTTTCATATACACATGTCTAGTAGTCTCAGTGTATACTACCAAAACTGCAGAGGTTTGAATAGTAAATGTAATGATTTTTTCAGAAATTCATTAGTTTGTGCTTATGATGTTATAGCTGTAGCCGAGACATGGTTACGTGAGGGAGTCGAAGATGGGGAATTAGTTGATACAGATATGTTTCATCTGTTACGAGCTGACAGAGATTTAGAATATACAAACAAGTCCACGGGAGGAGGAGTTTTACTTGCTATAAGGAGAAAATTCAAAATATTGCAAGTAGTTAGAAACACGACACTTTTTGAAGCATTAGTTGTGCAGGTAAAAGTAAATAGTTGTAGGTACACGCTATGTGCGATATATACCGGGTGGCTACGGAAGTATTGCCTACGGAATATCTCAGTTATTGCATGAAGTAGGTTTGTGAAATTTGGAGCGTCGATATAATGACATAAGAGCTAGAATTTGAGCATATTGACATGTCGAAGTTAACTTCCGGTCTGACCGGAAGTAACATCAACTTTCTTATTTTAAATGGAAACCCTATTTTTTTTTCTTTTCGCTTTATTCAGAATTCAATTCCCTTTCTAATGACATATCACAAGTTGGTATCTAACAAGAAACTAGATCAGAAAAAAATTATTATTGAAATTCACCGAGTAGGCCGTGGAAGCAAAATGAAAGCCAAACATTGAAAAGTTGGCTATAGAAACCATACGTCACTTGATAACAGTTGCCACTACTGTGATATTTTATTTTCATTCGTCGGCATTATAAAAAGCCGCCAAAAAAAATATTGGAAAACTTGGGAAAAAAACAATAGGTCCATAACTTAAATAGGAACATACAACTTTTTCTTGCCTGTACTATTCAGCATAACCATTCCTTTCTAATAATATAATAGAAAGTAATTTTTTGAAATGAAATACCAAAAAATCCTATTATTATTCTTCAAATAACGAAAAAACAGATTTATCGAAAAAAAAAATTCAAATTGATAGGATTAAAGATAAAATAAATTCAAAACAAATGTTTGAAATGCATTCCCTCAGCGTCAATACATTTATTGACTCTGGTAATATTTTCATGTAAAACGTTTCTCAACATTTGGGGCGTGATATTTTGGAAAGCTCTACGAATTTTTACTTCTAGCTCATGTAGAGTTGTAGGCTGTGTGTAATACACCCTATTTTTAAGATGCCCCCATAGAAAAAAGTCGCACGGAGTAAGATCAGGTGACCTTGGTGGCCACCTGACTGGACCATGGGTTGTTATAAGTCTCTTTTGAAAGCGATTTTGAAGATAATTTCTCGCTATTCTTGAATTATGCGGAGGGGCGCCATCTTGCTGGAAGTACACTCTCTCAGTTATTTCCGCTGGTAGGTTGTTAATGAATTCCGAAATTTCATTCGTTAAAAAATTAAAGTATCTCTCTCCGGTTAGTTGGCCTTGAAAAAGAATGGGGCCAACAATATGAGTTCCAACTATTGCTGCCCAAACATTCACACCGAATCTCTCCTGGAAGCCGCCTTGTCGAAACCGGTGCTCGTTTGCTATCGCCCAGTACCTGGAACAAAAGACCGTTCACACTTTTAGCACTACACTTCGACTATCGACAATAATCCAAATAAAGTACTGTACCTACCTTGTATTATTCCTGTTAAATAATCCATTGTTGGTAAATCTTGACTCGTCCGTAAACAAGATATAATAGTTAAATAGGTGATTCTCAGCATTTCGTCGAAGAAACCAATTACAATATTCCAGGCGCCTTTCACCGTCATTTTCATACAAATGTTGATGCAACTGATACTTGAAGGATTTCAATCGATGTTTTTTCAAAATTTTCCTAGCAGAGTCCTTACTTATTCGGCGCCAATCTGCCTTGAGGAAATTGTGCTATCATATTGTACTAAAGCTAATACATTAATTTCAGTTTCCTCATTAATAACAAATGCTTCTTGGTCTTCGTGAACATCAGGCTCAGTTCTTAATTTTTCTTCAAGCCACTGGAAATACCTTCTTGACGGTTGCTGCCTCCCTGGATATCGCTCTAAATACAATCGTTCAGCGGCATAAGAATTTTTTAAACATCCACCATAAATGAGAAGCATGTCAATTTGTTCGGTTCGTGAAAACGGGGCATTTTTTGAATATTCCACTAACTGATTTCGATTTCCAAACCCTTTTAAAATGGCAGAATCAAAAACACTACTTTGAACGTCAAAATAATATGGATAGCAGCGTTCGTGACAGCTCTCATTTCTTTTTTGTTTCATTCCAAAATACATCTCAATCAGCCTACTTGTTAATATTTTGGTTCGAATGATTATTGCAATGGAATGATTATTCTGAATAGCACAAACATCGTCCATAGGTAGATATTAGAATATCTATGGACGATGGCACATACCAAGTACGTTTATGTTCCTATTCAACCTAGAACCTACAGGATATAATTTATCATTCCACATTATTTTTAATTTCATTTTTGCGTATGGCGATAATCTGTTTTGTTATTTGAAGAATAATAATTGGATTTTTCGGTATCTCAGTTCAAAAAATTATTTTCTATTATATCATTAGAAAGGAATGGTTATGCTGACTGGTACAGGCAAGAAAAAGTTGTATGTTCCTATTTAAGTTATGGACCTACAGAGTATTGTTTTTTTCCCAATTCTTCCAATATTTTTTTCGGCGGCTTTTTATAACGCCGACGAATGAAAATAAAATATCACAGTAGTAGCAACTGTTATCAAATTACAAACAGTATCATATTCGTCCTGACTATGGAGTAATTAGATCCAATCAACTTAGAAATGACTACAAAGTTCTCTCTTTAGAAACTAGACGATCACTCAATATGATGTATTTTTTGTACAATTTAATAAACAATAAGATAAATGCACCAGGAATTTTATCACTACTGAGATTCAATGTCCCTTCCCGTAGAACTCGAAGAACATATTCATTCAATATTCCTTTGGTGATTACAACGAACAGAACCCCTCTCGTGACCATGCTGCGACTGGCCAATACATGTAGTTAGTAGATTTAGACTGGACTCTACCTCAGGGAGTATTTCGTGGGGCAATATTAGAGTATTTCTTGAATATATCTATTTGAAACGGTATATATGTTTTATGCACAAATTTATTAACTATCGAATAACATTGTCTGTCCGCTGAAGCATAGTCTTCACTCAGTAACTATCAGGACATTTCGGATGCGAAATGGATTATGCTGAATACTTGTTTCAAGGAGCAATAAATGTCCCAGTGACTGTAAAACAGTCGAAAACAATCCTTTAGGAACTCACTATACCTTTGTATAGATTGTATGGCATATGTCCGACAGAAAACAACTACTTCTCTGGCTAATACCTCGACAGATATTGAATTATATCTGTCAGACATTTGTGCAAAGATCCTTACTTTGAAGGAACAACTTTGCAAGAGCTCTCAGAGACAGACAGCAGGACACCGCCTGATCCAAACAAGGAACCAACTGCAGACCGGTTTCGGGATGAAGTCCCTCATCAGTGCAGTCCTGGTTATCACGGTTGTATACACGCGGGGGCCCGGTGCCCGTCATCGTTCGCCGGGATGAACACTGCAATCGCTTACAGGGTCCACCACGGCAACAGATTAGAGAGCGCTCCAGAAGGACATTTCGGATGCGAAATGGTATATGCTGAATACTTGTTTGACAGATATAATTCAATATCTGTCGAAGTATTAGCCAGAGAAGTAGTTGTTTTCTGTCGGACATATGCCATACAATCTATACAAAGGTATAGTGAGTTCCTAAAGGATTGTTTTCGACTGTTTTACAGTCACTGGGACATTTATTGCTCCTTGAAACAAGTATTTAGCATATACCATTTCGCATCCGAAATGTCCTTCTGGAGCGCTCTCTAATCTGTTGCCGTGGTGGACCCTGTAAGCGATTGCAGTGTTCATCCCGGCGAACGATGACGGGCACCGGGCCCCCGCGTGTATACAACCGTGATAACCAGGACTGCACTGATGAGGGACTTCATCCCGAAACCGGTCTGCAGTTGGTTCCTTGTTTGGATCAGGCGGTGTCCTGCTGTCTGTCTCTGAGAGCTCTTGCAGAGTTGTTCCTTCAAAGTGAGGATCTTTGCACATATGTCTGACAGATATAATTCAATATCTGTCGAGGTATTAGCCAGAGAAGTAGTTGTTTTCTGTCGGACATATGCCATACAATCTATACAAAGGTATAGTGAGTTCCTAAAGGATTGTTTTCGACTGTTTTACAGTCACTGGGACATTTATTGCTCCTTGAAACAAGTATTCAGCATATACCAATCCGCATCCGAAATGTCCTTCTGGAGCGCTCTCTAATCTGTTGCCGTGGTGGACCCTGTAAGCGATTGCAGTGTTCATCCGGGCGAACGATGACGGGCACCGGGCCCCCGCGTGTATACAACCGTGATAACCAGGACTGCACTGATGAGGGACTTCATCCCGAAACCGGTCTGCAGTTGGTTCCTTGTTTGGATCAGGTGGTGTCCTGCTGTCTGTCTCTGAGAGCTCTTGCAAAGTTGTTCCTTCAAAGTAAGGATCTTTGCACATATGTCTGACAGATATAATTCAATATCTGTCGAGGTATTAGCCAGAGAAGTAGTTGTTTTCTGTCGGACATATGCCATACAATCTATACAAAGGTATAGTGAGTTCCTAAAGGATTGTTTTCGACTGTTTTACAGTCACTGGGACATTTATTGCTCCTTGAAACAAGTATTCAGCATATACCATTTCGCATCCGAAATGTCCTTCTGGAGCGCTCTCTAATCTGTTGCCGTGGTGGACCCTGTAAGCGATTGCAGTGTTCATCCCGGCGAACGATGACGGGCACCGGGCCCCCGCGTGTATACAACCGTGATAACCAGGACTGCACTGATGAGGGACTTCATCCCGAAACCGGTCTGCAGTTGGTTCCTTGTTTGGATCAGGCGGTGTCCTGCTGTCTGTCTCTGAGAGCTCTTGCAAAGTTGTTCCTTCAAAGTAAGGATCTTTGCACATATGTCTGACAGATATAATTCAATATCTGTCGAGGTATTAGCCAGAGAAGTAGTTGTTTTCTGTCGGACATATGCCATACAATCTATACAAAGGTATAGTGAGTTCCTAAAGGATTGTTTTCGACTGTTTACAGTCACTGGGACATATATAATATATATATATATATATATATATATATATATAGAATTGAAAATATCTTGAGGTTGCAGTCTGATATTGGATTTAAAGAAAACTCTTTGTCATCTTGCCAAGCTTTCGGAAATGTTTATTTCCTTCCTCAGGACAACTACAAAAGGACAATTTAATAAATGCAGAAAAAAAATATTGAATCTACTTACATAACTTGAGTAAAAATAGAAATTAGCATCAAAAAAAGAATGTTGTATATAAAAATATTAGACAGATAAAATTTTAAATGAATGTCAATCAACTTCAAAAATGATGAGAAACAATCAAGTAACTCTACTGGGTATATCAGCATTACTATAATTTTTCAACTTATCTCTGTTCAGTTTTAAAATATAAGTGTAAATTTTACTCAAATTATTGAGATCAGTTTTTTTATTTAGGCTGTTACTCTCTTCATTAATTTGCAACATTTCTAAAAATGTCCTTTTAAAAATGTTGTTTTCTATTCCAAGTACACTAACATTATCAAAACTCATTCGATGGTCAAATTGATTAACATGTTGAGCCAATGCACATGAATTCATATTTCTTTTACAATCACTTTTATGTGATGTTATTCTACCTTTCAAGAGTCTAGATGTTTGTCCAATGTATACTTTATTACAATCGTTACAAGGAATTTTATAAACAACATTATAATTTTGGGTTGTTTCTAAAGGTGTTTTCAATTTTGAAAAAAGTTTACTAATGGTCTTAATGTTTTTTTGTCCAATTTTGATATTAGTTTCTTTAATAACAATAATCAATTTAGGTGTTAATTCTCTAATGTGTGGTAATGATCGGTATTTTGTAATTGATTGAGGATATTCTGGAGAAACATCTAATGTTGCCTGAGATGTACTACTTTCATTGAAAAGTAATTTGTTTACCAAATTTTTTGGATATGAATTTTCAATGAGAATATCTCTCAGTTCTTTCAGACACTCAACTTTCATTGAGGGATGGGTAACTTTTACAACTCGCAGTTTCATGTTATTAATCATGTTGAATTTCATTTTAGTAGGGTGATAAGAATAATAATTGATAAATCTATTACTACAAATTGATTTTCTGTACCACCTAGTGATAATGTTATTATCTGTTGTTCTGATAAGTGTCATATCTAAAAATGGAACGCAATTGTTGAATTCTTCTTCTATTGTAAATTTTATATTCTTATCATAACTGTTAAAAACTCTCAGTATTTCTTGTGTACCATTTTTAGGAACAGAGAGAATCAAGTCATCAACATATCGTTTGATAAATGGTAATTCGAAACTAAGTTTAGGAACAGAAATTTCTAATAGTTGGTCAAGTACGTAACTGGATAAAATTGGTGAAATACTCGAACCCATTGGTGTCCCGAAAATTTGTTTATAATATTTTCCTTGAAAATTAAAATAATTTGAGTCAAAAATAAAATCCAGAATTTCAAAAAAAGTATTTTCATCCAGTTTACAGTATTCTGAAATATCATTCCATTTTTCGTGTAAACTTCTTTTAACTAACTCTTTAGGCAGGTTGGTGAAAAGTGAGACTACGTCAAGACTGATTATAACATAATTTGGTGGGAGATTTCTATCATTAATGAATTCACTGAATGAAAAAGAATCCTTTACAAAAAAAGGATTATCAGTTTTATATGCATTGGTGAGAATTTCTGTCAAAAAATCACATAGTTTTGTGTTAGGAGAGTTTATAGAAGAAATAATGGGCCGCATCGAGAGAATAGGTTTATGGATTTTTGGAAGTGAATAAAATCTAGGTGAAATAGAATTGTACTTGTTAAATATTTTAGAATTTTCTAAATATTTCTTTGTCATCTTGCCAAGCTTTCGGAAATGTTTATTTCCTTCCTCAGGACAACTACAAAAGGACAATTTAATAAATGCAGAAAAAAAATATTGAATCTACTTACATAACTTGAGTAAAAATAGAAATTAGCATCAAAAAAAGAATGTTGTATATAAAAATATTAGACAGATAAAATTTTAAATGAATGTCAATCAACTTCAAAAATGATGAGAAACAATCAAGTAACTCTACTGGGTATATCAGCATTACTATAATTTTTCAACTTATCTCTGTTCAGTTTTAAAATATAAGTGTAAATTTTACTCAAATTATTGAGATCAGTTTTTTTATTTAGGCTGTTACTCTCTTCATTAATTTGCAACATTTCTAAAAATGTCCTTTTAAAAATGTTGTTTTCTATTCCAAGTACACTAACATTATCAAAACTCATTCGATGGTCAAATTGATTAACATGTTGAGCCAATGCACATGAATTCATATTTCTTTTACAATCACTTTTATGTGATGTTATTCTACCTTTCAAGAGTCTAGATGTTTGTCCAATGTATACTTTATTACAATCGTTACAAGGAATTTTATAAACAACATTATAATTTTGGGTTGTTTCTAAAGGTGTTTTCAATTTTGAAAAAAGTTTACTAATGGTCTTAATGTTTTTTTGTCCAATTTTGATATTAGTTTCTTTAATAACATTAATCAATTTAGGTGTTAATTCTCTAATGTGTGGTAATGATCGGTATTTTGTAATTGATTGAGGATATTCTGGAGAAACATCTAATGTTGCCTGAGATGTACAACTTTCATTGAAAAGTAATTTGTTTACCAAATTTTTTGGATATGAATTTTCAATGAGAATATCTCTCAGTTCTTTCAGACACTCAACTTTCATTGAGGGATGGGTAACTTTTACAACTCGCAGTTTCATGTTATTAATCATGTTGAATTTCATTTTAGTAGGGTGATAATAATAATTGATAAATCTATTACTACAAATTGATTTTCTGTACCACCTAGTGATAATGTTATTATCTGTTGTTCTGATAAGTGTCATATCTAAAAATGGAACGCAATTGTTGAATTCTTCTTCTATTGTAAATTTTATATTCTTATCATAACTGTTAAAAACTCTCAGTATTTCTTGTGTACCATTTTTAGGAACAGAGAGAATCAAGTCATCAACATATCGTTTGATAAATGGTAATTCGAAACTAAGTTTAGGAACAGAAATTTCTAATAGTTGGTCAAGTACGTAACTGGATAAAATTGGTGAAATACTCGAACCCATTGGTGTCCCGAAAATTTGTTTATAATATTTTCCTTGAAAATTAAAATAATTTGAGTCAAAAATAAAATCCAGAATTTCAAAAAAAGTATTTTCATCCAGTTTACAG
>OX101809.2:32454795-32680675 GCA_944452925.2 Chrysolina oricalcia | reverse complement strand
AGAAGTTTACACGAAAAATGGAATGATATTTCAGAATACTGTAAACTGGATGAAAATACTTTTTTTGAAATTCTGGATTTTATTTTTGACTCAAATTATTTTAATTTTCAAGGAAAATATTATAAACAAATTTTCGGGACACCAATGGGTTCGAGTATTTCACCAATTTTATCCAGTTACGTACTTGACCAACTATTAGAAATTTCTGTTCCTAAACTTAGTTTCGAATTACCATTTATCAAACGATATGTTGATGACTTGATTCTCTCTGTTCCTAAAAATGGTACACAAGAAATACTGAGAGTTTTTAACAGTTATGATAAGAATATAAAATTTACAATAGAAGAAGAATTCAACAATTGCGTTCCATTTTTAGATATGACACTTATCAGAACAACAGATAATAACATTATCACTAGGTGGTACAGAAAATCAATTTGTAGTAATAGATTTATCAATTATTATTCTTATCACCCTACTAAAATGAAATTCAACATGATTAATAACATGAAACTGCGAGTTGTAAAAGTTACCCATCCCTCAATGAAAGTTGAGTGTCTGAAAGAACTGAGAGATATTCTCATTGAAAATTCATATCCAAAAAATTTGGTAAACAAATTACTTTTCAATGAAAGTAGTACATCTCAGGCAACATTAGATGTTTCCCCAGAATATCCTCAATCAATTACAAAATACCGATCATTACCACACATTAGAGAATTAACACCTAAATTGATTAATGTTATTAAAGAAACTAATATCAAAATTGGACAAAAAAACATTAAGACCATTAGTAAACTTATTTCAAAATTGAAAACACCTTTAGAAACAACCCAAAATTATAATGTTGTTTATAAAATTCCTTGTAACGATTGTAATAAAGTATACATTGGACAAACATCTAGACTCTTGAAAGGTAGAATAACATCACATAAAAGTGATTGTAAAAGAAATATGAATTCATGTGCATTGGCTCAACATGTTAATCAATTTGACCATCGAATGAGTTTTGATAATGTTAGTGTACTTGGAATAGAAAACAACATTTTTAAAAGGACATTTTTAGAAATGTTGCAAATTAATGAAGAGAGTAACAGCCTAAATAAAAAAACTGATCTCAATAATTTGAGTAAAATTTACACTTATATTTTAAAACTGAACAGAGATGAGTTGAAAAATTATAGTAATGCTGATATACCCAGTAGAGTTACTTGATTGTTTCTCATCATTTTTGAAGTTGATTGACATTCATTTAAAATTTTATCTGTCTAATATTTTTATATACAACAATCTTTTTTTGATGCTAATTTCTATTTTTACTCAAGTTATGTAAGTAGATTCAATATTTTTTTTCTGCATTTATTAAATTGTCCTTTTGTAGTTGTCCTGAGGAAGGAAATAAACATTTCCGAAAGCTTGGCAAGATGACAAAGAGTTTTCTTTAAATCCAATATCAGACTGCAACCTCAAGATATTTTCAATTCTACAGTTATTGTCAGTCACGAATTACCTATTTTCATATATATATATATATATATATATATATATATACATATAATTTTTGTGAGATAGGTAAACACAAAAGTTTCAACATGGAATGTGCAAGATAGGTCACAGTTTGGTGGGGGTAAAATTTCAGACGTCCTGTTTTCACCGGAAACAGATTAAGCACACCTTAAGACTACAACTATGTTCGACTACTCGCTACCTCATGGCGTTAGTAGGATGCACAAAAATATTTGCGATAGCCACCGTTGGGAGCGCTCTTAGAATAAAAATAAATAAAATAGAAATCTTGGTTGAAAATATGAACCATTGTTTTAAACGTAGGAATAAATTTCAAATAATTTTTAACAATAAATCGGGGCTATACAAAGAATTTACACTTGTTGAATATTTCTTAGAGAAACGTTTCATCCACACTCACATGACCAAATTAAGTTGAATTCAATAAAAGGATAATGACATTTGAACGTCACAACTAACATACCTTCTAAAATTCAGTGAATCTCAGAAAGCTATGACGCGGTATGTTTATATAGCATTTATGACTTGATTGTGAAAAAATAAATATTATTTCTATTGCTTTCATTCAATCGATCTTCTTTACATGAAATTTGGAGAGTGACCTACAAATACTAAGCAATATTTGAGGAACCTACAGAATTAATGTGAATGTGAATCAGGAATTTTTATAAAAATTATTTAATACTGAGTTGATTGGAAATGGAGATTTTTAATACATTTAAATTTATTTGAAGTTCAAGTTTCTGTTGTGAAATCATATTTCTATTATATGGTAAAGCCGAAGAAAAAAGAAGCATGGAATAATCATTTCCCACTCACGCTACGAAATACTATTGCTTTATTCTCATTTCGGATTTCTTTTACTCTAGCACTCTAGCTCTTTTTGACAAAATTCGTTGACTCATCCAAGGAAATAAAAATTAATACTTCAAATAGATACAATTTTCTCATATTTGGGTTTTTTAATTCTCCCCATTACTTAACCATTCCAGTAAAGGTACTACACCGGATCTAGGCTACCTACCAAATTTCTAAGTCCATTTTACCTAGATCTCCGAAAAAAACAGAGCAAATTTCAAGAATTACACCTATAAATACATGTGAAAATGTGGAGATTTTTCCCTAGATCTAGGTACAGAATTTCAGAATTTTAAGATCGATTCTGGTCATTTATGTTCCCGAGCCGCTAGTTCAGTTGCGGAGATGGTCGAGCTTATTTGTGGCTTTTTAATCGAACGCTTCACACGGAAGGCAGGTTTTGTATGATGTTATCGTATTGTTCTTCACATTGGAGTGTATTAATCTTAGTAACTATCGATGAGTGGTATGTATTTAGTTCATCTATTCATTGTTACTCAAAACGAAACAATGTCAACTTGATTTGCTCATTTCATTCCCGATTGAAGAAAGTAGAGCTTAATATGTAATGATAATAATTGCTGGTTTTATGGATTTGGTTCATTGTATTCTTCGATGGCCTCGAAAAAAATTGCAGTTGTTCAAATTTGTCATGAATAGACATATGAACTGAGAAAAATTGGGGGCACGGGGCGTGGTAGAAAACATTACTATTCTATTGGTAAATAGTGTTGAAATGCGCGAGGTGAAATGGAGTATTTGATTAATGTTATAAGTGGCGTTGAAAAGTTGCGGGATGGAAATATGATATGGTATTGGTTTGGTGTTATATGGCATGCAGTCGTGAATACACAATCAACTGCTTCCTTACGATTTCACTATGTGCATACTGTTTTCTTGAAAGAATCAAGGGGAATTTTCATTCTCTAGATATGGCGCACACTGGCACCATATGGAATGCAGGTGAATCCGACACTTCCGACTGTTTTTTTTGGTAATGATGGGGAAACGCTATAATGGACTTGATGAAAAATGCATTAGTCTCTTGATATTTTTCAAAGACTGAAGGAAATGTCCACAACGATTCTGTACCAGTGGAGGGAATGAAACTCTATTTCAAGTCATCACGTCCCCAATGAAAAAAAATCTCTCATTGATATGCCAAAAAAAATATTTATCAATACCAGCATCTAATTGTCAACTATCTAGAGAGTAGATTCTTTCAAAAATTATTTGACAAATATTTAGTGATGTTGATCAGCATATCAACGAATACATGTTTTTGCTGTATGAAGCATATTGTGGAATATTTTTTGATTTTTATTTTCGAACTTCTGAAGTAGCAATGTTATACGACGATAGTCCTTATGACAATCAAACAGCTGGCTTGCTAGATATTCTACTATCAGGAAAGCCGACTCTCAAGCTAACTTGGTAGGCAGATTAGTATTGAACTATCATATTGAATGACTTTCTACCCTGGTGTCTGCGCAGCTCTCTCTGTTTAGCTATTTGTCTGCTTAACCATCCTTTGTCAGGCTGTACAGCACCCTATCTTGTATGCCTTCGAGCAAGCCAGCTCTCTAGATATTTATCTTATTATATAAGCTCTCTAGATATTTATCTTGTTTTGTTGAGCTCGCTATCTATAGCTACTCATCGGACTATCTGATAGCTGTTTGTATTTCGAAGAGCTGTTCAACCTGATTATCTAGCTGGTTGGTCTCTTGGCTGCCCAATCATTACGCTGTCTGTCCACATATCCAGTTCATCAGTCCATCTGATCTATCTATCTCTACCATTATGGATTTCTCATGGTTAACTTATTATTTATATGGCTCTTTAGACTGATGAACTCATTTTTGGTGCCACTCAAAATTAATGCGTGAAAAGCGTTCCTGAAAGATTGTGAGTTTCCATTCAAGCGCCACGTACATCTAGCTCACACATCTAGCTACCGTCACCAATATCGAAGAATGGAAAAAACTTGCATCATTATTATAAAGAAGAATCAAGCTCGTTTCGCAAGGTCATTATATCTTGCTAACGAAGACCCCCGAAGAATTTCTTAATCTTGTGAATACTCGATTACTGTAAAAGTACGCTGTTCGCTTTGGTTTTGAGAGACTGCAGGGAATTGAGGTGTACATTTTTAAGGACCAAAATCAATGAATTATTTATCAATCTTCCCATATACCTAACTGCGGATAAAAAGGAGGGCGGGGGGGCATTTGAACTCACTGCGTACATGAAAATGTTAATTGGAGCAGATACCACTTAAATAAAATTTCATGCTTGCTTGGAATATGCACCGATTACCCGTGGTGGTTTTGTAGTAGTGAATCAGGGTTCTTCCACAGCTGAAAAGTGAATGCGCCACCAAACATCAAGAAGTCGCCCCGAATCACTACGATTCATAAGAATAATGGATGCCTCCTACCCACACAACTTACGCTGTTGGGGATTATGTACGAGTCTTATTGAGTTAGTATAAATATTATTATGTTTCTTTCTTCAAGAATATTCCAGTTAGGCCTTTTCTCCAACGTCTCGATACATCGTGAGGGCAAGATGGTATCAGTCACCTAAACAGTTATTTCCTACTCCGTGGGGTTAGTGATATTGACTCCGAATATCATGCGCTCCGAGCAAACGAAGTGAATCAACGGCGACAGACTGCATTTGTTCTTCCAAGCTTTCTAATGTCTTACGGTAAGCCAGTATAATTTCCATAGTTAAAAGCAGCATGTCCATCATTAAACAAAGCGGGAATCTCAATATTTAGTCTGCTTTCTCTCTTCTTTTCCAACGATATTAGTTTCACCTTTAGAGGAAAACTTCATGAGAAAAATCATCTACTTTTGTGGCTGAGGCGGACTGCATCAGGTTAATTATTGTTTTTATAATTGAAAAACCACCTCCTATCGATCGTGATTAGGTCCAGACTTTCATCCAAACAGTAAAGTAAACAAGATTACTTTTAGTATTTATATGTACTATTTGCATAACTTTAGGACCCAAAATGAAATATACAAGCATTTTCGAGTTTTAGCAACAACAACAAAAAATGAAACAACCTTCAAAATGCTTGAAGAAGGTGAATATTCACATGAACCCACTCAAATTATCATACCATCATATTCATTAAATTTTTATTGACAATTCAATTCACTACGCTAAAAATCCCATATGCAGCGGTGTTTTCGCCATTATGACAGCAAAAAATAGTTTGCTCTAATTTTTCCAGAAACAAAACGGAACCTTACGTTTGAGAGCGTCTGATTCTGGGCCTGCAACCCTGACATGACAACCAAAACTATAATAGTATATCAATAAACAAGTTTCAGGAAAGCAGTTTTACTAAATGAGTATAGCTTTTGAGAACGAGCGAGCAAAGCGAGCGAGTAATGGTAATGGTAATGGGTGGTGGACGCAAGCGTCAGCGACTAGGCCCCAGTGGACCCTTTTCGCAATCCCCGGCATCTTCACTCATCCCATGTCGGATACCTGCTCGAACCTCTTCGACCTTCTTATGAAAGTCGAAATGTCCTTCCACTGCAACGAGTGCAATTCTTCCTCCTCAATAGTGGCAGCTCCGAAGACGTTTTGTCTGAGCCTGCCATAAATACCACATTCGCACAGGAAGTGGAAGGAGTCCTCCTCTTCCCCACATTCCGTGCATAGTGGGTCTGCCTCAACTCTGATGAGCGCCAGGTGCCTCCTGAGGCCGCAGTGGCCGGTAGGAATTCCCACCAATAGTCGGAGTTCTTTGCGGCTTAGCTTCAGTATCTTGGCCGTCCTTGCCATGTCGGGCCCCGATATCATCTGCTTTGACTGCCTGCATCCGTCTATCCTTCTCCACTCTTTTCCTAATGTATCAACGGCCCACTCATTCAGTGCCGTTGTTACTTGTCTCCTTGTTATGCCGAGTGCGGGTTCGGGCCCGTAGTAGGGATGTCCGGCTTCTTGCTTGGCTAGCTAGTCCGCCTGCTCGTTGCCTTCAATCCCTGCATGGCCCGGGACCCACATCAGCGTTATTTCCTTTTCAGTCGCAAGACTCTCCAGGGCATTTCTGCACTCCTGAACCAGTACTGATCTGGTTCTGGTTGCACTCAGAGCTCTGATGGCGGCCTGGCTATCCGAGCAGACATATACATGTCTCTCTGAGCCGGACCTCACCTCTTCCATTCTGGTTGCCTCCAGGATGGCATACACCTCTGCTTGGAAAACTGTTGTCAGCGAACCTAGCGCATATGCTCTTTTCTCTCCGTTTTCCAGGTAAACTCCTGCTCCAGCTTGTCCTTCCTCCAGTTTGGACCCGTCTGTAAAACAGACCAGGCTTTCTGGGGGAAATATCACCCTTTCCTCTTCCCACTCTCTCCTGTCTGGTATCTCTAGCGAGATCAACCTTTTCCACCTAATTTTATCCTCTGCCTGTATCACTTTGATAGCGGATAATGGGACTTCTTTCTCCGCTACCACAGCGATTTCGGTATGCCCTGTGTACCCCTCTTTTCTCCAGCTCCCTGAGTCATGCATTCTCAGATAGGACGCCATCGCTTCCTTCTTTATGCAAGTTGGAAGCGACGGCAGACCCATCAGGGCGTCTAGGGCTGCCGAGGGGGTCGTCCTCATCGCGCCAGTTATTCCCCTACAAGCTAGTCTTTGAATTTTTCCCAGCTTGTTGGTTGTGGTTATCTGGTCCACTCTCGGCCACCAGACCACTGCTCCGTATAGGATTCTGGGTCTGATTACTGCCGTGTAGATCCAGTGAAGAATGTGAGGTTTAAGTCCCCACCTCCCTCCCACTGCCCGGCGCAGACTCCATATAGCGACCACCGCCTTCTCGACTACTCGATCGACATGTGGCCCCCAAGTTAGCTTCGAGTCCAGAATCACCTCAAGATATTTTACCTCTCTAGCCAGCTCTAGGGGTTTTCCACCCATTACTGGTGATCTGAACCCATCTACCTTCCTTCTCTTGGTGAAGAGAATCATCTCCGTTTTAGTCGGATTAACTGCGAGGCCGACTTCCTCACACCACCTTTCTATTTTCCTGCACGCCAACTGCATCCGGCCACAGACCACATCTAGGAAAGGGCCCGTCACCAGGACGAGCCCGTCGTCGGCGTATGCCTGGGCGTAGAAACCGTTGGCGGCTAGTCTCTTGAGAAGTTCGTCCATGACTAGACACCAAAGGTGAGGGGAGAGACAGCTACCTTGCGGACAGCCGCCTCTCACCTCGATGTCGGCATGGCTCTCTCCTAGAGACACCGTCACTTTCCTCCGCTCGATGGCCGTAGCTACCCAGCTAATCAGCGTAGGAGGGGTTTCCCTAATCTGCAGTGCATTGCAGATAACATCTGTTCTTGCCTTATCGAAGGCACCCTCCACGTCGAAGAAGACTCCGAGAGCCCACTCCTTGAAATGGAGTGCCTTTTCTATTATGTGCACTACCTCATGAAGGGCAGTTTCTGTGGACCGTCCACTGCGGTATGCATGTTGATTATCCTCGAAGGGGTGCCTACTCAGTACTACCTCCACCAGATACCTATCCACAATCTTTTCCAGAGCCTTCAGTAGAAAAGATGTGAGGCTAATGGGTCTGAAGGCCTTTGCTTGAGTGTAGTCCCTTCTCCATGATTTTGGGATAAAAACTACTCTAGCTGTCCTCCAGGTCCTTGGTACATATCCCAATGCCAAGCTGGCCCTGAAGACGTCCCTTATCCAGGGAAATATGTCTTTCAGCGCTTTCTGTAGCAATGCTGGAAATATGCCGTCCAGGCCTGCCACCTTGAATGGTTAGAACTCGTTCACAGCCTACCGAATTGCCTCCTCTGTGACTATCTCCTCAGCGAGAGGTCTGTCCACCCTGTGGATGAACGTTTTTCTTCGATCCCGTTTATCACCCGCCTGTCCAGGAAAGTGGACCTCCAGTAGGTGCTCAAGAGCTTCCTGTTTGGATATCGTCCAAGTTCCGTCTTGCCTTTTGAGCGATCCAATTGTGCCCTTCGTCTCACTGCTCAGTATCCTGGCCAGTCTGGCGGACTCTGGGAGGGAGTCAATTTCCCCACAGTATGTTCGCCAACTGTCCCGTTTACTCCGCCGTAATTCTCGTTTAAAGTTCCTTCTCGCTTCCCGAAAGCAATCCCAATCGTCATCCCGCCCCAACCCGACCGCCTTGCGATATTCTCGCTAAGCAGCCGTCTTCAGATGGTGGAGCTTTGTGCTCCACCACTTTACTTTTCGTGGCGGTTGCGCTCTCAAGGGACACGCTTTCTCAAAGGCTTCTATTACTTCCTTTGTTCCTCTTTCGACTTCCTCGTCCAATAGCTCGGGGGACGTTAGGTCCTGTGAGACACCTGTGAGGTCTGAAAGACACTCTGTATAGGTGTCCCATCTTGTGGCCCTTGGGTTCCGCCTAAGAGCGACTTCTTCCCGTTCCGCTTTGATATCAAAACGTATCATGTGGTGGTCGGACATTGCTATGTCCTGAGTCACCCTCTAGTTCCTTATATGGTCCTCAATTTCCCTCGAGACCACCGTTATATCAATAACCTCCTTTCGAATCCTATTGATGAAAGTGGGCTCTGTTCCTCTGTTTAATATCTCTAGGTCTGTCGATGCCAAGCACTCCAGAAGAGCTTCACCGTATTAATCCCGGTGCTTCCCCACATTGTGTGGTGTGCATTAGCGTTGCAGCCTATTACTAGTGGTAATCTGTTTTCCTCCGCGTATGAGACCAAGCGCTCAAACCCTTGGGTTGGGACTTCGGCATCATAAGGAAGATACACGCTACCTACAATAATCTTAATTCTACTTCCACCTACCTTCAACTCGAGGAGCATCACGGTGACGTCTCTGGTCCCCAGGTGCGGCATTGGTGACGCGTTGAGGGCTTTTGACACCACGATGCAGCTCCTTGGGTTTTCATCCTCTCCAGCTCCGTGAAACGTCTCGAAGCTGGCCTCCTTCAGTCCTCTTATTTCTGACCTGTATAAATATGGTTCCTGTATTAGTATCAAATCTGCAAGGCGTTTCGTCAGGATTTGCAGCAGTTCTGCTGACGCATCCCGGCTGTGCTGCAGATTGACTTGACTTACCCTGATTTGATCCATCGAGGACTTCGAAGATCAAGGGAGGCAACCTACTTCTCCTCGGCCCGCCCGGAGGTGCCTGGCCTAGAGGAGGCAGCAGCCGCACCCCAAACCGTCACCCGACGCACTGTCACGGTGATCAGCTCGAAGTACAGCTCCCAGCCTGATTCCTCCAATAGCCTGGCTATCTCCCGGCTGACCCTGAAGATGAGGTGCCATCCTCCAGGTCCGCCTCTCGTCTCCAAGTGCTCCCAGGTACCTACGCGCAATGCGCGGTTCTGGAAAGTCACCATTCGACGAACCTCTTCCAGGTTCAGCTCCTGGCTCGTTATCCAGAAGCCTTTCACCTCCGGCCATGGGGCCTCGGTTCCCCTCACCACCGTGAAGGAGACCTCTCCCCGCGCCGGCGGTGACCAGCTTCTGAGCAGCCATTCCGCCGACTGGTCGTCTTGGGCAGAAATTAGGAACCATCCTGGTTCGACCAATCCTGAGTTCCGGTACCGGAGATGCAGTGCCTGGTCCGTTCCCTCGGAACTTTTCATGGCACGCACCAGATCCTGCCGAAGACTCCCAGCCTCCTCCTGGGTGATCTTCGTGTCGACCCTGTTCGACAAAACGACCACCTGCTTCTCACTCTTTTCGGGCTTCATAACTCCGCTGTAGGAGGTCGGGGCCTGCAGGCGCTTGGGTTTCCCACCCTGAGGCCTCGAAGGCCGGCCTTTGTCACCCCTCAAAAGAGGAGAGACTTGTTTCCTACCCTTTTCGGTTCTCGCGGGTGGTTCTCCCTTACTCCTTTTGGCCCCTCTCTTCGGCGGAGTCTTGCCGCCCGTCCTGAACCTCTTCTTGGCCGGCTTAGGGGTCGTTCGCTTTCCAGGGCGTACGAACCCCCCTGCCTCTTCCTGGGAGGCTGGCGCAGACGGGTGCCGAAGGGGCTGGCTTTGCTTCGCAAGCCTCCTCGCCTTCCTCGCACCTGGTCCTCTCTTACTGAGGTCTGCCTGCTCCTGGGAGGACCGTCCCTGGCCCCCCCTAGGGGGAGCACTAGACCCTGGGCCTTGGTCGGCTTCGGTTGCAGTCGTTAGATCCGTTGCCGAATCCCTCTCCTGCTCCTCACCTCTCAGACGCGCAGCAGACCCCTGTTGTCTGAGTCTCCTCCTCGCATTCCTCTTCTTCTCCCTTTCTTTGTTTCTCCTTCTCTCAGAGTCATCGGTAGAGTGTCTAGACTCCCTCTCTGACCCTGAGGCGTTGGAAGGGTGGGAGCTGGTGTCCCGCCTTTCAGTTAATGGTGAACTAGGGCGTTTCCCGTGACGACTGGACTCGTTTACGGTTCCATTCTTTTTTTCGTCGTCCATGGTTTTTTTGAAGATTGATGTGTGCTTATTGTATGCGGGTCCAGGTGTCTATCTCCTGCCTCCCCCCAGTTCCTCGAGACAAGACTTGTTCCCTTCAGGCAGAGCGGCGGCCGCGGTAGAAGCCTCTCGGTTCCAGCAGCAGGGCCTATCCCCAGGCGCCGCCTGGCACTGCTGCAGGAATCGGGATTATTCACCGAATGATGGGGCAGCCCCCTACGTGGGCTAGACTGTACTGTTCGGCGGCCTAGGTGTGCCTAACCTAGTTTTATTCCCGCTACCATTCCGCTTGTGCTCTCCAGGGTCCTATCCCGACGTCCTTAGGGAATTACAGAGATTTCTTCCTTTCTCCCCATGTGTCAGTGTGGGTGTATTGTGTTGTGATGTACCCTCCTCCTTTCTCAATCGGGCTTGGGACCGGCTATGGCGGAGTTAAGCGAGCGAGTAACTTGAAAGCTATTCGAGTTTAGTAAAACTGCTTTTTCACGAGGTTTGTTTATACTAGTTTTTCACATTTTCTGCTAGTAATTATAAACGAATAATCATAGGTATGAAAGCATTACGAAGTCATAAATTTAAGAAAATTCATATTAGGTACCTGTGTAAAATTTCCGTAATCTAGAAACCTGACGCGGATTGTTCTATTCCAACATCAAATGAACAATTTTATATCGAACTGTGTTTTATTGACAGTGATATTACTATGCAGTGAAGTGACAGTTCCATGCGGTAAAATGCCATTTTATCAAACGATTTTGAATTTAGTAAAAATCAGTTAAAATGCTGAAAACAAATGAAATGTATCCATTAAATTTATTTGTAGAAGTGAACTTGACATTTATAATCCGAGTTTTGTTGCCTTCAGGCAATTTATCACAAAAACCACTAGAAAAAAAATTGGCCGTCCTGATGACTCATAATTTTTTCTCAAATTCTCATTGACAAAAAAAAAAGCTCTCGTGTAATTATAAGTGATAATTTAACTCATGCAGAAAGAAACTTATTTAATGATGACGTCTGAGTCAGTTTGACAGCAATAACAAGAGTGCATCGTTTTTTATCGCGAAAAAAATTTTTGTTCCCCAATACTAGACTTCAACTAAATTGTTCAGTATTGTTGACACAATATGAGTCGTTTTGGGCAAGTTTCGTCTGAACGAAAAAAAAAAACTCAAACTTTTTTTTTTATCGGATACATTTTTTCAACTCAAATTTTTTCATTAATTTCACTCGAAATTTCAGTCAAAATTGCTCAACCTACGGTCTCGCAATTTTTTCATGTCGGTTTTTCTCTAGAAATTACTGATTGGCAAAATTGTTTCGTTATAAAACGAAATTTATTGGATTTTACTGTTGGTAAATGTAGTATTATAAACACTAACTAGTAGATGATTACTGGCTTCGAACATATTATCAATAATAATAAGAAACCTACCAAATTGAATTACCAATTTCATCAGGTCAAAAAAAAAACATGAAAAATCGTTTGAAAATATATAAATTTACCCATTCAAATAATGACTCGCGCAAGCAGCAAAGAGACAGAACAAAGCTCAGCTAGTTTTTACCAAAAATATCCATCACTGCTGCTGATAGAATCTCGCCAGTACATAGTTACCATAAAGTGGTGTCAATGAATATATGTTTTCTTTTTGTAATCCTTAGCAAATTTACCCCCAAATTCATATTTTTTCTCACTACTCATAGGAATAAGACTAACAAATTTCGAAATTTGTTTATTCAGAGTAAGGTTCTAGAACATGTTGAACGTTTTATGAAGAATGATTTTTTGTTGAAATGAGAAATATTTCCATACCTACTTAATTGGACACACAGTGTATAGGTTTTACCTAGATTGACTGCCTATTACAAACCAATAAGATGAAAAAAAAGATAGAATAAGATGAAGAATGTCTTGAGTAGCTTTTTTCATTCACCCAAAATTCAAGTATTATTTACATGTTCTTCACGTCATATCTCTGTAGACCGACAAGTTATGAAAGTCATGCATATTAGAAACTTGTATACACCTTATTGATTTTTCTCGAAATGAAATCGAATATACCATTATCGTTAACATTTATTTTAGTGGAATGCAACCAACCTATTCATTCTCATACTCATTTGAATTTATGCAGGTCTGAACAGGAATGAAACGAACGAAATAATGCAGGTGGTCCTCCTCCTACTCATTTCACACACAATGCGTGGCAAGATGTTCTTACGTAGGTACAAAGAAACGCGTTAACAAATCAACCCCATTTCAGTATTCCCATTAGGCGATGGTGGTTGATAGTGTTTCGGCTGATCGATTAGATTTTTAAGGTGTCTAAAAGTTCTTTATATTTTACTTGCATATGAATATGAAACGCTCACTTAGAAAAGCAGTAAAACATAATTTCTCAATAAAAATAATCAGTTTTTAGGGGACATATTAAATAATAACATAATAGTTTTATAATTTTCTATGAACCATTTTGAATTCATACTGAATGACTGATAAAGAAGTCTTTTTATTTTCAACTTGCATTTGGAGTAGTAGGTAACTCCATTGATATATTATGGACAGTGCTGATTAGAAAGCTATGTACACAAATATGCTTCTGTTTGTCTTGATTTCAGTAACTATATTCTTCATTTTACTACTAGGGTACCAAAGCCTTGTTAGGAATGTACTTGTTAATGCAAAATGGATCATGTAAAGTAGAAATGCGTATAATAAATTTAGTGCTAACTTTATGGCAACCCAATTTTCCCGTATGGTAATATACAGGGTGTTTCTTAAGTACGTGTAGAACATTTAGAAGCGTGTTGCTGACATCAAAATAAGAAGAAAAGTTTCCATAAACATATGTCCGTAAGTTATTCGTTTCTGAGATACAGAGTGTCAAAGTTGAATTCTTATTTTTTTTGTGAATAATTTCAAAATAATTTAGATATTTGGGTAAAGTTTGGTATCTGAGAATATTCATTATTCAGTTTGTGTAAAAAATATGTTCTTGGTAGAGGCCACTGAGAGTAATTGTTTTCGAATTATTGAGATTTGAAATAATCGATGCAAGTGATTTTTAAATGACAAGATTTTTAAATTTTAAATAAATTCAATTAGAAATCAGTTTTTGCAATTAACATAAAATCTGATTTTGTCATTGAAAATTATCCCAGATACCAAACTTCACTCGAATATCACAAATATTTTGGAATTTATTTACAAAAAACCAATATAAGAATTAAACTTTGACACTCTGTATCTTCGAAACGAATAACTTGCGGACATGTGTATATGGGAACTTTTTTCTTAATTCGACGTCAGCAACATGCTTCTAAAGTTTCTACACGTACTTAAGAAACACTCTGTATATGGGTATAGGAAAATATTTCTGAAAATTTGAAAAATTTGCTGAAAACGTGCGGAATATATCACACAGGACATTGTGATTCACAGTTCGATAGACGACACATATAATGATAAATTAACGGCTATACTGAGTACACGTTAGAAACAGCACTTTTTTTTATTCGTAACTTGTGGTGGAGAATTTATTGGTACGTAAAAAGAAATTATTTCTTTTATAATTAGCATTAACGTTGCTTGTTTGACAGGAAATAGCATTGACGAGAAGCGAGATGAAACCTATTTACTAGGTCTTTTTGAATTGATATCGATAAGTAGGTATTTGTTGAAAGTCAATATTAACTCTTATAATAAAAATCAGCTTCACTGATTCATAAAATATACCTATACATACCTGCTTTTCATTCATTGTAATTGTATGGTTTGAGGTAGATAATTTCACCTATAAAGCGTATTTTGCATCCAAAAGACTAATGAAGTCTATGGATTGTGAGCAGAATCTTATTCGAAGTTACAGTTCGGAAAACAGCTGAAAATGTGAAAATATCCATGCCCATGATGCGCATTTGTCGTACCTATAAAGAACTATTTATAGTCCGTAATAGGTAAATCCTGTGATAAGGTACATAACATCAAACGTTCGCAAAAGAAGTGGGAATTTCACAATTTTAGCAATGTTTGCCGAACTGTAAATGTTCCATCCCAGTATATTCCATGAAATGATATGATCTTCGTCTACGAATGGTGTGTGTTATAACTGTACCTACTTGCTTTTAAACTGAAAACAAGGAAGCAGTAATTATTATTTATATAGATATTAACAAGTATCTACAACCTACAACTATTAACAAGAACATTCAATTTGAAGTTAAAATGTGGTAGTCGTACAACTCTTGATTGGGGTAGGTAAAACACTTTAAATATAAAAATTATTCAAAAGTATATACAAGGCACTCGAAACTGTCGAGGGGATTGAATGGGTTGTGTGGAAGGTGGTATCAAAATAGCAATAAATGATTTATCAAAATCAATCAGGAAAAGGAAAGTGTTTCACCGGAAGGCGCCATTAAACGGTGCTGATTTTGAGTAGTTTTTGATCGATAAATCTCTAGTTTGGTAAAACTACCGATTATTTTGAGCAACAAAAATAATTTACATGTTGCTGAAGTTTCAAGCGGTGCTCGTTGAGAAGTTTAATCTCGATAAATCATTCTTGAGTGGGAGAAAAATTACCAAAATAGCTATAGGTATTTTGTTTATAGTTTCTGACTTCTCATTTGAGAGATTTCAGGAACACTAATAAGCATTGTTTTTTACCTTTGTTCTTACAGAAAATTGCTGGCATCTTAGTTTTCTCAAACGAAAGTGACAGCGAAGTTGCTGTTCTTAGTACTTTTATTTGGTTTTGCTTCTTGGTTATTCTTAAGACTATTTCCAAATCTGAAGTGAGTTGAACAATCCTTGATTTTTTTTGGGTGTATTATGTTAGTATGATCAATATGGTTTGTTTCGCCATCATAAATGTGGCGGATATAAAACATAAGAGTACCTATGAGATTTATATCAATGTGATTCGAAGTGAATCATGCTAAATCACCTTTGTTCGCTGTGGGTTTGAAAGACTGCAGGGCTATTATTAATTACACCTTTCAGCCTATGGAATAACACTGACTTCATGACACAAATTCTTGAAGACACCAATTTTTGATTTGCGATGAAAATTCAGATTCCAAAACTCTCCTTACGTTTTTAATATTTCCATTATTGCTGAGTTATCTGCATTGAAAATTACATTACTTCCTCTGCTCGCTAGGAGGATTCATCGCGTGAACCAGTGGTGACCAAGTATCAGAATGTGTTGTCATTGTTAAAACACTGAACAGAGCAAAGCAATTGCTGGCCAATCGATGACATTATCAAACTTCTAATTGAAAGTTATAAATAACTTTTTTTCAAACACATTAGGTACTTGATAAGTTTGTTTTTATTTTTTTATTAGTTACTGACAAAATTGAATCTTTGTCTCAAGCATTCCTGTTAACTCAGTAACTAGTCGGGGCAAATTGATTCGTGTATCCATCTACACTTGTTATAGATTTTCTTGAGTTAATTTTTTTTTTTGGTGTTTTGGCATCGACTGCTATGGTCTTTAGCATCGCTCAGGCATGTGAAAAGTTTGGGAGCACAACTGAAAGCTGCAAAAAAACAAGGTGCAGGATTGCGGGTGATGAAAGAAACAGCGAAGCATCGTGTTCTTAGTGAATATAAGTACTTCACAACTTCAAATTCGCCAATTTACAAGGACACTGATCTTGATTGATTGAGTTGGTTCAATGAGAAGATTATTGATCCTATTCTATCTGAGCTTGAAGAGTTTCAGGACAAGGACAGTGGTTGGTCATTGAAAAAAATTCTCAACTTAGGAATCAATATCAACAAGTTCACACCCCAACTGGGCTCGTCATACTTCAAGCTACCGTCACAAATAGCGAAAAAGAAAGCTTGCATCAATGTTGCAAATGACGACCAAGCTTGTTTTGCATGGGCTGTTATTTCAGCATTGTACCCTGCTGATGAACACCCACAAAGAACTTCAAAATATCCTCATTACTCAAAGGTTTTAAAGCTGAAGGGTATTCGATGGCCAATGAGTCTGAAGCAGATCCCAAACTTCGAAAAACAAAATCTCCGTCAACGTCTACATTCTCAAGAAAGAGAAGGAATCATTTATTACCCTTCCCACATACCTAACTAAGAATAAGAAGGGAAAACATGTTAACTTGCTACTTATTCAAGATCAATACTTCGAGAAGAGTAAGGATGGCGATAATGCTTCTATAAAATATTACGTCGTATGGATCAAGAACCTATCGAGACTTTTATCTAGGCAGTTGAGTAAAGAAGATCACTGCAAGTATTTCTGCGACCGCTGTCTACATTACTTCAGGTCCCAAGATAAACTGAACAAGCATACTGAAGATTGTGAGAAAATTAATGAAACTGCCGTAAGAATGCCAGAGGAAGGTGAAAATATCCTCAAGTTCAAGAATCATAAGAACAAGGAGAAGTCGCCATTCGTTGTATACGCAGACTTGGAATCTGTTTTGGAGCCTACTGATGATGCAAAAAAGCCACATCACATTCCTGCGGCTGTAGGGTACTATCTGAAGTGTTCCTATGATGATTCGCTATCATTCTATAAATCAAATCGAGGCAAGGAATGTATGTAATGGTTTGCTGATGAGATGTGCCAGCTAGCTGAAGATATGACTACGGTCTTCTGATGTCCCTATAATATTCATATGACGGTTGAGCAGGAAGTCGAGTTTTGGAAAGCCACTCATTGCCACATCTGTGAACAACCCTTCATTTCTGACGACAAGAGAGTGCGTGACCATGATCATCTAGTCCCAGAAAATAACTATCGGGGGCAGCGCATGACTCGTATAATATTAACTATAAGGATACCCACGTAGTTCCTGTCGTGTTTCACAACTTGGGTGGATATGATGCCCATTTCATAATTACTGATATAGCTTCTAGAATGGAAGGTCAGGTGGATTTGCTTCCAATCACTACTGAAAAATATATATCTTTTTCAAAAAGAGTCAAGGATACTATCATACAGTTCAGATTCATCGATAGTTTCCGATTCATGAATTCATCACCAGATAAGTTGGCGTCATACCTAAATGAATTAATTCCCCAACCTCAAATCTCAATTCAATAGTGCCAATAAAAATCAATACAGATTACTCACTAGGAAAGGTGTAATGCCGTACGATTACTTCGATTCCTTTGCACGTTTTAAAGAAACCCGCCTGCCACCCATTGGAGCCTTCTACAATAATTTGGAAGATAAACCGTGTCCCCGTAGACTTTTCCTCCGAGCTGAATTTATATGGAACGAATTCAGATGTGCAAACCTTGGTGATTATGTGGATATATACATAAAAACGGATATTTTACACGTTTTCGAGCAGTTTCGAGAAAGTTGTCTCCGAACACATCAACTGGATCCTGCACACTATTTTACTTTGCCTGGGTTCACTTGGGATGCTATGCTGAAGTATACCGGTCAAGAGCTAGAACTACTAACTGATCAGGATATGTTTTTATTTGTCGAAAAAGGGATAAGAGGTGGTCTGAGTCAAATTTGCTCGAAAAG
The DNA here is from genome assembly GCA_944452925.2 of Chrysolina oricalcia. NCBI lineage: Eukaryota > Metazoa > Arthropoda > Insecta > Coleoptera > Chrysomelidae > Chrysolina > Chrysolina oricalcia. The sequence goes on along the minus strand of OX101809.2, from coordinate 32,662,324 downwards.
AAGAGCTCATGCTAATAACACATATGTTAGTAACCATAACCCATCTGAACCTACAACATATATGATATTATTATTATATGATATTAATAACCAGTACGGCTGGGCTATGAGCCAATATCTTTCCTATGGTGGATTCCAGTGGACAGATGCCAACATCGATGTATCTAGCATACCAGATGATTCAGACATGGGCTACATCTTGGAGGTTGACTTGGAGTATCCTAGACATCTACATGATATACATAAAGATTTACCGTTTTGTCCTCAACATATAAATCCAAACACTGGAATACCTGCAGCAAATACTGCAGATATAACAAAGTTGATGGCCACCCTTCACCACAAAAAGAAATATGTCATCCATTATCGATCATTGAAACAAGCATTGAAATATGGTTTGGTATTGAAAAAAGTGCATCGAGTTTTAGAATTCAAACAGGCCACATGGTTGAAGTCATACATCGACCTGAATACCAATCTCAGAAAACAAGCTTCGAATGAATTTGAGAAGAATTTGTTCAAACTATTGAACAATGCTGTATTCGGAAAGACAATGGAAAACATCCGTGAAAGAGTTAATATCCGCCTCCTGACGTCGTGGAGCGGACGCTATGGTGCTGAAGCTTATATCTCAAAACCGGAATTAAAGACTTGTACTGTCTTCAATGAGAGTCTGGTAGCAGTTGAACTCAAAAAGTTGCAGATTTGGTTGAATAAGCCTATATATGTGAGTATGGCTATCCTTGATTAGGCAAAAACGTCCATCTATGACTTTCATTATGGCTATATGTTACACACCTTCGAGGATAGTTGTACTGTTATGTATACTGATACTGATAGCCTCATTTACGAGTTCCGAAATAAAGATCCCTATAAAGTTATGAAACGTGATTGTCACACTCATTTCGATACTTCGGACTATCCGCTCAACAATGAATATGAAATTCCGCTAGTGAATAAAAAAGTGCTTGGAATGATGAAGGACGAGAATAATGGTATCCCGATAACTGATTATATTGGTCTCCGATCGAAGTTATATGCAACTAAAATACTAGTAACAGAGGATGACATAACGCAGAAGAGAAAATGGCTTGAAGCAGAAGAATATGATGATCATGAAATTGATGACATTTTAAATAATATCGGATTAACCAAAAAAGCAAAGGGTGTAAAGAAATCTGTCATCCGAACAGATATCACGTTCAATGACTATATTGAATGTCTAGAGAGTTGCAATGAAATGACTGTAAATCAGAACTTGATCCGATCAGTGAAACATGAAGTGCATTCCATCATTCAAAACAAAGTTGCTCTCAGCTCGCATGATAACAAACGATATATCATTCCAGAATCATACGATACACTACCCTGGGGCCACTACTCCATAGCAACAGAAAACGAAGGATATATGGACTGGGATGATGTGAAAGAGTATGGTACAGTGAACACATAAATATTATATATCTTGGAAAAAAAAGTTACTGAAATTTAGGTGAAAAGAAAAAACTAAAACAAAACAAGAAAGTGGTTACAATATGCCTACTGGGGAGTCTTCCAATAAGGAAAAAAGACAACGCGCCTATGACTCATACTTCTAGATTATCATTTATAATCTTGAGTGGTGTGGAGTGGAAATGCCAAACAGAAATCTGTATGGCATGGATAGAGAGATGTGCTACCAACTGGACTGACACTGTGATGATTGAACAACAAAAAGACCAAACAGCAAAATAATCAGGTAGGCTTGCACCTAGACACGCAAACAGCTATCAAACCTGACAGCCAGCAATATTGCCATTTAGTTAGAAGGCCAGAAAGCTTGCATAATATGATGAATATCCAGAGAGTTGTCTTGCTGAAAGGCATACAAGATAGGGTGCTGAACAGCCTGACAAAGGATGGTTAAGCAGACAAATAGCTAAACAGAGAGAGCTGCGCAGACACCAAGGTAGAAAGTCATTCAATATGATAGTTCAAGACTAATCTGCCTACCAAGTTAGCTTGAGAGTCGGCTTTCCTGATAGTAGAATATCTAGCAAGCCAGCTGTTTGATTGTTATAAGGACTATCGTCGTATAACATTGCTACTTCAGAAGTTCGAAAATAAAAATCAAAATATATTCCACAATATGCTTTATACAGCAAAAACATGTATTCGTTGATATGCTGATCAACATCACTGAATAATTGTCAAATAATTTTTGAAAGAATCCACTCTCTAGATAGTTGACAATTAGATGCTGGTATTGATAAATATTTTTTTTGGCATATCAATGAGAGATTTTTTTTCATTGGGGACGTGATGACTTGAAATAAAGTTCCATTCCCTCCACTGGTACAGAATCGTTGTGGACATTTCCTTCAGTCTTTGAAAAATATCAAGAACCTAATGCATTTTTCATAAAGTCCATTATAGCGTTTCCCCATCATTACAAAAAAAACAGTCGGAAGAGTCGGATTCACCTGCGTTTCATATGGTGCCACTGTGCGCCATATCTAGAAAATGAAAATTCCCCTTGATTCTTTCAAGAAAACAGTATACACATAGTGAAATCGTAAGGAAGCAGTTGATTGTGTATTCACGACTGCATGCCATATAACACCAAACCAATACCATATCATATTTCCATCCCGCAACTTTTCAACGCCACTTATGACATTAATCAAATACTCCACTTCACCTCGCGCATTTCAACACTATTCACCAATAGAATAGTAATGTTTTCTACCACGCCCCGTGCCCCCAATTTTTCTCAGTTCATATGTCTATTCATTACAAATTTGAACAACTGCAATTTTTTTCGAGGCCATCGAAGAATACAATGAACCAAATCCATAAAACCAGCAATTATTATCATTACATATTAAGCTCTAGTTTCTTCAATCGGGAATGAAATGAGCAAATTAAGTTGACATTCTTTCGTTTTGAGTAACAATGAATAGATGAACTCAATACATACCACTCATCGATAGTTACTAAGATTAATACACTCCAATGTGAAGAACAATACGATAACATCATACAAAACCTGCCTTCCGTGTGAAGCGTTCGATTAAAAATCCACAAATGAGCTCGACCATCTCCGCAAATGAACTAGCGGCTCGGGAATATAAATGACCAGAATCGATCTTAAAATTCTGAAATTCTGTACCTAGATCTAGGGAAAAATCTCCACATTTTCACATGTATTTATAGGTGTAATTCTTGAAATTTGCTCTGTTTTTTCCGGAGATCTAGGTAAAATGGACTTTTGTAGGTGGCCTAGATCCGGTGTAGTACCTTTACTCATGCCACTGTTACAAATTGGGCAAAAGTTCACACTCTTTACAAAATCCCCAAATTCAGATCTGACTTCATGTTTTCAAACCTTTTTGTAGTCGAATTCATAAACGAGAGTTGTTTATGGCAATTTACCAAAAAATATTTTGTTTAAATTTTACTTACATCATAAACTATGTGAAATGCACTAAAAAGCTCACGAAATCTTCAAAATAAAAAGGTTTTTGCTAAGTAACTACGCCAAGTTCTCAGTTTTATCATATGAAATGTCAAATGCCTCCATGTCAAGAATTGATGTCTATTACCTACTTGATTAGATGTAAGTACAATATAAGGGACATTCCCCTGATCTAAATTCATTTCCATTATTGTTATTTAAGTCACGAAGTAGGTCCAATGAAAAATAGATAGATGGATATTTATTCATATAAAATTTCAGTAATTGTACACTTGTCATAAAATAGGTACATTACAAAATTTAAAATTAATATTACATGTGTCATCAGAATTACAATTTTACACAACAGGAGAAGAGAACAAAACAGGAAGCAGTCAAAAATTTCAAATGTACAGGGGGAACTCCTCAACTGCATAAAAGCAATGAATGATTAATATGTTATAGATTTTTTTCACAAATATAGTAAAGGTTAAATCTTTATAGCATTGTAAAGCTTAACACTGATCTTGTGTTTTCTAATTCAGCAAAAAGGTATGCAAATGTTATTCACTGTTCCTAGTTGAGTGTGTGTATATTATTATGTCGCATGACACCTTCATTAAAACATCTTTTATGAATGAATAAAAAGCATTCCATTATATAGCAACAGAACAGTGGCAAAGTTTTTCAAATAGAGGTTTACAATGAGATCCAGAACTACCTACTAAAAGTCATATTACGTATAACTTTATTTTGTGTTACAAATACATTTTCTTTGTTACTACAGTTTCCCCATATTAAGTATGCCAAAAAAAATATTATGAAAAAGTAAAAAACTTGAATAAGTATCACCGTTCAGAAAGTTTATCTGTAAAAATAGAACACATTCTATCAATTGATTGATTTAGCAAGTTCACAGAATACAAAAAATTATCTTACAGCTGTAGGCCATTTTGACTTTCAACGATGGAAATTTATACATTACAAGATCTATATTTATGAAAACTTCAAAAATCAAAATATTCTTTAAATTTCCATAAAATACTGGAGAAAAACATCAATAAAATGACAGTTTGGTAAAATGGCTTTTGTCAACCATGTATGAATATCAGATTTGTAGAAAATTCAAAAATGAAAACCTAAATACCAAGACTGTTTCAACCAATTCCATATCATTCAGAAAATGTTTTAGAGAAATAGCCAAATGTGTCAGCTAACGTTATCTACAATCGGAAAAATTTTACTGATTCCATCAAAAAACGTGTTGTATTCGATTAGAAAATATAGTGGATTAATTTTTTTTTTTCGATGCTGGCCAACGAAACACCGATAAGTAGTATAGAAAATTTAGGAAAGGCTGGATCATTCGAGAACGAGTAGTATTTTCCCCTATAGCACATAAGTAATTTCACTTCTAGATGCTCCTTTCAATAACAAAGTAATTTTCATCGGTGGGAATACTAAACTGAACAGCCCATTTTACGACGGCATACATAACACCTTTTGAAAAAGCCACCCCATCAAGTTTGGGGAAGATAGAGCGATAACAGAACAATATGAAAATATCAATAGACAGGTACGTGATAAATGGGTTTCAAAGATTGATTTGAACAGCCCAATTTCTGCTTTCAATAGAAAGACGGAATAATTCTGAAGAAGGAAGCAAGAAGATATCATTTCGTCTACAAATAAACAAAATACGACTTTGGAAAGTGTGGTCAACAATATTTTTTTATAAACCAGCACTAATTCACTTTGTTGCACTCAACTACACTTCTGCTGCTTCGTCTGATACGTTAGTATACTGTAACAGCTGTTAATCAAATCTAGGAGAAATTCCAAAAACAATCATATCCAATTTTGTCTTTTAGAAGATATCAATTTGCGATTTCATGTAACAGCACATGTTCTACAGCATACATATTACACCTGTTGAAAATTCCACCATATCGAGTTTGAGGAAGATAGAGCGATAACAGTAAAATAAAAATGTCAATAGACAAGAGCGAGGTAAATGGGATTTGAAGATTGATTCGAACTGCCCGATACCTGCTTCATTCAAAAAGATTCAGCTTATTACCACTTTCAATGGAAAAGAGTAATATTTCCAAAAAGAGAAGCAAGTTACATATAGACTGGGAGGTGGTGACAGATTTCAGGTGACGATTTTCTCGTTTATCTGAGACCAGTGAAAGATGTGAAAATTCTTACAAGAATGATGAAAAATTTGAGCGGTAGCCGCGTGGCTTTAATATAAAAAATTAGATTTTCATTAAAAAATAAATATGTTTTGGAACAATTTCATCGCCGCTGCCTGTAAACCAACGGCATGTTAAGATAGACAATAGCAACGAAAAAATTAGAGGCATAAGGGTTGCACGTGGCCAAAAGGTACCTATACAGTACCTAGTCATATTGTCTATGAACAGATGAACTGTACCTACCTAGGTATAAGGTATTTCCAGTTACCTATCTATAGTATTTACCTACCTATTCGTTATAAAGTCGGCTTCTTATTGTCATTACTGTAGTGACACGGATAGGATAGGTACATTTTGGCACTGTATCTGTTACAATTTGGTAGGTAGGTAACTACCTACCTAACCTCTCTAGGTACTGGGTTTTCAGAGAACAAAGTGAACAGGAATGAGAATTATTGATGTATCAGCAAGGTGACAAACTGATTGAAATCTTATACTAGAGCCTAACAAATCTTTCTGAAATTAAATATTGTAACGTAGTCAAATAAATTTCTCGGTATAGGTAGATCGACTCGGAATGGAGTTGATATGGCAACACCGCTCCTACAGTCCTACACAGTAGACTCGAATATTTGCATCAACCCCCATGACCGGCATGACCTCTAATTTCCTTCGAACTCGTTGCTATGCGCCAGCTCGGCCAGCTTTCCTATATTCCGTTTCTTGCTGTTGCATCCACGTTTGCAACTTTGCCAATTTGTGAGTAATATCTTGATTCGCAGAAATGTCGTCATTTTGCAGAACAAAAAATTTGAAAGCATTTTTTTCCTATTTTCTAAATCTAAACCAGAAATGCCATTTTTGATTCCTATTTAAAAAAAAAAACATTGTAGGTACCTAGGCACCTATGTTTACTGAAATAATGGAACTTAATAAATGGTGCTCTTATTTGCAGAGCGGCGCAGGCGGAGAAATCGTTCAAAGCATTTCACCGACTCAAAAAACTCGTTCAAGACCAAGTGCGTTTTTCTGCCAGTTTCGATTGAATTGTATTTTATTGATTTACAAAAAAAGTAATTACCTACTGACATTCAGCAATATACGTACGTAATCGTCAATCGAATAAGAAAATTTTTTTGGGTTGCCACTGTTTGGCTCCACAGAGAGTCTACGTCTACTAGGTAGTTATTTCATTCTCTAGGATACGACTATTTTTAACAGGATGTGGCAACGTTGATTTGTTCAGGATCTCAAAACATGATGTTTTACGACTGCTTCCTTTCCAGCAAATTGATCAATAAAACAGCAATATTGAACATTTCACGTGTCAACAACAACCTGCAGTTGTTTCCATTCCGATTCCAAATTCCAATAAAAGCATAATTAGTTTTGTTCTCCATTACAAATGCTTATAAAGTCTTCAGGAACTCAATTGAGGAAGCACACAACCAAGCGATCATACGAGGTTTTTTCAATATACAAATTACCGCTGATAATTTGCATAGGCATAAATAACACGTTATTATCTAACGCTCCTCGTATTTTCTGGATTGGCAGTCCACGTGGAGTTGCCGACAAAGGCGACAAAAGATATGCCGACAGATGGAATTTGAGTGTTTCTGCTGTCTCAACTGACTTCGTATAAACTATACCAACTTACCTACCCACTTACAAGTGGATATCTACCTATTTATTACTGGTGTCATGTTTGATGCATCCGGTATTGTCAAGCATTTAGGATAGACATTTATTATTTCAATCGTTTTTGTCAGTACCATGATCCAACCATTATTATTAAAAAATTCAGGGAAGTTGGTATTTAACGTAGGTATCTATAACTAGGTAGTACGTAGACTTTGCATCAAACGTAAGAGAAGTATTCAGCAGTAAATTCTCATTAAAAGAGAAAACAAATTTTTGTTGATAATTGTAATTGTAAGTTAGTAGCTTCTTGAGTATGTTAATATTTTGGAACCATCTGACGTCATTCGCGATAACCCTGCACCCGAATCTCGAAACTTCATAGTCACATCGGGACGCGCCCAGTGTTTGATTCAAATAAAATGCATTCGGGAATTTTTGATAAAAAGTCATTTTATTATCATGATAACAGTTTTCTATGGTTATTATCTTTACACAAGGTCAGGGTCAGGTTAGTTTTGCTTATATTTCAGGCATTTTTAACTCAATTTGCATGCGGCTGTCAGTCATTTTGAAATTCCAACAATTTCAGTCACCATCACAGATCGGGACCCTATTCTCAAACCGTGACATATTTTGTCGCATTCGAGATATGCTCTTTGTCGAACGAAATCTGAATATTCTCATTCTCAAATGTCGCATTCGCAAATTTTTGATAGACAGATTGTAGAATGGTCAAAGGCAGTCGACAATTCATGTCGAATGCGAGAATTTCATAAGATGCGAAATTCATAGGTTGGGTCCAATAGTTTAGTAAATGACAAAACATTCTTCGATACTTTTTCAGAGATTTTTGTAGTAAGAGAATGGCATATTTTTAGGAATAGCTATAGAAAATTTAGAAAATCAGGAAATTCATCAGCGGCCTCGAATGAGATTAGTAATATACAGAGGTACTTTTACATTTTCATCTGAGAAAAAATTTATTAAAACGTTCAGATTACCTATAAAGAATTTCCTGTTAAAAGATGCTCTTTTTCTTGCATTAAATTTTTTAAAGTTTGCATTTGATTTTGGGTGCAATAATTTGTTTTGTCTTCACTTTCCATGATTCTAATTTATTCTGATGTAATCTTACTTCCAAAAGCAAAGGTCATTTCATTTTTTATTAACGTTTTACAAGTGAAGGGGCATAGAACACGATCTCACACCAAAAATTCGGTGTTGCCAGCTCATGTTATTCGACAAAATTTATCTTATGCGACTAGATGTCGAATCCATTTGAGAATACCACATGCCAATGTTGTGCGACAATTTCTATCGACATATGTCGAATTCGACAAATCTCACTAAACATTCGAGAATAGGCCGCCATATATCTACCACTGAAATGAAATTATAATATGATTACTATAATTTCATTTCAGTGATTTCTACAGATAGCTGCCCATTGTATTTTACTGTCGTCTCGAGATCCGTCATTTATTGTTTCATTCACGCGATTCTGTGCATTGGCAAATCAAAGATGATGTTGAAAATATGAAAATACACCCTCTCGTCAGGCATCTTGGCAGATGAAGACGGATTCTTCTGAACGGGCATGTATTTATATTTACTAGTGGATTCACCAATCCACCAACTTCGTCCTTATGCTCTTTTAATATAAGAGTGAATTACATCCTTCGGGATATCACGAAATCCCTCAATAACATCTGAAAGTTTGAGCCAATAATTGAAATGATAGGAAAAATAGTACCAATCTGGCCATTTACAATTGTTGTAATTATATGCACCAATGTGATGTCATATCTCGGTACGTTCCACAAGTGATGTCGCATGTCTCTACCAGTGTAAGCTTCAGATTAATGTGAACCTTTCAACACCATTCGAAGAATGTCATTCACCATCTAAACTATTAGTTAGTTATCTGGGTTTTAACTGGGACCGGTAAAACTGGCCACAGATGAAGTTCCAGATGCGACACTTCGTCCACCGCCTTTGATCTTTCTTCACTCGTTGCAGTGATCTCGAAACAGCTGGGACATTTAAAGTGAAGTGCGATGAAAAATTTGAGGGCCGGCCTTTCATTATAGAGTAAAATGTCTCTGCTACGTGACTGATATAGTTAAGATGTAAGTTTATACCTTCATTTGAGCGAATGTCACATTCATTGGCTGTGTCTATGAGAGAAAAGCGGAAAGCGCTTTACTGATGAAGCATAAAAGCGCTTCACAAGTCTACTAGACGGTCCAGAAATTGTGAAATTACAGGCCGCTGAACCACTTCAAATAAATCCAGCGGAAAATGAAGCGCTTTATTCACCTACAGCGGCTGGTAGTTGTCAGCCGTCTATCACGTGAAGCGTAAAAGCGGCTGCAACGACTGCACGCTGCTAGACGCACCCGTTCTATCTATTAGTCAAATTTAGCTGTCAGTCAAACTACGCTAAAAGCGGACCCTATTCTCAAACCGTGACATTTTGTCGCATGCGAGAAATGCTCTTTGTCGAACGAAATCTGAATATTCTTATTCTCAAATGTCGCATTCGCAAATTTTTGATAGACAAATTGTAGAATGGTCAAAGGCAGTCGACAATTTATGTCGAATGCGAGAATTTCATAAGATGCGAAATTTATAGGCTGGGTCCAATAGTTCATAGTAAATGTCAAAATATTCTGTGATACTATTTCAGAGATTTTTGTAGTGAGAGTTTTCAGTAATAGCTATAGAAAATTTAAAAAATCAAGAAATTTATCAGCGGCCTCGAGAGAGACGAGTAATATACAGGAGTGCTCTTACATTCTCATCTGAGAAAAATGTAATAAAACCTTCACATTAACTAAATAATTCTCCCATAAAAGAGGCTCATTTTCTTTTGCTTGCATTAAATTTTTTTAAGTTCGCTTTTGATTTTGGCTGCGATAATTTTTATTGGCTTCACTTTCCATGTTTCTACTTTACTAATTCTGATGTGAAAAGTAATCTTTTCCAAAGGTAAATGTCATTAAATTTGTTGTTGATATTAACATTTTACAAGAGAAGGGGCATAGAACACGATCTAACGTCAAAAATTTGGTGTTGCCAGCTCATGTTATTCGACAAAATTTATCTCATGCGACATATTTTCTAACCAATTTGAGAATACCACATGCCAATGTTGTGCGACAATTTCCATCGACATGTGTCGAATGCGACAAATCTCATTCGACATTCGAGAATAGGCCGCCACAATATTGATAAACACCCTTTTCTCAAACCGTGACATATTTTGTCGCATGCGAGAAATGCTATTTGTCGAACGAAATCTGAATATTCTCATTCTCAAATGTCGCATTCGCAAATTTTTGATAGACAGATTATAGAATGATCAAAGGCAGTCGACAATTCATGTCAAATGCGAGAATTTCATAAGATGCGAAATTCATAGGTTGGTTCCAATAGTTTAGTAAATGACAAAACATTCTTCGATACTTTTTCAGAGATTTTTGTAGTGAGATAATGGCATATTTTCAGGAATAGCTATAGAAAATTTAGAAAATAAGGAAATTCATCAGCGGCCTCGAAAGAGACTAGTAATATACAGAAGTACTTTCACATTTTCATCTGAGAAAAAATGTATTAAAACGTTCAGATTAACTATAAAGAATTTTCCGATAAAATATGCTCTTTTTCTTGCAGAGTTTGCATTTTATTTTGGGTGCAATAATTTTTTTTGGCTTCACTTTCCATGATTCTAATTTATTCTGATGTAATCTTACTTCCAAAAGCAAAGGTCATTTCATTTGTTATTAACGTTTTACAAGTGAAGGGGCACTGAACACGATCTCACACCAAAAATTCGGTGTTGCCAGCTCATGTTATTCGACAAAATTTATCTTATGCGACTAGATGTCGAATCCATTTGAGTATACCACATGCCAATGTTGTGCGACAATTTCTATCGACATATGTCGAATTCGACAAATCTCACTCGACATTCGAGAATAGGCCGCCTGCTGGTCCTAAATCTTGGAAATCAGAAGTCCAGCCAAATCTTAAATTTGTAGATTTTTTTGGGTGTCCAAAACGTGGAAAATCATAAGGAATTGTAATGAGTTACCTACATACCGGATGATGCAAAAAGTATTCTCATCCGCCTTTTCCCCTTGTTTTTCAAGATACGAAAATAAAATTGTATATGGTCATTACAAACATAAATCGTCATATTTTGGTGACCTTGAAATGTTTTTATAACTACTAATTTCGCTGGAAGTATTTTTATAACAGGAACGTAGGAACTTCAAAGGGATATCCTATGTATGTTTGGAATAAAAATAAGTACTCACATACTGTTTATTTCTTACAAGTTCATTAAATGCAAAGCTTGACATTTTTTTGTTGCTGCTCTTAAAATTTCTATTGCTGTATTTTAACAGCCCACAAATTACTTCAGAGTGATATTCTACAAAATATATATAAAAATCAGCCACACAAATTTAAGTCAAGTAACTCTTATTTTTAGTTACCTTTCTCATCTGCTACCCGCCTAGGTGTCACAGAGCGAACTCCACAAGCACGCAGGTATTAAAAGTACATGAGACACCACTCAGAACCTCAGTCTGCATCTTTTCAAAAATAAGTTATGTCTGTAGGCCCTGGGATTTTACTTATAAGGAAATTTTAACAAAATCTTTGATTTATAAAAATTCTGTTTTCTTTTAAATTTCTTTTTGAACAAAAATCCCCCCAGAGTCGAAGCCGTTTCCAACCGAGATGGCTGACACTAGTGTGATGCGTCTGCTGGGTTAAAAAAAATTGTTGGAGACGAAATTTGAACTCGGAGCTCCGGGGTGGTAGCTAGTTACTCTGTCCACTAACCCGCCATGGGTTACAGAAATAAAGCTGTTGAGTAGTGTTTTTACGTACCTCGATTCCCTAATATCTGAAGAATGGTCATCTGGTCAAGCTAGCAGGTAGGCATGCGACCATAGTACATACTAACACAACTCAATCGTACACATTTCGTTCGTTTAAAAATAAGTAACGTCTGACGGCTCTGGGATCTTGGACTATTAGGTTTCTCTGTAGCATTGCCTGGAAAATTCAGTCAAGTCCTGCTGCCTTACATGGGATGAGCACGTTCACTGCCCAGGCTAAGGCTTCGGGCATAACGACCCACTTCGTCAGTTGTCAATCCCCTACTGTGCCGTATCCTTACATTCCTTACCCACTAGACAATAAAATGCACGGATGAATAGTCATTAAACCGCTAACAATTTTGTATAGTTATTCTGTCTGCGTAAGTCAGGTTAGGTTAGGGTGGCTAGTAATTCACGCATTTTCAACTCCGTTTGCCTTCTTGTCAGTCATATAAACTTACCGCCATTACAGTGTCCAATCATCGAGCGTGACTTTATTGTCGTATATCCGTACCTTACTTTTTGTTCGTATGTCGTCTTCGATACCGCCTGGGAGGTGTAACTCCAGCAGAAACATATGTGGTAATATTCGGAGGCTGTTGTCAATATGTCCCATTTGGTTTCTTCAAATAAGGTTGTTATGCACAGAACTCATACTTTTATATCTTATGACAGATATAAGTATGAGTTCTGTGTTGTTATGTATATTTATGTCTCGTTAAGGCTATTCCACATAAAGGCAGTAGCAACTAGCAGTGGCACTAGTGGCAGTGACTCCGCCCCTTTTGACGGTGTTACATTGGAATAGAAATTGTCAACTAATTGTTTCTTAAAAGCAGTTGAAAGGATTCATATCTATCTCAATTATTCCAAGATATTTTTAAGGTTAGAAATGCGAACACTGCTCGATTTTACTGCAAAAAGTAAAAATGAATCAAACTTTCAGCAGCATGACGATGAATTTTCAGCTTCGTCTAAACCTCTTTGCCATTGGTTATCTTATCAATAGAGGGGGGTGACGCCACTGCTACTGCCATTTCCGAACAATAAAAGACAAAGAGATGCCATTTCTATAATCACAACACACATTTGTTATGAAAGCTACATAAAACAATCCTTTGTTATAGATTGTGGGTGAGGGGTAAAACTCCGAAATCGGAGGGGGAGATTTGTTATTGTTATGATATTCGGACGTAAGCGTAGAACCAGTGGAGTGCTGAAAGCACGTGTGTTATCAATATGTCAATCTTGACGTCTAATGCTTGGCGGAAGTGCGGTTTCCGTAAGTTAAAAAGTGAATGCGCCACCAATAATTTCTAAGTCACCCCGGAGACCCACGGCAAATAATAGTCGCCATGTATTCTCACAGGCTACGAGTGTTGTCAGTAGAGGGTAACATATTTTATTACGATGAATAGGTACAAAAATAAGTGACAATTATAAATGACATGAGAATTGTTAAAACGTCATGTAAACTACTATGGCATACACTATTTTTTCTACGATCTTTTAAAAATTGACTTTTATCCGTCAATTGTGAATGCAGAAAGATAGTAACTATTGCTGTGTGGCAATAGAATCTAAATTGCTTCAAAGAAATGAACACTTACTTTTGATGGTTCAATCAATCAAAAATACTGTATTGTGCGAAGAATTAAATTATTGCTGATAAAGCATAGAATAAGGTCATGAATACTAAAAACAAGTAAAAAAGTCAAAATATCCAAATCTCTGAATCAGATTAGTAAACTATACTATACACTTTATATACGATATACATAAATTATAATACACATAAGAGTTTAAGCATAAACTATAATACACATAAGAGATTACATTCAAATTTATGATGAAAGTGAATCATTGAAATACGCATCCAAAGTGTAGTAAGCTAGTAGCTCTCTTACTCTTTTTCTGGTGTTTTTTTTTCTGAATTCAGGTTATTGATATTCTGAGGCAGATGATTGAAATTTTTTTTAGAGTTGTCAAAAAGTTATTTCTTAACTTGTGTGGAGTTAGGCTTAGGGAGCGATCGATATTACAAGTCTGTCGGTAGAAAATCGATAATTTCTTATGTAGTTATTATTTAACTTCTTGCATCTCCAAAAGAATTGAAGAAATTCAATGAGGGATCTCCCGAAATTGGGAAGGAGTATTAAAAATAATACTAACCAATTGTTTAGATTTCAAACCTGCGATGATTCACAGTGTTCCATTAACTGTAAAGGAGTTTATGTCCACGTCACTGACAATATTCCAGATCGATTATTCTTATTGATATATGTGATATTCCTTGTATATAAAATCTTGTTCAAATGGGAATATCGACAACTTCTGATGAACGGATTACCTACGTGATAATCCCTGTATGTCAACAAAACATTCCAATATTCATTAGATATAGCTAGTGGCTTATGATTTGAATTTGCTTAATGAAGATTTGAGTTTGTTTACTTACTTACTCACTTACTTACTATCTAGTATACCTACATTTCAAAAAGTTTTTTTCCTATTTATTGACAGGTGATCGTTCAGTCGCTCTACATGGTGAAATAGTTTTTTACAGCTATTTCAACAAATAGTGTATTTTTGTCTCAAAATCGGGATAAAAATGAGCAAATTCAATGAAAATCAACTTATTAATACCATTGAAAAGGTCAAGTACGGTTTATGTCATGATTACCATGCTGTGACGCCCATGGTTTGATTTGACAAGATGACAAATAAGTCGTGAACGGACGTAAACAAACATGATCGCCAAGTTAAGAGTGAATATAATACGGAATTCCAACCTGATCATCGAGTGCAAACGAATATTTCCGACAGCGCCCTTTTTTAACATGAATCGGGCTGAGATGTTTGTAAACAACGTAGGGTATGTTGCTTTCGAAAAAGAGACAGAAGAGCCCTCTCTATATCTTTTATTACTCGGAGGTTAAAAACTGATTCCAAACAAAAGTCCGTCAAATCAAATCAGCTTGTTCGATAACTCCGATATTGTTTCTGTTGAGGTTTTACAACTTCTTTTTCCTGAGAAAACAAAATTCAAACAACCAAACACAAACTAATAAGCAAAGCAGCAAATCATCAACAAAGAATGTCACCTAAAATTCTTTGTTTGGAATCAATTTTGACAAGTATGACATTTGTAGTTGAAGAGCTGCCTATATGATTTACTGACAGGTAAGGAAGCCGTCTGCTAATCTTCTGTTTCAGCGAAATATCTTCACTGGAAACTCTCGGTCAGCAAAGTCTTTCGAAAAATTACACGAATAAACCACCCCCGAATGGGTGTGGATTAGAATTTTGAATAATAATATGATGGCAAGAAGGTATTCTTCTATAGATTTCTTTTTTGCATTACCATTTCGATGTTCGCAGTAAAAGTCTGAAATCAACGAAATTTTTAATTCCAGTCAGCAAAGTAGTATTTTCCCATTTTCGTTTATTTCCATAGACATATAATAATGACTGGCTGTCATGTGACTTTCATACACAGTTCCTTGCGTTGCGGCCATAGAAATATAATGTTATATTTCTATGGTTGCGGCCCACGGATAATAGAGACACGGTCGTCGCTTGTGACGTCATTGTAGTATATTTGCGCGGAAATTTAAATAGACTTATTCAGTACTGTAGTGAACTCTACTACTAATGCAGTGATGAAATTAGATATGAAATAAACTGAAAGTCTTTTATTTACTACAATGATTTTATCATAAGTTTCTTTCATTATTACGAATTCATTTCAAAGTGCATTCTAACTTTTTTCTTTAATCGTCGCTTGACAGGTACATCCATCTGTTCAGATATATGAGTGAGTTTTCATAGTCATCATTTGTAAAGTGTATACTGCATATGAATGATGTTTCAACATTAAAATCTTTTTTTCCACATATTTCTACCCATTTATACTTCTTGTCTTTGAATCTTTTGGAAATCTGTGATATGATACGTTCAACTTCTTTGTTTTAGTAGAATAATAATAGTTACAATTAACAACCGCACAATTTGTTCCGGCTGCAGTTGGGAATTCGGAAAAATAGTTTCACGTTTTAGCAATAAGGTTTATTTACCTTGCACATGGAGGTAAGTCCATTATTATTTTGAATTATAAGGTTGTAATGTAAAGTTCTCCCACCCACTACTACTACAGCTCCAACAATAAAAAAACGTTATGGAAAGAAATGTTCTCTTAAAGACACTATGAACCACAAAAGACAGGGGTCTTTTGTGCTATACCCTTAACTGAAGAACAAATATTGTGCTATTAATTATACACATACATACAATACATAGGTATATGATATTTACGGTCCATTTATTAACAAAATTATACTACATACATTGACGTCACAAACATGGCGGATGCGACGACCGTGTCTCTATTATCCGTGGTTGCGGCCAACGTAAAACCATTGTTTATCACTGAAATGATATTAATTATAATTTCATTTCAGTGTCGTTTATATAGAAGTAAGATAGTTAGCCAACCTTATGGGATTTATATTGCATTCAAATGGATGCGACATATAGATAGCGACAGTGACTTGATTAATACAATGGGAAGGCAGTAAAGTCAGGGTTTTGTGAAGAAATCTGCATTAAAATTACGTCAAATATTCATGTTTGTAACTAATCACGCTAGATGACACTCGCGTTTGGGTCCAATACCTTTTCCACAGGCATTGACTATCTTACTTCTATTTAAACAATGGTAAAACTGCACTGAAATGAAATTATAATATTATAATTTCATTTCAGTGTAAAACTGTAAAAGTGAGAGATGTAGTCAATGATAGAATACAATTTACAATTTTAGACGTGGCTAGAATCCTGAACGCGGGAAATTTCAAGGCGTTGTATTTTATTATGTTTATCCGGTCAATCACAGGGTTAAATTATAGCTCACTGTTCCAATTTCATGGCGATGGTTCATCGGCTAGGATTGCAAGAGTTCCGAACGGCGTCATTGGGCAACACATATTCGGGATTTTTATCTTTTTTACCGATCCGTCATACGGTGATCTAGCCATTTTCAAAATGTTTTGCCTATAGTATAATTTCTCTATCCTTTTCACTACTCCGGCAGCAATGGTCTCTCTCTTAGATCCAGTACATAATCACGTCCCTTTGGAAATTGCCGATGTTCGCTATGCAACTGGTAATCAAAATCAGATGTATGTTACTGGGTCATTGTGTCAAGTTCACCGACTTCGGTCATCGACCTGCCCTTGGACCTGCCACTTTGCCAGGAGCGAACTGGGACATTTTTGTTAATGGAAAGTGTGAATTTTCCCCATAAAGACCCCAGCTATATTATCTTTACAAAATTTATTATTTCATTAATTCGTGCATGAGTTGGTCAAACGACAAAAAAGGTAAATGGGATAGAGAATCGATGAAAATAAAATAAATTTTTAGCACGTGAATTTAATGGTAGGTAGGTACCTAACCTATAAAGGAGACATAATAATATATAATAGAAGATAGTTACAACAAGTTACAACAAGTGTCCAAAAATCTTTTTTTGAATAAAATAATATACCTAATGCTTTTATATAAAGCAAAATACTCATCCGAGGCACATAAACGTATTACTTTTTTATCAGTACGGTTCAGTTTCTATATTCTTCAACTATATCTCATAATATACTTCAGTTTCCAATATCTTATCCACAGTATTCCAATAATTTCATTTTTATACTCTCAAAATAAATAGGTATGTCATCAGATGTCTATTAATTTCAGTCAGAAACCTCTAAATAAGTAAATCTTTTTTCTTACTTCTATCACTGCAATATCAGATGCACATCCAAAAGCTCCTTCTCGATAATTTTTTTGGAGATTGCCGCTAATAAAAAGAACTATGAGCTGTGCAGTGCTGCTCCTGAGGTGGCGTATGGAGTCAGTAACAAGGCCTACCCAAAACACGTGGCTGATGACAATAGCAGTCGATGCCAAAACACCAAGGAAAAAAAATAGCTATTGATGTAACGGGATTACTATGCGATTTATAATAATCGAGGGCGTTGCCAGGCGACGAGGCGCTTGCTTCGCTCCGAGTCGTCAGGCGACTTGGAGCGAAGCAAGTGCCTGATGAAACTTCCGAGATTTATTCAAATTATGCATAATAATCTAGGTAACCCATTAACGCCCAAATTATTTTTTGTCTAAAAAACTGTGTTTTGAATAAAATTTTCCATTTTAACTAGTGTAAATGACCCCTTAAAAATGTTTACAAAATTTTTTTTTCTTCGGTTTTTGTAAAAAATGCTGATCTATAAATAAATCGCTGGGTATTGGAATGGTACATCTACAGTAAATGAAATAAAGTTTTATTCAGAAAAAATCTACATAGGTTCTAGTTTTTGCGATGAAACTTACTGAAACAAGTAACACATAAAGTGACATCACATTTTTTGCAAAAGGTAAGAGGTCGACTTTTGCACATTGGAAACTGACATCGACGTTGATTTGATCTCTTTTCAAGAAAATGCCCTTTTTCATCTAGTCTCACACTGTCCAAAACATTTGCTCTCGATGAACATGGGACACTGAGTGACCTTCCTTTCAAAACACTTCTTCCATGACCGATTTTTAAATAGGTAAATGCAATCTGTCTCCTAAAATCTTTAATTGAAATCGACTTTTGTCCATGAACCCTTCTATAAAGTAAAAAATAGTTAACAACAGCCATATCAATACATCTTTTGAATAGACACCAGTACCATTTCTTACCTCTTATAGCTATTGAAAGCTTTTCCAAGAGCCAGTCGTGATGATCCACTCCCCCCATATATTTATTATAATTGTGTATTACCCTTGGCTGAGCAACCTGCACTTGTGACTTTTGTTCTCTGTTCCATCTTTTCACGAACGCTACTGGTTTTATGGTATCAAAATTTGTGGCCATAGAAACACATTTGTTGTCATTCCATTTTACCAGCAATATTTCATTTTCACTGTCAGCTTTTGTAGTTCCTTGGTTGGTTGCACCGGACACTTTGATGTTTTCTCTAATAGTACCAGTCGCACGGATATCCATTTCTTTGAGTTTATGAAATAGAGCATGACTACTAAAAAATTGTCAACATATAAGCAATAATTCTTCGGATTTTCCACGATAGTTAGCAATTTCAAAACTACTCTAGTACCGAGAGGTTCTGATTGTGCTTCGGTTTCCTTACCAGCATAAAGAAAAAAGGAATAGCAATATCTATCTTCACCACAAAGTGCCCACAGTTTGTAACCGAACCGAATTGGCTTACCTTTCATGAACTGTTTTAGTGAGTGGTGGCCATAATATCTTACAATCATCTCATCTATGGAAAGGTTTTCCTGGAAAATACCAAATTTTTGAAAGTTTTCATTCATTTTATCGAACAATGGTCTGAGTTTGAAGGATTTATCGGCCTTATTTTCATCAGCTTTGGTATTATCCTGAAAATGTATAACAGACTTTATTTCAAGATAGGCATTTCTGCTCATAGCATTTTTGACGATGGGTAGTCCCAAATCGTCATCGTCTGACCAATAATCGCGCTCAGATGGTAACGTGTGGTAGCCGCTGAATATGAGAAATCCAATAAAAATTCTGATCTCATCTTTTGTAATAAGGAAACCATGTTTATTTTTTTGTGCAGCATATCTCATAGTTTCTTCCACAACCATGTCATAAACACCATCATCGAAAAATTGGTCAAACATATCCACAACAGTCTTATGGCGTAAGGAAGTTTTCAAATTTTCATCTTTTTCTGGATATTCATGTTCCGGTTCAAATGGTTTATAATTTGGATCTATTTTGGACCACTTTGCAATCAACTTCTTAGGAGTTACCTTTTTAGATTTTTTCAGTGCAGATACTAGACGAGCTAATAGCACATTATCTTCCTCACTACTTTCATCTGAATCTTGTGCTTGAAGCTCAACGAATCCAGGAATATCTACTGGCAATCCAGTATTCTCTTCGTCAAGTAGCTCCTCATCTGTTAGTTCAACTACTTCTGGTGGCAAAGCTATCAAGTCCGCTTCTATCTGCTCAGAATACAAGTACTCTGCATCTTCCACATTTTTGAAAACGTCTCTTCTACTCATGCTGGAAAAATATTAAAAAAAAATTTCAATACATCTGCCCAGCGATCTATACATAGACTGCAGTTTTTTTTCAAGAAAAACAAAATAGCTATGAATAATCGAAATCAGCCACACTTATAATTTGGTGCATTTACTAGTTTTACAATAAAAATGAAAATATGGCTTACCTGCTTGAATCTATTATCATGTGACATACAAAAAACGTCTTTCAGTGCACGCACCGTGAGATTCAACAAATTCAAAAGCAAGCGATGTACTCTGTCACGTCAACAAATCGGTACTAACAGTAAGTTTGCATTCCTCTGATCCATGAGCAATGAAATATGGTGGGGGTGAACACCCTAGACGTCTCAACTTGTTTTTACCACGTGTTTCTTGTGCTGATCTATAAATAGATCGCTGAATGCTAATAGGTTAAATTCAAAGCTTTATCGTATCATTGACAACGATGATGTGAAAACAAAATCAACAACTTTGGTTATTGCCATTTAAGCTCGATAGGTATCTAGGGTATTATTAAGTAACATACGTAGTATATTTTGTAACTAATGTTTTACGTGTTGTTGTGCTGTTTTGATGTTAATTATTTTTAATAAAGATGTAATTTAAAGGAAGCATAATTTTCAATGATACGATAAAAAATATAGTACCTGCTTTCTTATAAAAAAAAAAACAAGTGACGTGTGTAGGTATAATTCTTTTACTACGATTTCCCTCTTGATCTAAATACGAACAACACTTTATTCGTATCGGTGGATTAGGTATTATCAATTCCTACTTAGTTTAAATACTTTGAATGGCGTCCATTTTCCATTTCTAGTGCCTTCTTGACTTCGTTTAATTGGACGGGTTCGAATCATTTCAGATTTCCATTGCTTCTGTATTTTGAATTCAATTAGCAACTGGTTAGATTCAGAATAAAATACCTACCCAATTTTGAAATAATGAAAATACCTAAGTAGGCATTGATGTGTTTCAATTGAAATTCTAATAAGTTGGTGACGGTAGTTACAAGATTGTATCATAAATATATTTACCTGATTATTTGAGACAAAGTAAATATGTATTATCTTGTCAATTTCAAATCTATAATTTCTTGCAAAACCTCACCCTTTGAAATAAACCAAAAATTCTTTAATAAAACACTCCTTTGTTTATCGATAATTCTTTATTTATGAACTACTCGTTCTAATACCAACCAATATTTGGAAAATACACTCCTGCTTCACAATCGTATTCTCGGAGTCCTGCTGAACTCGACACTTGTTAAATTTGGTATGGAAATAACCTTGACGAGCATGCGGCATCCAGGACCGGTCCTATATGTATTTGGCAACACTAGTCGAGAGACATTTCGGCACCTCTTTTCACCCCTCATAATTATTTCAATATCTCGTGTCATAGTAGAGTTAGTCACAAAGCCAATATGGGTTTTTCAGGTCAGATACTTTTTATTGCTCTGACATTTATTATAATTTTGTTCACTCGTATAGAGTGTACCCAAAGCATAGCCAGTACGGGACAGGACGGCTATATTTGGCATTGCGCTCCGGAACGACTTACTGATTTTAGGTGTCGTATTCACCTTTCAGCTGTAGGATAACCCGGAAAATATAAAGCATTACTTGAGTTTCAATAAAAACACCGATACACAGGAAAAGTGTTGTTATAATTGACTGTTTTTGATGCAATACCACGAAAAGTATACCCACAGGTTAGGTATTACCACATTGGAACAATGATTTTTACCGGAAATTTGACAAGAAGGCTCAAAACGAAAACAAATTCTTTCAGACGGTCTTTCGGATCAATCTGGCTTGCTTATTTACTACGAAATATTGGAATATTGTACCAAAGTAGACACAACGTTTTTGGAGTTATAATTTTGGAAAACTCTTTCACAGACATTGGCAAAGTGAGTAGAATTCTAGGAGCAACAAATAAGTATAGGAATATTTGTATTCCAGGTTAGAATGGTATTACATATACCACTTAACAGTTTTTGAGGGGTTAGGTTATCATCCACTCGTGACGACCAATGCTACTTAGTTCAGAATACAGTACGAAATCGTCAATATCACATCGACCCTGGGGTGGGATTACGTGAGCCATAGAATTCTCTAGTCGACAATTATGTCTCTGTCTCTCCCGTGAATTCAACTATAATGACACCTCACTTATTCGATGAAAAGTAGAATTATATGGCTCACGGAATCCCACCCCTGACCTCTCATTCTTATTGGTAAGTGTTTAACCGTTCCTGAGTACTGGAATAACAGTTTAATCTCTACAGAGTTTCTGTTTTTGGGGTCTTGATGTATGTTGTACAAAATTCAAATACACAAGAGAATTCTTTCAACTGAGAAAATCTCTTCATTACAGCATTATTAGCTGTGTCCATAAGCTGGAACTAGAAATGAATTTTTAAAAATGTCCAAGAGGTCAGCTACAAACTCGTCTCTTGCCTCATAGCCAAACATTCACTTCTTTCTTCGAACGCAGACCTCTTTCTCAAAAACTGTTTCCAATCCAGCATCTTTTGTTAGCAGGCAATCTGGAAAGCTTGAAGTAGGCGGCGCTGGTTAGGCTGGAGTCTTTTAATTGTCATTTGTCAATGTGAGCTTATTTAAATATTCAAAAATGTTGATGTTTCTCATTGTCACAGTGTCACATACATGTGTGTTGATGTGCGCAATATATATTGAAGGCACAGTCCATGGTCCATGTCATCTGGAAACTAATACTGAATGAATCATTAGGTGGCCATAATATCTGCAATCACATTTTTCAACTATTTATCTAGTTTCAAAATTACCGTTTTTGTCATACACATAAGATGCCGATCTGGAATCAAACAAGTCAAATTATTCATTATTCCAATCTGAGAACCTTCCTGTTAAAGGCTCGTTAACACTCTTGCAAATATTTGTAATTTTTTTGCGATTCGAAACATACGGCGAAAAATAGCGGGGACAGATGAATCAGTAATGCATATAATATATAACCTCAAATACTGAGAAATGACATGTATAGTTCATCATTCACCGCATGAATCAAATCACAAAAAATGCGAAGGTCCGCAAGGGTATGAACGAGCCTTAAGGCGTCTTTTTTCCCAATAATGTTCGCATTCCTATTTAACAACTGATTTTTCAACTGCTTTACTGCCCAACCACCATATTTATCACTCATTTTACTGAAAAAAACTTCCAAAACCAACGAAAATAAATCAAAATACTAGTAAACACAATAATTGTCATATGAATAACACAGGCTGTCAAAAACGAAAGGACTCCAACTACTTCAGCGCCGCTATGCGGGAGCAATTTCGTACATCCCTGCCTTTTTGAGTTACAAATCGAGTCTGGCACTTCTTTTGCAGTACCTATCTTACTAGTCACATTTAATTGCATTGTGCCACATAGCAAGAGCGACAAAAAACTTGAACTCTGAGATGTTTTAAGTAGCCCAAATACCTCTGTTTTAGTTTTAATGCTACTAAAGAACAGAGCTGAACTCGAACCAAGGAACAAAACTGTCACCTGTAACCCTCATATACCAAGAGTGCGGAGCGCGCTAGTCTGCCACTGTCTATGAAGAATGGCGGCCATAACATGTCCAACTGCGTCACAAATGTTTTTTCATCTCTGTCTATTGATGCCACCATTGTTTAATGGGGATTATACTAGATTCAACTAACACTCTCGTACTCTGCCATTGTCATTACCTTCTTCAGTATTCTCAACTGATTCGAACTGACATATTCGAATACTGATAGTCCGTCAGCCCGCTGCCAGAATGTGTAATAATTTTATAACGTATTTCCTTCAATATTATCTAGTTCCACGGGATAGCGCTAATTTTGCTTGTTCATTGATCATTATATTTATAACTACCAAAACCCTGAAGGGCATACGTTATAAAATTACAAATTTTGGAAGCGGGCTATGAAGAACTTTCTCAATTCCATGAAGTGTTTTTTAATCAAAACACGATATTGTTGTGCATGAGGTCACAAGCATATCAAAGAGGGGGGCGCACATTTATGTTTTGGACATTGTGCAAAGAAACCATCATACGGTAGCTTGCTTTTACATCGCTTGCTGTAATGAGTTTTCACTTCAATAATGTTTCATTAATTAATGAGAACATTATACAAAAAACTCCGCCGTACCTACCTCCCCTAAAGTTTTGTCGCTCTTGGCAGCTGCACAGTAGTTCGCCTACATCTATGAGCCGGCCCTGGCGGCATCGTCAGTTTTCTGTCTGTTCGTATCTAACCTACCTCAACGTATGCAACACATTTAACAACTGTTTATAGCTGGTTGTCAATATTGCACCGAATAAAGTTGAAATGATTATCCATCACTCCGTTTTATTTGTCAATGTTACAATATCATCTGGTCAACATTTTCCAACTTGAGTACAACTTCTCACAAATCAAGCAATATGTTTTACAGGAGTGATCACATGAAAACCAAACATTGGATTCATTGAACGAGTTTAAATTCTATTCTCTCTTAGATTACGAGATACACTTCTCTCCACCAAAAGCAATGAAGAAAAAAGCTAAAATATGCAAAATAACGTTTCCTTCAACTATTATATCAAGTGTTTTTCGACGACTCTTATATCAACTGAACTGAACTGAAGGATTCATTCATTTGACTAACGAAGATAATTTTGAAAAACCTCTCCCCATCATTACAACAAAGATATGAGGCAAATCTGACAAGTAATTACTACTTTCCTGGCTACTACCTTGATGGAAATTGAATTACATCTATCATATACGTGTGATATGTGCATCATGCTCATGGAGACCATATTGCAAGAGATTTCTGTAAAACAGCCCTCGATTAATATGGTCGAACTGATCACCTGGCCTTTTATCAATGACAGGATAGGCCATACAGCATTGAAACGATGTCTTAACTATATCGATCTTGAGTTCAGTATTTGATCCATTCATATACAGTAAGAGGTCACTGGTTTGACTCGTGAACAAACCAAGGAGCACTCCTCTACAAGAACTTCAAAACTAGTCTGCCAGCTGGTCGCCCTCAGTGGATCAAGCTACAGATCTCTCTGACTCCTAGAAGCACTTTTAATAAGGCCCTCCTTGAAAAACAATGAATAGGTATCTGACAGATGTATTTCACTGTCCTCCGTGGTATCAGCCAGGAATTTAGTTGTCTCTAGTTAGATATTTACCCCATATTCTACTCCGTAAGAATGGCGGAGAAAACGGTATTTAAACTTTGTCAAAATTAACTATTCACTTGGCCTTGTAACTCTACATCAGATTCCTTGACTATGTTGAAACAAGCCTCTCTGTATATACTGATAGTCATTACCAAAATTGTTAATAAACAGAAAAAATTGAAATAATTCCTTTATTGTTCCAGATGTTTACATCAAACTCAGGCATAATAAATATTGTTTTTATTTTTATTCCATCCTGAATTAAATAATGGAACATTTGAGTTGTATTATGGTAGCTAGAAAGTTTCTCTTCCTGAATTTTTCCATAACATACTTCATGACTAGTATCCTGGCCATTCTTTCTCTGTTTGACAGTAGAACTGAAATAATATTATTAATTTCAATGATAGAACTAACATTATGAATTTCACATATTATGGGTCTACAAAACCTCCACAATTGTTTTACCATAAAATGGCTTTCTATGTAGAAGTACCCTACTTAAAATACTTCTACTTGAAGAAGCCATTGTATGTTAAACAGCTGTAGTGATTTGGTAAACCCATATGGTGAAAATCCATGCATATTAAGTGTTATAATAAAACTTCAACACTAATGACTTTCACAGAATATGGGTTTACAAAACCATGACAATTGTTTCACCATACGATGGCTTCTTTGAGTCGAAGTACGCTACTTGAAGAAGCCAATGTATGGTGAAACATTGTCGTGATTTTGTAAACCCATTGGTAGCAGATACTTGATGAAAATCCATGCATAAGTTTCTAACAGATCATGGGTTTACATTTACCGTACAATGGCTTCTTCAAGTAGAAGTACAGGGGTACCCTACTCTATTTGAAGTACTTCCATAATCTGTGAAAGGCATTGATGTTGAAGTTTTATTATCAAACTTGATATAGATTTTCTTCAAGTATCGGATACATCGATTCAAAATTATTTTTGATTAGTTTAATAGTATATTTGAAATTAATCAACAATAGTTCAGTTAATTCATGTTATATTTTGTTTCAAGGAATCAACAAATGAAACAATATTTCATATCCCTTAACAATGGTTGAGTGAATTTATGTTGGATTTTGTTGCAGGAAATCAAGAAATAAAACAATTTCTTCAGTGAACCACCCCCATTTTTATGATCAATTATTTATTCCTGGTTTTTGAATACATTCCAAAACTCAGAAACCACCATACAAGAATTTTGTTTTTACTGCATTCAGAATAATGAACTTGGGTCTACTGTACAACTTTGTCATTTATAGATGACACTGGAATAAACAATTTTATATTCAAAAATAACTTGATATAAGAGTGGGGTAAAATTTTTTTCAAACACATATTCAAAATTGTTTCTGTAGTTGGCAACTGAATTGTTTATTTGATGAACCCCACAAATTGATTTCATTGAAATAAACAAAACCAGTATAATCGCGAGTTTTCACGTAATTTTCATGACTCCCTGGTACCTTGAGCAGTCTATCACTAATTTCTAACGAAAATTGTTCTTTTCTTGTGATGTTTCTCAAATGAACAATTCAATTACACCTGTCTCTGATATTAAAGCCTACCTTTTTCAAAATATCAATTTTCATATTTTTCTTTCTTCTTTTTAATTGATATATCAATTTATAGATTGGTGAAAGAAATATTTTGTCGGCTCATGATTTTGAATTATTTTGTTGAATGCTGAAACAAAAGGAACAAAATATATTTATAGAAAGATCACAGAACGCCCTCGTAAGTATGAAGTGAAGTGAAACTCCTGCTGTAACCTTCGTAACAAAGTTTTTCAGAAAATCTATAAATTATAAAAAAGCAATATGATTATATTTACATGAGGAAAGGAGGAAAAAAGATCAGAGAATTTTGACAAAAATAATACTTTCGATGCTCGACTGTTTTTTAACTATGTCTCTAGTGTTTCTATGACTGTTATGAACATTATTTAATGACAATCCTGATAAATAGCACCATAAAAAAAGTTTTCCTAAACTTGAGACATCACATAAACCAAAGTTGCAGAACAACAGAAGTAAATTCAAAAGGCTTCTTTTGTCAAGTTTGTTATTTTGTTTATGAATAATTTCAGTACCATGAAAACCATAAAACCTATGGATGATACGGATATAACAGATTAGGGTACTTTATTGGCCTGAACCAATGGTCTCGGCCACAAACATATCGTTGTCTATCATTTTAACCGTATCAGCCACATACTGCTGTATATTATTTTATGTCTTCAGTTAATGGGAATGCCTATAATGATAGCTGATCAATCACTTCCGTTTCATTGAAATATGTCATCAATAATTTATCACCTACCATTTTCTCCCATCCAACCTAAAACGGTTGTGGGCCCAACTCAATGATTTCTGCTGATAGAACTAGGTACTTATATCTCTAAGTGATTTCGGGAAAATATCCATTTTTTGGCAGGTGATCTCCTTGGGTTCATATATTTGTTCAATGAAGTAATAAGAACTCGAACACTTGGCTCTATACTTTTGACGATTCTCTACCACACGAAACTTCAGAGAGTGACTGTTCCAAAGATTTTCTTTCTGCTTTATAGGAATATTACTGATAATTTGCCACATACCACGTCGTCAATGACAAAACATCCATTAGATGAATGTTTAAAAAATGTACATGTTACATAGTTTCTAACCAAGTTTTATTTGTATTTTGGATATCATCTGTCGAAGAAAACATACATACTTTGTCGGTGAACGATTTCTAAAATAAAATAATACTGATCAAAAATCCATTACCTACTCAATATTCATCAATTTATATTCATAACCTTCCATTAGTTCCAAGTTTCATGACAGTATGACAGACACAGACAATGAAATGTCGATAAGTTGATATCACAAAAATCTACTTTTGAATAATGCATACTACCACCCTCTATGTATAAGGTACCGTATTATTTTCGGTTCAGCCAAGCGTCAAACCGCATTCGCTTGTAAAGCCTAGTCTGGACTCGTGCTCAGACGTCACAAAAACAGTCATCCCCTCCACAAAAATTTGTTTACATATCATGCAAAAATTTCATATGTTTACGTATCCCGCGATTCATACCTCATGTTAACGTAAAGGCATGGCCGTGTGTACCTATAATGCGGTGCTGTGACCTATCTTGCATTTGAACGCGCCTGGTGTTTACTTATCTGGGAAAAAACTTATATATATATTTATATATATATATATATATATATATATATATATATATATATATATATATATATATATATATATACATACATGCAAAATGTCTTATACACCGCCAAAATATATACGTTCTGGAACAACACGCCTCAAAAATCGGAGGCACATGTGTATATCGTGTTCATTGATCATAAAACTTCATGAAACGCCATTATACAAATTTTTCTAAGGAGGTGTTTTCGCCAGGTATATATGTACAGTTACACGGGGCGCCACCGTTTAATATGCATATACACCGAAAATAATGGCTTTGCAGACGAAGCATCCGTATAGTCTCCACTCCGATAGGCCTCCGAAATATGGCAACGCTGTGTGGAGGTGAATTAGAGTGATGAAGTTATAAATGTATTTATCATTTGAAATTCACGTTTTTCATAGTTTCGCACGCGTTGCTATTCGGACTCCAAAAATGTAAGTGTATATAATCGGTAATGGTCGTCTAGCCATATAGCGATTGCTGTCTAATAGTTTGAGAATCATACATTTTTGGATGTTTCGAAAGTGGTTTTGAAAATGAACGAAATTATAAATTTTGGTGCAAAAATGACTGTGGTTCTATTCAGGAAATATCGTAAAAACCAACGAAAGATGGTAGAAATTGGTGTTCTTCTTGAATTTCGAGAGGTTGTATGCCTTGGAAAACCTTCCTACGCGATTAATTTCAAAGTTTTGCCGTTGAATGAATGGAAGAGTCCTAGAAAAGATATGATTGGACAAGTATCCACCACGAGAATAACTGTTTGGCAGTCATGCAGGAATGGGTACTGAATGCTGACAAAAATGTATGTATACCAATTGTTTTTGTGAATAAGTAGATCCATTTTATTTCTGTGTCAGGCGGCACTGGAGGCTTTGATGTGCCAAAAAATGACCAGAGTAGTATGGAACCCCTTCGAAAATCAGAAGAATATATCAGAGCAGACTAGAGTAACACTAACCTGGTACCAGATCATAGACTCCAGGGAAAAATAAAGTCTGACGAAATTGCTAAGTGAGAATTGGCCATCTCATTTCTGGGCCAAAATCTGCAGTGTGGAGGTTATTGAACAAAAGGCTCCAGATGAAGCAACAGAAACACTGGAAAATGTACCAGGACAAAAGCGCAGTAAAGTTTAATTGCTAAACAGTGCGAAAAATGAACTCAAGAGTTGTTCACTCAGCACTCAAAGTGAGAGTCAATTGAAGATTATTGTATCTGAATGTGCACACTTTCTTAAGAGGAATACCTGTTGAATATGGGACTGACCGAAGACAACTCGCACTGCAGACCCTATTGAAAGACATTAGAGACAGCATACTACACAATGTACGAATGAAAGGCTCGAGATCATAGCAGTTAGTGAGCCTTCTTGACCGTAGTGACTCACGAGTTGCAATATTGGACGGGCCCTCTGGAAGAATAGTATCCGAATTGATGACAATGAAGTGTGAATGTGAAGACAGAACTCTCTGGATGATAATCTTGGAACAATTGGGTATACACTGAAAAAATTATGGTACATTATATTAATGAATACCGTTTATTACCTCTCCGTCACATCAAGTTCTGCTGGTTCATAGTCTAGTTCACGTAACATTAGATCAACAAGCCGCGATGAAGTTAAAGGAATAACGTTAGCCAATATTAGGAATAAAACTGCAAAAGGGGTATTGCTGGTAGAATTTTATGAAAAAAAAAAAGAAAAATCGAAATGAACAGAGGACATTGTTAATAATAAACGTATCACAATATTTTGAAGATGGGGGTTTTTAGATGTCTTTGTCAAAGAGCTTCCGACGTGATAGATTTAGGCAAGATTTCCTACCGAAAAGTTTGTACGAATGGAATATAATGAAGAAATAATATTTCATATATGATAAATTCATTTAAGTTTCTTATAGGAATATCATCAAAGAATTGAATGAGAAAATTTTTATAATAAGTGCTTGAAGAAAATATTCAAAACTGCTGTGTAACAGCATATTAGAGTGAGGGTTCAGAAGGGACCACAAACGAAAATAAGTAGTTTTGAAATAAAATCAGGTAAGATCTTGAATTACTATGATATAAACATATCAGACAATGAGAAGGGAAACATTTCCAATTGAAAATTGAAACAAAACATGACTCCTCTGGAAATTGAAAAAAACCTAGGATAAATTGAACTTACTTTTTTGTAATATCTAACAGAAAACAAGTACTTCCCCCTTTAATGCCACGCTGGACAAACAGAAAACAACTACTTCCTTGTTCAAAGCCTTGCTGGACATTGAACTGAGCCTGATAGATATTGTGAAAATACCCTATATAACTGAGAGAAAAAATCTGAAATTAGAAATTTGCATTTTCGTTGGATTCTTTCCACAATATTTATCAGATGTAGTTCAATGTTCAGCGTGGATTTTGCCAGGAAAGTAGTTGTTTTCTGATATTACAAAATATTTGAGGGAAGCAGACTTATTTAAGAACTGATGTCCATACAAAATTCCCTGTGAATTTCGTTTGGTAAGCTATAAGAATACATATACCTAACCAGGGCTTTGAGTTATCTTTTTTTAAAGATTTATATGGATTTTAACGTTTTATATGACAATGCTAATGGACTGCTGGATAATTAGGAATCTTTTATGAAAAAACTTGAAACTTTTTTCAAAGTGTGAAAAACAAAGTAGTGAAAACATTGCTGCATAGTCTGAGCAAGCCAGATATGAGTGAAAGTAAGTTTTTATTATAAAGGTACCGATATCGTAGACCATTGGGTTCCATTTCTTGAAAACTGTATTTAGTTTTAGGTTCAACCATCAGCAATTCAGCTAGTTTCTCAACCGGTTGACCAAACGGCCTATGCGCCGGTCGCTTAAATTTCAGCTAGCATTGTATGATTGGAATTTTTTTTGAATAATCGAAATATTCGTTTTGAATTTCAGATGATACAGTTCTTGTGTTTGAATTTTGTATTTTGCTTATTTTTTTTGTTTTTTAAATTTTGCCTAATGAATTTCGTTTCATTTTATATAATTCAGTAGATAGTTTTTATAGAAATAATAATAGGATTTGTATTCAATATACTTTCTTCTACTGTGTTGCACTTTTCAGTCTAGATATAAATTAATATTCTCATGGAAGTTATTCATGTGTGGATACGATGAATTTTTCGTTTTCGGAAATAAATAATATCAATAGTAATAATAGGCTTATTATTTACTCTTCCATCTGATGAACCGTTATCAACTAAAGTATTTGATGCATTGAACAATTTTTCATTAGAGCAAATATTTACCTACCAGAGAAAAACTTGAAGGTGTATCAATTATTCTCCAAGAAAATTAAAATACTGCAAATGTCAAATACATCTTGAAAGATTGAGGCCACTTTGTCAGTCCCGAAAAAAATATCATTGAAAATCTTGATTTAATGTATCAGAAAATTCGAAACAGTAAGTTATTTTGGGCGTAGCTCATACTATAATTCAAAAAATGGACAACTTTACAGAATAACACTATTTATTCCCAAAACTGGGAGCACATTATACTCATGATAATTAGCCCTGAAGTCCAATATTACTTCATATGGTGTAATTGAGAACATTTTCTCAATACATTTCATGTTTTAGATGATGCACCTTCCATCAGGAATGCGATGTTTTGTTTAAATTCAACTCTAATTTTCCTACATTTTGAAGTTCACTGTATCGTCAATATCAGTAGCCTTCATTGCATTGATTAATTTGCATTGGTTGAATGAAAACCGCTAATTCAAATAATAAACACAATTCAGTAATTTAGTGTACACCAATGATTGAATCAACGAATGAAATTCATTGGTTTCAAGAAAACTCCATTATAGTAACGACCAACATTCATGAGTTCACTGACCACTGTTCATTGAATTGATCTAAAATATTCCCCTCGTCTCAATGAACGAGTGCATTATATCAATAATTCCAAAAAAGAACAATAATGATGAATACGATGCAGAGGAATCATCATTCCAATGAATACTTATCATTCGTTTCATGAATTGGATTCGTTGAAATAACGAACTCATTCAATGTACTAGATCAATTAACGAAAGTATTCTTTGATATTATGAACGTCCGTATTCATAGTATCGATAACCAGTGCTAAATTGACATAACGAATGCATTCATTGGACCAATATTGATGAAACTGTTCAATGAGTCACTACTTTTTCATTGTATTCAGGTACCAATATTTTCTTTGTATTTTTATTTTGGAGACATTAGAGAATCAGATATTCATAGAAGAACAAATCGTCAACCTTCTTGCGATGTTCTGGTGGAGTAAACGAGTTTGTGAGACTTGTGAGATTTATCCTTTTTTCTGGATTTAATCTTAGAGGAATATTAGGTGCTGAACTTCATATATGGAAACGGTACTCAAGACCTGAACCTAAAATATGTGTATTATTACACATGCAATTTTTTGAAAAGAGTCGAATTTTGACAAAATTATGAAATTGGTCGATTTTATTTTTAATTTTCTAATTGATGACGTATTGGATTGTTACAAGCATTTTTATAATTTGCTTGGTTCGTGTATCTGTTTGTCTGTCTTTCGGGTTTCAAAATTTGCAGTAATATTTTCAAACAATTGCTGATATCCGTTTGAGCTGAAATTCTGCACACCTAAGAAACGGTGACAATGTAATAATAAAAGAAAAATACTTCTATGTCCCACTGAAAAAAAAACATGTTTTAGGGGGCTCGGAACCCCATACTTTTCGAAAGAAGTTGCAAAATCTCGCAAAAATAAAATCCGTCAAATGATGAAATGCATCGCATCGTCAAATAAATTGATTTCAAATTCCACTCCCTACCCCCTGAAAGCTAGCTAGAGAATTTGTAAGATTCCGTAAACATTTTCGACGAATTCGTAAGTCGAAAATAACGGAGAAAAACGTTATCGGAAAAATTTGCAAACACTCACTATAATAAAATCTGAAAAACCCGTAAATATAGTGAAAAACTTCGGGCAGTCGAATAGTTTTCGTAGCTTGACATTTCTGTATTCATATATACAAACAAAACGTCTTATACACCTCCAAACTTTATACGTTCTGGTACAACACGTCTCAAAAATCGGAGGTGAATTCGAAAAAGCGGAGGCCAATATGAAAGCATGTGTATATCGTGTTTATTCTTCTAGTCACTTCATCAGAAGTCTTTAGAACATTTTCTCTGAGGAAGCCTTCTGTTAGGTATATCTGTACAGTTACACGATGCCAGTAAGGGGGGTTACGTGCCGGAAAGCTGTTTGGCCAGGGGTAGCAAAAAATAATATGTAGTGTTTGAAATCCATAGAACTTTCAGAAATTTCAATAATTTTGTAAATCTTTTAGCTTGATTTTTTTGTTAAAATTATTTTTCCGTTAACCAGCTGTCATCCCTTTATGAGGGGCAGCCCTCAGAAGTTATAACACTTGAAGTAAAGCCTCGATATTTTAGGAAAATATTAAAATTTCGGAAAGTTCTTCGTTATACTAAATATTATTTTTTTACTTTTTAGTTCGATACATTATAAACAAAATCTTGTTATCAAAGATATTTTTCGAATTTATTTCATTTTTCAACTAGGAATAGGTACCTTCAGGTGATACCTTATTTCCATGATCTTTTTATTCCTTATTCAGTTATGTATTCTTATGAATGGTTAATATCAACAGGATGACCAAAAACATAATCGATTACACATCACGTCAATACCGATGACTAACTCCTCTCAGAAGTAAAAGTCTTCAGAATTTTCATCCTCTTAATTTGACAATAAATATAATAATAATCATCTACGATTCACTGTTGCGTTAAAAATTAGCAGTGCTGTGCCTAAGATGGCGTATGGAGTTATTAACAAGGCCTATCCAGAATACACTGCTAATGGCCATAGCAGTCGATACCAAAACACCAAGGAAAAAAAATGAAAAAATTAATTTGTTACATGATTTAAAAATTTCATTCTCCCAGTAGAAAAAAATTATAGGAAAATACATTCCGTTGAATAGTATATGCAAATACTTTTCAAGTGATTTCATTGATTACGTTATCCAGCCAATTGCGTTTCCACTAGAATATTGAAACATAAGCACTAGAGAAAAAAATTAGCAGCATACTGAAAATACAGATTTGCACATTCTGAAAATCGGTGGTGAGAAAAATAAAGAAATTCCTCTGCTCCCACTCCTTATCTGGCACACACTTATAGATCCAGTTCTGACGAGATGAAAATGGGGGGACGTGAACACTACCATTGGAAGTGATTGCTTTACCTACCTTCATCTCCTCCCAATCATTTACAACATTCGTTCCGCCATAAATTGCCCAAATCTTCATTCAGTATAAACCAAAGTTTTTCATTTCATAATTCAATAATTCATTTCACCCCATTTTTAGTTTTTAATATGTATGCTGTAATTTTTTTAGGTACAGAAGGACATAATTCACAATTTTATTTTTCTGATATTTATTGATGCGCATCAAATCAAATACATTATTATTGCAGATAGGGGGTGAAATTTTCCATTCGGTGGATAGATATTTTTCACAATTTTTACAGATTTTTCACATTTTGTTTTCGCAACTTTCTTGAAAGGAGGGGAGGGAGCAAGCCCACCAGCAGAAATTTTTTGTCGTAATTTTCCATTTATGAAATCGTTGAAAATATTTTCCGAAGTTCTACGCGATCTCTATCTAGCTTTCGAGGGGGAAAAAGAGATGAATTTTTTTAAACCGTATGAATCAATGGTCAGATAATTTTCACCATTTCAAAGGATTTTTTCGTTGAAATATTTTCCGAATTCCTTTGCGTTCTCTATCTAGATTCTGATGGGGGCTAGGGAAGTGAAATTTTTTAAGACCGATATTCGACCGTCAGGTATTTTTCACTATTTTTCGCGAGTTTTCTTTCTTTCTTCGAAAAAAGGCGGGGGGCGAACCATCTCGACCTAATCTTTCTTCGCTATAATTTTTGACATCCAAATCCGTCAAGAAAATTTCCGAAACCTTACGCGTTCTCTATTTAGCTTTCGGGGGTCACGGGGACAATTTCTACG
The DNA here is from genome assembly GCA_944452925.2 of Chrysolina oricalcia. Taxonomy (NCBI): domain Eukaryota; kingdom Metazoa; phylum Arthropoda; class Insecta; order Coleoptera; family Chrysomelidae; genus Chrysolina; species Chrysolina oricalcia. The sequence goes on along the minus strand of OX101809.2, from coordinate 32,626,543 downwards.
ATATTAATGTATTGTCATCGGAAGTGAAGCAACATATAAAATTTCAGTTCCATAGGATGAGAGGAAGTGGTTTCAATTCAGCTTGCAATATTTGTAACCATCTAATAAATACACACACAGAGCACGTTAAATAAAAGCTTTTAAAAATAAAAATCGACCTTTCAGGATTTTTCTCCAAAGTTGACTATTCGCGAAAAAATTGAGTTATTGCATAATTTTGCACCTCACTGTATGTGCAACAATGAAGATCATCTTCATGAACGAGTCATTTTTTTCGTGCTGAATGAAGAATTGTTTTGTCTCTATAATATTTCAATAAACTTTGATAAAACATTTCATCTACTTCATGTTTCATGTAATACCTACACTATACGATCTTCAAAGACGCGAACCTTCCAAGAGATGAGAAATTGTATCGGAGCCTAATATGAAAATTGCGCTCCCACCACCACCTTAAAAATCCTGTTTGAAGGTCAAATAAGTTTGGCTACACTGTCGGAGGCGTTTTGGTAAAAATTCGTGTAGAAATATATACAGAAGAGGCCATTTCGTCACCTTCTATTCGGAGGAGTGCCGCATTGAAACCTATGTCGATAATCTGTATATTTTGTGAAGCATTTTTCTCTTCCCCTCTCTTGGTGCTCGCATAGACGATATAAATTATGTACTATCTGTCTACAGCATACACCTACAATGGTATTCTGTAGATAGGAGGCGTGGGTGCCTCGTCGGCGAATGGATGCACCCAAGATAGCCGTGCACGTATATACAGGGTGTCAATTTGAAAACTTCCCACCCTTAATATCTTCCTTCCAGTAAACAATATGAGTAATCGAAAAAACAGGTCAATTTTATTGTCAAGGGGGACACTTTCAAGGACTATTTGTAGCCCTCGTGGTTCAACCCCCTAGGAGGGGTAGATGTTACCCTTAGAATTTTAAATGGGAAGGGGGGTCAAGTGGCACATCATTTTGATGGGCGTTCAATTCTTGTTCCAATGGTACCCTGACTTATAATTTTTTGATGAGCATTTTCCGAAAAATTGCGTTCTAAACTAACAGAAGTAATTATTAGAACGCATATACTGAGATGCATGGTTTGGCCAGAACTAGTTAGAATATTAGGTGGTACCGTTCCAACCCTTTATTAGGGGTAACATTAGCCATTAGCTCCAAACACTTTACATAAAAAAGTAGTCTAATAGTAAAACGTAGATGGTAGTAAAGTTGTGTTTATTAAATGCTGAATTTTTAAGTGTCATCGCAGAAATTGTACAGATAGCCTTCCTTTTTTGCTACTTCTGCTGTAAAAAGTTTTTGTTTTCCGGCAAAAAATTGGTTAGCAAATTTGAACTATGTGGTAGTATTGTGAATACCGTTGTACCTGTTGGGCTGTTTAGGAATTACTTTAATAAGTGTGCATTTAATAAACACAACTTTACTACCATCTACGTTTTACTATTAGACTACTTTTTTATGTAAAGTGTTTGGAGCTAATGGCTAATGTTACCCCTAATACAGGGTTGGAACGGTACCACCTAATATTCTAACCAGTTCTGGCCAAACCATGCATCTCAGTATAGGCGTTCTAATAATTACTTCTGTTAGTTTAGAACGCAATTTTTCGGAAAATGCTCATCAAAAAATAATAAGTCAGGGTAATATTGGAACAAGAATTGAACGCCCATCAAAATGATGTGCCACTTGACCCCCCTTCCCATTTAAAATTCTAAGGGTAACATCTACCCCTCCTAGGGGGTTGAACCACGAGGGCTACAAATAGTCCTTGAAAGTGTCCCCCTTGACAATAAAATTGACCTGTTTTTTCGATTACTCATATTGTTTACTGGAAGGAAGATATTAAGGGTGGGAAGTTTTCAAATTGACACCCTGTATATATATATATATATATATATTTACATCCTGCAGCAATTTTGCGTCCTTTTATAATGCATACATTCTGCGTCCCCCAGACAGAAGAGGTTTAGATAAAATCTAAATGAGTATACTAGTTTGACGTGAAAAATCATATCTCTGAAGGTATTTTTGAATGCTGTATCTCTAAAAAATCAATATACGTATTTTACACATTCCGGTTATTTCAACTCCGTTGTTATTCCGGTTCATTTTGAAACCGTATATTTCTACATTTGTACTAAATTACGTCCAATTGTATACTATCATGACACGTTACGTACTATCTTGCTTCCAGCAATGTTGCCAGGTCTAACAGAAGAAAGCAAATATCCTACGGTAAAAATTAATGACGAATAATAACGTTTAGTCATAATACTCAATTAGATTAAAAAAAATTATGTGGTATTGTTTATCTTTAATGTTTTTGCAAATTAAATATACTATATTTCGAATGAAGTTTCAAAAATTTGCAGGAGAATATCAAATGAAAGGAAAGAAGAAATTTGACGATGTCGATATTTTGAACTTTTTGGAAATGTAAAGAGGCAATGGTACTTTTTCAACTTAACCAAATGAAGTGTATAGAATATTTAGTAGCTTCATTCAGAAACATACAACTACGTAAATTTATCTCGACATGCGTTTCGCTAAAAAATACCATATTTTTGCATGTCTTCACTTCTGTTAAGTGAATTTATATGATAATTAGTGTTACACTAACCCTCTAATTCGAAGTTCATAATAATCAAGTCTACTCTTCTAATTTTGATTATACAGTGAGAGTAACCCTCTCTGAACAGATTTAAATTTTCGGATGAAATTTGTTTTTGGTAAAATGGCAGTTCATAAGCTACTTTTTGACAAAAAAAAATATGTTTCAAAATGACGGCAAAACACCATTTTGGAAGACTTTTTCAAATGTCATGGGGGATCGAGTGATACCTCTTTCGAAACGCCTTTAAATTCTCTATACGACAGCATAATTTCGACCAAATCAATCCGTAACAGAATTGCGGTACATAATGTTATGACTATCATAAAGTAATCCCACCCCTTTTAACTTTTGAACGGATTGGATTTTTTTTTTAAATTTTATTTGTAAAATGGGAGTTAGTGAGCTTCTCTTCGACAAAACATGTAAATTTTTTCAAAATGACGTCGGTCCGCCATTTTGATTTTTTTCTATTGCTATGGGGATCGAGTGATACATCAATTGAATTGAATTGAATTGTATTACAATTCTCTACACGACAACGAAATATGAAACAAAAATATTAATCCAAAACGAAATGGTGGTACTTTAATGGTAGAGCTCTGCTATGAGGATCCTTTAGATACCTACTTCAGTTCTGGAAAAATCATCAAAAGTAAAGTAAAGTACCCTTTTACAAAAGTTTTCTGTACTTGAAATTATTGTATTATCTACAAACATATGATAAAGCAGAATGAATAATAATATCAACACAGGTAATCCAGGCAATCAGTTATAACAACATCCTTTAATTGTAACGAATTCCTCAAATTGGAACAATCGATCAAATAGTCATTATGATATAGTGAATGTACAAATAAGAAATATCCTTCTCCATCTCAATGTTTTAATCTTGCATCACCAGTTCTCAATATTGAGGAGAGCGATGTGTACCGTAGAGGAAACAGTTTTTGCTGTTAAAGTGTTATCTAGTCTCAGGCGCTCATGCAGCTGTGCGCTTATTCAATGAGATCTATCCAGACAATCCCATTGACAGAAAATATTTGAGAGAACTCATTGGGGAATATGAGCGAACTGGGAATCTGAGTAATGTGAAGAAAAGGTGTCAACCATCTATCTCCAAACGAGCAGATAGATACCTTGGTGGATCTTCAAGAAAAGCCTCAACTGAACGAGCGGATCAGAATGAAATGCCACGTTCAACAGTACATAAAATACTGAAGAAACAATAAATTACATCCCTATTATTTGATACTCAATGAGCTTTTAACTATTATTATTTATTGTATTTTATTTATATTTTATACATGCTTTTATTAAAAAATATCTTTTTACGATGCTTTATAGTTGACTTATCCAACACCATGTAATTATGGTATTTTATTGATTAATAAAGTTCTATTCTTTAAAATAAAAATGGTTTACGAACTTTCTGAAGACGATCCTGATCGTAGAAATCAGTTCTGTCACCGGATGAGTGAGAAACCTCGTCAAATGAGTAAGCAACATTTGTTTCAGTGATGAAAGCACATTTTTCTAGAATGGACATGTGAATAGTCAAAATTATCGCTATTGGATACTGAAAATCCTCATGAGTTCAGGAAAACAAATTCAAAAACTTAATGTTTGGGCTGGCATATTGGGAAACCTTATCATAGGTCCATATTTCTTGAGAGAAAATTTGAACGGAGTTCGATATCTGAGGATGCTACAAGAAGACATCTTTTCGGAAATAATTCAGGAAGCTGGAAATAACATAGAAAATTTTCATCAAGACGGAGCATCTCTCCATGATTTCAGGCCAGTAACCAACTCTTCGAATGAATACTTTCTGGAAAGATAGATCGGTACTACCGATCCATCTATACCATCCTACCGATTCGGTAGGAGGGGTCCTATTGTATGGCCAGCTCGCTCGCCTGATTTGACCCCTATGGATTTTTTTGGAGGAACGCATTAGAATGTTTGGAAATGTAAGGAAGGAATTTCAGAACTTCAGAATCATCTCTCAACGATACCAAAAAAGATTTGATGATTTTATTAGAGCTCATTCATAGCCATCTAAAAGATCCTCATATGGCAGAACTCTAACATTATGTACCGCCATTTTGTTGTGGATGAATATTTGTTTCAAATTTTGTTGTCGGTGTTTATGATGAACTAAAATACAATTCAATTGATGTATCAGTCGACCTCCAGCCATTTCAAAGAAAGAATTAAAATGGCGGACCGGCACCATTTTGGAAAATAGGCATTTTTTTGTTGTCAGTGAGTAGATTCTGAAGTACCATTCGACCAAAAAAAAAATTAGAAGCAGAATTCCAATTCGTTCAAAAGTTAACAGGGGTGGGGTTACTCCAAGAGAGTTCTTACGTTATGTACCCCCTTTTCATTTTGGAGTAATATTTCTTTCGGTTCGCCATTTTGAAAGATAGACATTGCTTCGTTTGTCAAAAAGTACCAACAAAAAGTTCACAATAAAATTCCAACCCGTTTGAAAGTTAGCAGGGGAGGTTACTTTATGGACAGACTATAATATTCGTAAATATCTTTTGATGACTAATAAAAATGTAAAACTTATGCAATACGTCATGTACTTGTCGAATTGGTCTCAAACTAGTTTCATCAAATCGGTGATCGTTTTCCGAAGCATAATGGAAACACTCAATTTTTCTGGTACCAAAGGGCGAGTATGAGCAGTATGCTCTTTGAGCCGTGTTTTCATGGCCTTTCTAGTTTGACCAACATACTTCTTTTCGCAATACTTACAACTAAGCTCATAAATCTAAACTTTTCATAAACTTCAGTTTTATCTTTGGGGTAATTCAAGTTCATGTTGCAATAGTTGCATAAACTAAAATTATATTTTTTTTTCGTATAACTTTCTAATGAAAGTCATTAGTCATCAAAACGCATTTAGAACTGTTGTATCATGATCTATAAATTAGGAGAGTCGATTAGATGCTTGTGAACCTGCAATGGATGCGTTAGTGTAACTGCCAAGTTAGGTTAAACTCATCAAGATATAATTCGAAAAGAGGAATGTAGTTAGGATATGCTTATACTGAAACGCGATTCAAGTGAAGTTGACATAATTTTGGTGTTGGGATAGCTCTCTACATTTCTGAATTTATTTGCACGTAAGGTTCCAAATACTCAAATATGTCAGTAGTTTCATTGTTTCATCGGTCTTTGATATGTGTGCTAACTGTCAGAATATGTGGACAAGTAGAAGTGGAGGAAAATCAAATCTAAAGATTCATATTATCATTATTATTATTGGATCATCTAGCCAAATAGCCTCTCTTCACGTCAGTGCAGTAAGTGACTACTTGGTCCAAGAGTCATGTGGCCTGAGCAGACAGGCAACCAAGGATGACGGCTTTCTGTATTCGATACGGCAAGCCGGTTTAATTTTCAGATTCGAGAGCAATGTGTCCATCATTCCACCAAGGACCCCTATGATCAGAGAACCACTATTTTGATAAAATGGTTTGGATAAACCTACAGAGTTCAACTAGAAGATCTCGATATTTAGTCCTTCTGTCCTTCTCTTTTGGGACGACGTTCGTTTAGCCAGGAGCCGAAAACTATGACGAAGATCGTCCTACTTTGATGGTCGAGGACTACATCAGGTTTACTGGCTTGTATTAGCCTGAGGAAGGGAATGAGTAGTTCCAATAGATTTGGCACTGCTCATTCACCACAACGGACTCAATATCACCCGGAGCATAAATCAACACCAGTGTCTCGTCTACATCGTACGAGAGTCGTAGATGGTAGTACAACACTCGTAGCGCCGCGTTATGCCTGTGGAATAGGCTGAGACTGCATAAGCTGGAAAAGCTGACAGCAAATGCATTATGGTGTCACCCATCACAAGACTTCGGTAGATCAGAGTGTTGAATACGACATACTGACAGGCCATTATGAATCCCTCGGTCTCCGATGAGACCTTAATCATACCATTGCGAAATGTATTTTCCTGGCGCTCCACGCTTTTAGTCATACCCTTAATTGTTGGATAATCATGAAAAATTTTTTTCCCTTTCATTTGAATATAAGCGATGTCTTTAATATTTTTTGAATTATTTTTTATTTTCTACTTTTCATTCTTGTCGTCTTATCATATCTTGTATCGATTCGCCATATGGGAGCCGCTATCTTGATTTTTATTAATTTTGACAAAAGAATCATAATCTTTGACCCCGAAAACTCCCAGAAACCAATTTTGAATAGAATCGGATCATAAAAACAAAACTCGTCCGCCATATTGGATCCGCCGTTTTGAATTTCCTAATTTTGTTTGAAGCACCATAATCTTTGCCCCCGAAAACTCCCATATACTAATTTTCAATAGAATCGGATCATAAGCACAAAACTCGTCTGCCATAATGGAGCCGTCATCTTGAATTTTCCAATTTTGACAGAAGAATCATAATGTCTGACGCCGAAAAACCCGAGAAACTAATTTTGAATAAAATTGGATAATAATCACAAAACTCCATTATAGTGGAGCCGCCATTATAGTGGAGCCGCCATCTTGAATTTTCCAATTTTGACATAAAAATCATGATCTCTGACCTCAAAAACCCCCAGTTACCAAATTTGAATTGAATATGGTCATAATTACAAATTTTGTCCACCATATTCGAGCCGCCATTTTGTTTTTTCCTCTAACAAATATTTCATAATACATTGTCACCGGAATGATGTATACCTGCCAAATTTCAAATCAATCGGACGATTAGAAGTGGTCTAAAAATTTGACCGTGACATTTTAATATTTTTTTTATTTTCATCAACAGAGTGGGTTGATATAAGCGTGGTAAAAACTGAAAAAAAACATGTTGGGCACAAATGGCTTTTCACACGTTTCTGCTCGAGATATGATTTGGAAAATGATCCATCCCTAATACTACGTAGGAGTTTCCCAGACCGTCCAAGGGGTGGATAACGGCGAATTTCCTAAAAAACATCATAGAAGATATTTGTGCCTTCTATGATTTTTTTTCGAAAACTCACCTCGATTTCACCCCTTCGAATGGCCTGAAAAACTCCTACGTGGTATCAGTGATGAAGTATTATGGATTTTTTCACGTCATCTCCGGAGCAGAAACGTGTACAAAGCCATATGTATTTTGAAATTCACTTATATTCCACTCCCTTGGACGTCCTGGAAAAATTATATGTGGTATCGGGTATGAAGGAGAGGGCATTTTCCATAACATATCCCGAGCAGAAACGCGTACAAAGCTATTTATCACCACTATGATTTTTTTTATGACGGTGGATAATGATTCATTGCAAAACCACCTCTCTGCTTTTTTATTTTTGAAGAACTCCAAATCTGTCTGCAATGAAAAATAATCAAATTTAAACTTGGAATTTTGAATTATTGTCATTATCATAATATTCCTACGCGAATCCATTATTGAAAATCAGCATATTATAATACTCACACTATCAGAAAAGTAAGGATAGCTCTCCTTCCGCTTTTCACGTACATCACTCATCTCCGGATATTATAATAATCTGCCAGTCTCGGTTTCACTCAAAATCCACGTAATAACGGTTGCCAGGTTGCCAAACTTAGGACGCAAAATAATGAGCCAATTGAAAGAAGTATATTCAGTATGTATATAAACCAGCGCCTCTGATGGAATTATGTGGAACTAAAGGTGTATTATTTTTGTTAAAAACCATACTAAATTGCGTCCAATAACTTTGCCATTACAGACATATGGTGATATTTAGAGGGAAACAGAAGGATTTCATAAAAGCATAAACAAAAGTCGAACAGAAATCTGTAACAACCATCCGAATTTATGCTTTAGATGCGTAGATATAGGCAAAAACTATTTTGCGTCCGTTATACGGAAGCAAAATGTAATGTGATGTGTCTTGATACGGAAGTAAAATGTTGCTGTGGATATATATATATATATATATATATATATATATATATATATATATATATATATATATATGTTAAGCGGCAGTTTTGGGGACCTGAAAATACATGTATTTTTTTTTGTATACATCGTCCCAGATGACGATATATAGTTCATGTATATAAAGATTTTTCCAAAATTTTCCCTCATTTTTCATATAGATACCCCTCTATATACTGGTATTTATTGGGACTTAAGAAAATTTGAGTTTTTCCGCAAACATTGTGATAATAGATTATTCGAAATTTTTAACTCATGAATAGAAAGAGTTCGAAATTAATCTCTCCTAACATCAACATATATAGTCTTGTTGATGACTGATTATGACATATCTTCTTGTCTCAGTTACGATTTTATTTGATTGTTCACTATTTGCGTGAGTTTCTTGGTATCAAATTGAATGAAGGTGTTTGGAAAAAATTGCAATATGAACAAAAATAATTAGGATAATCAACAGAGGATCATAACAGTCTCGGATTGCTTTGTTAAATTAAACTGAGTCCTTGTTATTTTCCGTTTAATCTTATTTCAACCAAATTTCTATATTCATAAATATCTTTTTTTTTGTCTAAAAATTCAGTCACCGTACTTAATCTCTGAATTTTTCCAATCTTCTGGAGGCGAACTTTCCTTCGTAATAATTGTAAGGATTTCATGAATTCATGTTATGCATAGATAATCTAAATCTAAATCCAGTTAAATTTTTCTCAAGAAACTGATTAAATCACGTGACATGTTTTTTATAGATAATAAGTATTTACGTTCATCGGAAAAACATAACATCGATATTAAGAGGGATTTAACCTTACAAGTGGCTGTTGGGAAAACAAGGAACGGGAGAAATCAAAATACTCGGAGCGCAATGAATAAATTCAAGATTTCTGTTTACCATGAGATTCTGAAAGATTGGAAGTAGGCATCACTCCATTCAAAATCACACCGTCAAAAGTGATTTTCGCTGAATCCCTGCAGACATAATTTTGAGCATTTTTCTTCACTGATTCGAGCGCCCTCACATAACTATGCACTTTTACAGAGATACTATGACTGCTTGAATGAATTGTGGATTAATAACACTGAAACTATTCAGGAAACTTTGGCACAGGAGAGGAGACGAAAACAATAGAAGTTGTAAATGGGTTTATTGAAGTTTCGAATAATACTATGCCGAATTGGGTACCTATAAAAGAACAATCATGGTGAATATTATCAAACTATAACTCCTATATATTTCAATTTTCATGAGGAATATAACAGGCATTCGATTATAACCTTGGTTTTGTATGTTTTTGTCTTGGTTTAAAGTTGAAAGCTGTATGTTCCATATTCTCACATTAAAAATTGTACTGAACATTTACTTTCTTGAAATGGGTGAACAAGTAAAAATGATTCATTGAAATATCGTGAAAACCTTCCATGTTACTCACCCCATTTGGTACTAATATTTAATAGTTATTTTCCTAACAAGTGCGCAAAGTGTTACTTTTCCGCACGCATTTACTTCGTATAAGTTTTTGCATGCGGAAAAGGCACTTTGCGCACGTGTTAGGAACAACATTTTTCCTACGAGCTTAATATCAGATAATAACGAAAATAAAAAAAATTATAACTCATTGAATAATGTACAGTTAAACTTGATAGAAAGAACTATACAACAAACAATTACATAACAATAAAAATAATAATAAAAAAGTAATTTATTTGTTCGTAATATTTATAATGAAAGAACAATTATCATTGACATTTTGCAAATTGAGCTCGTCGCCAGAGCTGCTCATTTAACAGCTTTTAAACCTTTTTATGATTTGATGAATAGAAAAATGTCGGTGTTTATAGATTCTTGCTGACAGAAACTGAGGAAAAATCTGACATCATTATTATGTCAAAGTTGACCAGTGCACTTATTGTTGTTTGACAATATTATATATACATCATTATACAAGGTAATGAAAAAATATTAATTTTTTTTGTTTCAAGCTAAAATACAAATATCGGGAAATGTGATTGAAAGGTAAAAGGGAACACACTTGCAACGGCTTTTTACTCTTCCTTACTGTGCGGAAAAAAATCTTATCCGCACGGCGTCCGGAAAAGTGTAACTTTGCGCACGCAAATGTATGCAGAAAAGTACTACTTTGCGCACGGTCGTAGGAAAACATATTTTCGTAAACGACGGGCGCCGAATTTTTATTATTTATAGAAATTATCAACCAATAAGAATAATAATAAGGTAATAAATAAGGCAATTGGATATTTTTATGGCTGAACCTCTATTAATTTATATTATGATCATCAGATTATCATATACTTAGTCAAAAACCATAATATGAAAACAGTCAAACATAGATTCGAAGCAAATGCTCGAACACGGGAATTATATTCTTCAACACAATTTTGAATTTTTTTTATTCAAGAATAATCTACAGGGTGACCTACTTTCGAGTGAAGATAGGTAAGACCGTTTTTCTTTGACCTTTTTTTTTGCTATCGGTTAGAATTCAACTATACCAAGCTTGATGGTAGGTATAATTCTAAGTACGGGTATTTTCGATTTCAAAGTTTCCATACCTATATCCAAATAGTGTGAAAGCGCAATATTCGACAAATCAAAGATCGAACCTCCTACTTTTTTACACTAATTGGTTATTATGAAAATCTAAATAACGGATATCTCTGTACTACTTTTAAATAACCATATCAAACATGTTATTCGATTTCCTTATGTTAATTTCTGATCGATAATGGAATGACATAGGTATGGTGTGTTCTATGCAAAAAAATAGTTTTTTCCATCATTAATATGTACTTTTTATTTCAGATAATTACCGAAGTGTTAGTAGCAAGACGGCATCGCGAGCAAGACGGGCAGTGCTACGCTTCGATAAAGTCGTGCTGGGAATAGCGGCAAAGTGTATGGGATATTCATTTTATCACGTTTATTTTCGTCCGTGTTCGTGACATATTTTTACATCAACCTGCTGGGGAGATGAAACCCTATTTCATCTTCAAAGCACTATCATCAATAGCTACAAAGAAAATTGTATCTAAAAACGTGTTATTAGAGGATCGTAAGGGGGTCAAATGAATGCTGCTAAATAAAATTTTACTATAAATGTTATCAATGGATAATTTTCCAATGAAATAAAGTCTCATCATAATTATTAGTGAGGCCAAAATCATGATTCTTTTCAATTAGTTCGATGAAGAGATACAATTTCCTCTGTAGCTTTGAAGCTGAGATAAGTTTTCATGTCCCCAGCACGTTCATGTACAAATATTTCACCAAGACGGACGAAAATAAACGTGATAAGATGAATACCCATACTCTCCCGCGGTTCAAAGCACGACTTTATACAAGCCTAGCGCTACCCCTCTTACTGGTGATGCCGTCTTTTCAGTTTTATTCTGTTCAAGAAATAGAATCTACCAAAAGTACATCAAAACCACACTCGAAGAGAGTTTCGCCAACAAAGTTAACATTTCCAGGAGCAGTGAAAGACTGTATCGGAATACTACATGTACCTCAAATGGGCATATTTAACCTAATTTTAATAACCTGTGCTTACCCACAGCCATGAAAGACCGCTCGAGTTTGCAAAATTTAAAATAATGAGACTCCAGCGATATCAAGAACAATATGTTATATTATAATATCAACGACAGTATCGATTGTATACGAGTACAATTTGAAATAAATTTAATCAAACTCTGGTGTAATTATAATCGTCTCCAGCTGATTGTATCCAAATGCAATATAATATCGTTTATAAAAATGTAATCAGACATGTTCATAACCATTGACTACTCGATACATTCGCGAGTCTGGAAATTGCCAAATATAAACATATGAATGCTGATGAGCCCATTGTTCAAGTTTAAACTACAATGAAGGTTTCTCCTCTTCACAGTAAATTCATTAGTTATTAATTACCAAGGAAAATGTTTGCCATCAAATCCACAGCAAGTAGAATAAAATTTATTCAGAGTAAGTAAATTCCAAAAATTAGGTAAACAATAAGTATAGGTAATTTGGTAATAAGTGCGCTAGATAAGTAGTAGAGCAGGTGAATTTGGAAAGAAACAGGTAAACAATTAGTTTATATTTGATGTAGCGATTCAGATAAGTTGTTATAAATAGGAGTAAGTTAGAATAAGTAGTTTTTTGGCGAAACGCGCGTCGAGTACGATTTTGACGTAGTTTTAGTATTCCGGTAGTTTCTGTCTCGTGAATTATATTCAGAGCAAAGGTTTAAAATATTAATTTATTCCAGTTTCATTCTGGTCAGTTAGTTATATTTTCAGCCCATTCCTAACTCGGTGGCACCCTTCACACCAGATGAATGATTTTCAGAACATCATCAGTTTTTGTTGAATTCTTAAGTATAATTCAAATTGAAGTAGGATTCGATTTGGAGTGAAATGCTATTAGATTTCCATTAATATGCGGCTCCGCCTCAATCGGTCGGGATTCTTACTTCCTCCTCTACATCTCAAATTTACTTTGAACTTTTCCAGAAGGTAAATCCCTTCTTAATAGACCTCGGCCCATACAAATATCTGATATTTGCCTCGTTAAGGTCAAGAGGACTTAAATGGTATACCGAGGGATTCCTTATGGCTCAATATCTTCAACACCCCTGTCTACCGTACTCGCGTGATGAGAACACCCATTTATTTCACATGAATGAATTTAACATTTATTCTTCGAAAGAGAAGGGCTTACATCATTCGTAAGGATGAGAGATTACACGTATGATATAAGGATGAAATTTGTTATCAAATGTGCCAAGTCTCCAAGACATACGAAATAATACAGAATTCGGAGAGGACACCCACTTCATATATGAAAGCATCCAACATCTTCTGGATGCTGATATTTTTCTGTGTGATTACTGAACAAAATGACCTCAACTCTCTCATGTAGCATTTCATCGTGCAGCTCCATGAGGACAATCCAATACAACACAATATAAAAACTCGAATACATTAGTTTATTTAAAAATCTGACCTTTGCTTTCCTCCGATCGAGTGGACTGAAGTCGGTGACCGACAGAGTCATAATTACCTGTAAGAATGGTGTCTATATCGGGCGTGGCACAGTGATAAGAGCGTCTGACTCTGAGCCAAAGATTCCGGAGTTCGGGCCCTAGTTGGAGATGGGATTTTTTTAATTTAATTCAACCGATTGAATTATTAAAATCTCGTGGATCGACTGGGGTGAGTCTTGCACGATTCACTGTTGCGTTCCAATTAACAGTGCTGCTCCTAAGGTGGCGTATGGAGATAGTAACAAGGCCTACCCAGAACACATGTCTAATGACCTTAGCAGTCGATGCCAAAATACCATAAAGGAATGGTATCTACAACACCATCGTCTACCGCAGTAGCATGATGGCCGTAGAGTTAGTTCCCTGACACTAAAAACGGATGAAACATTTACATTCTGAAATCCACAGATCTACGCAAATAATTCTGTTGATTCTGGTTACAATGGAGTACAAGCTACTTTCGAATAAAAAATTATACCGGTTTGCCATAACACGGCTGGAATCTCAAAGAGATGAACGAGAAGGACGTTCTTGTCATTTTGGATGTGGGGAGTGGCTGTTTTTTGACTACATTACACCAGCGTGTTCTTCGAACGGGTACAAGCTTCGGTAAAAACATCATTCTGGAAAATACTCTAAGATGAACACTCATCTGAGTACTCAAAGGCATAGGTTGGGGTGGAGGACGGCTATTGTTATTATTAGCCGTAGAGCTCCTGGCCTACACCTGGCATATGTTCTGAAAAATTACTAAATGTTGTGTTACTTCTCAATATTTAGAAAAATACTATAAAAACATGTTTACTTTTTGGTTTCCTACTCACCACCAAATTGGAATCAGTCTGAACAAATTTGTTTGTTTCGTTTTCATAAACTTAACATTTTTCGGACGATTCAAATTTGGTAAAATCTGAAAAGACCAGTTGAGATGTAAAACACTAATCTGCTGGAGGGATTTTTTCTGTTATAAAATGTTTCTGATTGGACATTTTCAAAAAAATACATGCCAAAATAATTATGTTATGCTTGATGCAAAGTGGCTCTAGTTCTGAATCTTCGAATCCATTTTCAAATCAATATACTTAAAGTTCTTGCTAACTTAATCTTCAAAAATTACTCTCCGGAATAATACTTTTTAATCAAGTTTTTACGCTGTGATAAGAATTGTAATAGAAAAATAAATAATTATTTCATGATATACATTTAATAATTATTATAAGGCGTTTCGAATGAAAAGAACTGTTACAACGTGGGTTGGATACCTACTGACTATAACATTCAGTTATGTTCTCCATCACGTTCAATGCAAATAACGGCTCGCCTGGAAACTTTGTTGACAGCATTTGTTGAAAATTGAGGAGACATAATTAATACACGATCTCGAATTACTGTCTCCAGGTGGTTAACAACTCAAAATGATCGGCGCTTGTAAATGTTTTGCTTCAAATACCCCCAAAGAAAAATATCTAGTGGGGTGAGGTCTGGCGACCTGGGTGGCAGGAGTTGTTCCATATTACGCCCAATTACATTACCTCGAAATACTTAGTTCCAAAATATATTGTTTAACACCTTACGACTTATGAATATAAGAGAATATTTTGTATTTGTAATAATATATTATTGAACGTCAATTGTGTATAATTATGATCTTAATCTCGTAAATATAACACCTACAGTGAGTGTCAAAATGTTTGCACCACATGGGAAAAATTTTTATCATCAATTTGTCAAATGTGATTTTTTTTAAGTTGGTACATTGAAAAATTCTCATTGTAGGCATCAGATTTTCAAATTTCCAATCGGTATACAGTGAAAAATGAGAAAAGGAATTTTGAACACGAATAAAGTATTCTTATTTTCGAAAACATCGAAAAGTTTTTTGAAAAAAGTTACAATATAAAACAATGTTTGTAATCACAGCCGCCTAAGCAACAAAATATTTATCTCTGCCTTCTAAATTAACACTACGAAGTGATCGTATAAACTTGCAGATTTGTATTATTCAATTGTTTAGTTTATGTACATACATACAGAGTGAAACATTGAACAAAAAAATCTGCACAAATCGCAACCATTTTCGACCAACTTCGATAATCTTGTCCAAATAATAAATGGGACGAAATTCTGCATTGAAAAATTATTGATTCTCAAGATGTATTTGGGTTACTAGAATTCTTTGTGAGCCAAAAAGAATGTTCGTTGGTTAGGGTGATTCCAAATCTAGATATTATTTTCAATAGTAGATAGCTTTTCTAAATGAACTTTTTTCGTACTACCGAAAATAAGGGTAATTTACTCCTGATCAAATTTCCAATTTTTTTGGTTCTCCCCTATATACCGTTTGACAATTTAGAAATGTGATGCAACAATTTTTTCTGACAAATGAATGATAAAAACATTACTCTTTTGACACTCACTGTATGTCATAAAGAAAATATTGTACATTTGAAAATAATTATTCAGCATGGATGAAGTCAGTTTTTCTGTTCGATTTTCTTGCTCACATATCAATAACATTAAGATTAGTTGGTTAAATTATCGTGTGGTCGTAGGAAAAATGGTGTACATTACTTACGCGAAAGTAATTTTTCAAACTCGTAATGTAATGTACTAACATTTTGGTTTCAACAAGATGGGTAGGTCGAAGTACAGTGAAATGGCCTTGGATATCTCCAGAAATAACACCTATACCCTTTTGTTTGTGAGGATGCGTAGGAAAAGCTAGACAACCCAAAACATTAATAAAAAATTTATCACTCAGAAAAATATTAAAAGGATTTCAAAATAGGTTGGGTTATTGAAATAATTACCTAGTAAATTTAGATGTTACATCGATGAAGTCTAAATACCCTTCTCTCCACATGTTTCCATAAAGTTTCCACACATTTCCACATAGTGGGTATTTCGACTTCGTCGAAATTATTCGCTTCATTCATTTGGAACTCTCCGGTACACTTTTCGAACTTTGTTCGAATTCGTCGGACTTGAAATTACTTCTTTACCAAATTCATTATTTAACTTTTATTGACGTATTCAAAGTAGCTCAGATTGTACTTGAAAATAGGATTGAAATTATAATGTTTTTTTTAATGATTCGGCGGAAAAAATGCTCAGGAACGGATTTAAAAATGTATAGGTACTTCATAATATTGAAATTGAAATTTCTCCTACAGGTCTTCGGTCAGATTCTAGTACTGTCGTTCTAATTTCACGTATTCTTCCATCAAAGTCCTGCTGTTACACGTTGATATGTTCTGTTTTATTTGCCTATTTTCCTTTCGATCAAATGAGTATCCGTCGACAAATTTCCTAGAAAAATTTATATACGGAATTAAAGGGCTTTCCAAGGACAGGGTGATGGTATGGGAACTAACGGTAATTATGAATATATAGAGAAAAAGTGGCATATTTCGGGGCAGTGATCTGGAGTCGGGTAGATGAATAGTTCAAGCAAGGTTGATTATATTAACAATAAAAAATGAATTGATATTCAGTTAACATTGTATTTGAATTGTCAAGTGTGTTGTGAAGTAGATATTGTTTAGCTGATTGTTGGTTTGAGCTAATAAAAGCAGTTAACTAACAAGTGTATCTATCACTTATTCAAAAACCCTAAAACTTAACATCAGCAGAAAACTATTTGTTGAACATATTTTTCGGAACATCTCTTTAACACTCACGAGATGGGTTTTGAAGTCAGTGTATAAGCTTTCCCAAAGCAATTATACGATACGATGGGGTGAGTTCGTACATGAAGTGACCGCAGAACTGAACTCAAACCACAACAGTTTCTCTTATTTTGAATAATATTCCAAATATCAACCACGTTCTGTACCCTAAGGTGTGCTTTGCTATCTAGCTTTCTTTCTCCTCAGTTGTTTCCATGTAGTGGTTGATATAGATTCATCTGACAGACTATTAATGAACGCTAATGTCTGGTAGGAATCCATTCTAATGCCAAGAATATCAGATACTAGATTAACGATTTGTTGGGAATAACCTCATGTCCAGTACAAAGCTTCGAGAATGGTAGAACCATTTATGCCTCTTTCTTTTCCAGAGATTCTTTACGAGCCCGTGAAACTAGAAACGAAAGGGCAGGAATGTGAAAGATATAAGTATGGGCTTGGCCAAAATTCTAGAAAGAAGATCCAATAACTTGATAGAATTCAACGCAAATAATAATCTAGCATGTGTTTTCTCCAGAAGAGCCTATATCGCAGTCCTCAGCATGTTCTCGCGAATTGAGTCATTCATTTCAGTATTACCATCAGCAATATCCTTCCTAGGGAAATCCATATGAAGTCCATTGCCAGAAGTGCCTCACAAATTCACTTATCAGCATTACAGAAAAGTTCTCTTTCTTATAGCTAATTGTTCCACCATCAGCAGTTTTATCGAAATTGGCCTGAAGAGTTCAATCTTCACTGAACGTCTCTTTCTCAGGGATTGTTATCAAAACAAACATCTAAAACTTGAATAATATTAATAGTACTCTCATAAAACTCGTAAAATTTACCCAAAGGCAAAGTCTGTGCGGGTAGAGGACGGCTTCTTTCTTTCTTCGGTGTTTATCGACTGCTATGGTCATTTGCCACTATGTGTTCTGGGTGGGCTTTGTTACTAACTCCATACGCCACCTTAGGAGCAGCACTGTTAATTATTAACGCAACAGTGAATCGTGGAGGATTATTCCCAGCCGACACGAGCCTCAATCATTCAGACATTCAAATCTGAAAATGAAAAATGCCCGCACCGGCAGGGAACCGAGTTATTATTTGACTTAGCAATGTAAGAAAACACCAATTTTCATCTTCGTTTCCTTGGTTCTCAAGGACAATAATATCTCTCTTTTGACTCTTGGGAATTATATGTTGATTAATTAATCCATTTGTATAAGTTATTTTCATCATTAATGCCCTTCATCCTATATATGAGGCGGGTTTTTCGAATAATCTAACATTGAATATCAAATGAAACGAAAACTAGATCAAAACTGAATCCGATGAAAAATATCGAATCTACAAAATGCAAATCTGTGAAACTACAGAATATCCCGCATCGTGGTTAAAATAATCTCGGGCAATGAAATTAATTCAAAAAAGATTAGTGGAAGTTCTCCAAACCGAAGTCCTCATAGAAACCGATAAATCTTATGAGGACTGTCCTCACAGTATACGAATTATAATAAAGTTCCTATGAGGACTGTCCCCATAGAATACGATATACATGAAAGCTTGTGAGGTCTGACCTCATAAGCACCAAGTGTCCCCATAATATACGATGGGCTCCAAAAACCGTCCCCAAAACTGCCGCTTGATATATATATATATATATATATATATATATATATATATATATATATATATATATATATATATATATGCTGAATACTTGTTTCAAGGAGCAATAAATGTTCCAGTGACTGTATAACAGTCAAAAAACAAAGGAATATATTGTTATGAAAACAAGTATTAAATTAATTGCTATTATTATTATTATCACATCCCAGTAAAAAAAAACAGCTAAATGCTTTATTTTTACTTTATACTGAACCAAATTCTCAGCAACAATAAAATATTTCATTCAAAACCAGCATAAAGGCAGGAAAATGGAGTATCCGAATCAAGTTAGGTGCTTCCGATACCATTCCATGTTCTCCATGAAACATGCAACTACCAGCCAAGTTTGTTAAAATTATTTTTTGTTCAATATTACATTTTCAAAATTATAATGCAAAATACAATTTGAAACTATGATTTAGAATAAAATAACTTGAAAAGACAGCAAATAAAGTTTAGCAGAATTTTAAGTGAAAATGAAAACAAAAGGTAAAAAAATATGTATAGAAATAAGTTATTTATAAGTGAGTATTGTTGATTAATCCCAGTGCATAGTAATAACAATTCGTTTAGTGAAATCGTGGGTGCCAGACAAAAAGTGAATTTAGAAGGGAGGAAGTAGTTTGCTGTTGCTAGGAAAAGGAAAATTTATTGATAAGAAGCGGATTGTTTTGACATTAGCAGAAACCTTATAAAATTTTACTGGCATTTGATTAAAATAAACGAAAGAGAATGATGAAACCGAATAAAACCAAAGAAAGGCAATAGCAGAACGAAAAGCAGCTGAAGAAAGCACAATTTACATACCACAGCAAGAACAAACAGGTCAAATCCAAGCTGATAAGTTGGTGGAAGCTTCAAAAGTTATGTTTCAAAGGTATTTATAGATATCCTTTCCAAACCATCACCCAAGGTGAAGAATTTGAGCACTTACTTCAAAAGGTCACTGACACCATCATATTGAATATCCCCGATAGCGAACTCACAAACAATTTAACGTTCACAAACATTTTAACGTGCACAAAAACTCAGTGAATTTAAAATTCCCAGCTATAAACTGTTCCATTGTATATAATTCATAAACATTGCATCATTTTAGTTGTTTATTGCTTATTTTATACCAGTAGTATAACCTCAAAATTTAAATAATCATAGAAATTCATTCCTGGTACGTTCGGATGTCATATTCTTTGTTTGGCAGTTGTTACATTTCCAGCATAGGCTCGATAAGTGATTTCTATGGTCATTTTAAAGGGGGTTTTAGCAAATAAGTTTTTTTATCGCAGAACAGGAATAGATAAGAGTTTATTTGAAATTTCATATTCAATTTGAGAGTTTTGCTAAATTGATAAAAATAAAACATATTTGAGTTTGAATTATTGAAATTTATTTACTTTGATAGCATAATAAAATTTTCAAATTTTGATATTGATCGCAACCCTTCCGAAGAACCCAACTTGAGAAAGAGTCTGCATGATCTACGACGAGTGAGTCGAGTTTCTGGAAAAGAGATAAAAAGGTAAAAGTATAAAGAAAAAGGTGTAAGTATTGAGATGGGCAAAATTTTAAATCAAAGGAAAATTATTTGTGAAAAAAATTTGTACTTATTTCTTCATTAAAAACAAAATCAAAATAAAAAAAATTATATCAATTGTCGCCAGCAACGTGGGGCAATTTGGAAAGGGCAAAAACAGAGTTAAAAAAGTGTAGAAAAAGTAGATTGAAAGGCAAGAGTGAGAAATTTGAATAGTTGAGAGTGTGAGAAGTATTTGAAGTTAAAAAAAAATGGATTTGAGAGATGGAAAAAGAATAGGTATGAGTGGAGGCGAGGCTACAGAAAAAGGAAGCTGAAATCCAGACTGATCAATTTTTGAAAAAGAAAAACTTTAGAAAAACTCAAAGCAAATACTTAAAATCATCACCAAAGGACATATAAGAGGTTAATTTGACACTGGAAGTAAACAACTCACCAGAAAATTTTACCACGACGAAATAAAACCAATTGAAAATCATCGACCTGCAAACCAGCAACTATAAAGGTATTTATCATCCTTTTGGCCACGAACTGCATTCAACAAATTTCTTCCTAAGCTGATATTCAAGCTGTATTTTCAACAATCTTCAACAACGCGAAACTTTTCTTCACTGGAACTTTTTGTGCGTAAAAAAACTATCAGACACTTTTTAATAAAACATAATTAGAATCACTGCATTGAGAGGACAATAGTTAGTATTATTATTAGCATAAATAATTTCAATTTCATATAACTGTTACATATTTGATCACAGAAAAGCTAGGTTAGTTACCCTTTCAACCTTGACAAGCACACTGAACTGAAGAAGTTTTCATTTCTCTGGAGTCATTTCATCATTCACTAACATTACACCCAAGGTTAACTGGTTGTCTAACTTGTGCAGAGTAGAAATATTGAAAATTTAATAGGAATAAGCGTTTAGCTAGCTAGAACAGGTAGAGGTAAGTTTTGTTGATGTGAGAAACATAACGTTTTCTATTTACTCTGATTAAATAAAGAAAACAACTTCTATATTTGAATTAATGCAATTTATTTACTCTTGTAACAACATTTGGTAAAGTAAAAAAAATTTACATCTTGGAAAGCCCTTTCCAAGAATCCTACCCTCCTACTATCCTACATCCTACTATCCTACTATCCTACTATCCTACTATCCTACATGTTCTGGAGCGCCGATTGAGTTTGGAGATACTGAAAAATAAAAAAAAAAAGAGATCAGGAATAAGCGGGAAAACAGTAAAGTAAGGTGTAAGTTTTCATTAGAGCAAACAATTGTCATTAAAAAGAAAATATACTATAACATTTTCAATTTCTTGCATTACAACAAAATTTCATCATATATCTTGATTTATAACAAATTATATCCACAACGTGGGACTCAACAAAACACACATATAATCACACATCACCTCATTATATTATTATTATTATATCAATATATATATATATATATATATATATATATATATATATATATATATATATATATATATATATATATAAGTGAAAATATTTCGTTTTAATTCCGAGAGTTCTAACCTATGACAGCTGTTTCGTGCTAACGCACTCATCAGAAAGGATTTATGGAGCTCTCGAAATCAAAACGAATCCACTCAAGAATTAATACCGTGAGGCAAGACAGAATATAACAGGAAGTTATTCATGACATCTACAGCACGAAACAGCTGTCAAAGGTTAGAACTCTCGGAATCAAAACGAAATATACTCTATTTTCACTTAGATTCTGCTTGCGTTCCTCATAACGTATTAGAAACTTGATTGAACCTTGGGTTGGTCAGAACAACGAATTGTTGGCTGCCTGTCAATTTGTGGACAAACCTCTACTTTTGGATTCCTTGGTTCGTGTCAAATTAGGTTTCAACTAGTGACTGTAGATGTCATGAATAACTTCGTCGTTGCTGACTAGTTGAGAATAAAACCAGTTAATATTGGGGATTGCAGCAAAGTCAAAGGTGTACTCTTTCAGAGTTTATTCCAAGCTTTAGTAAATTTTATTTACATCTTCAGGGAACTACAAAGGATTATCATGTCAATTTTACATGTTGATGTTATTAAATTGTACTTACAACTATAGTGAGGTTGTTTGACATGTTCTTAATGTTTTGAATAGCGACATTACAGTTTAAAAATTGTAAATAATGAAAAAAGAGATTTTAAAATTTTAGTCGAAAAACAAAAGACTTGTTGATTGTATCTAAGGTATATACATCAGATGTCAACTGTCAATAGAAAAGAAATCTGTAATTTTCAAGTCAATGTTACCAACTGTAATCTTGTACCAACTGTTGAATATACGACTGTTGTTTTGTAAGTTAAGAAAAAATTACATATCCAATTGAGTAGTTATGGAGATATTATTATTCATAGGGAGAGTGTGGTCTAACGACAGTAAGAAGGAATAAATCTCACTCAAATGATTTATATCAGTTCTTTTATTCATACATTTTTTATCTTGAGATATGAAGGCCATTTCCAAAAAAATTCTCTTAGTCATATGAGTCTCTTTAGCTAATATTCTAGTTGAATTATAATTTATTCGATGGTCAAATTTGTTAACATGATCAGCAAGAGCACATCTTTCAGGATGCAGTCTACAATCACTTTTATGTGAGGAAATTCTACTTTTCAGGCATCTAGAAGTTTGGCCAATATAATTTCTATCACAGTCCTGACAAGGAATGCTATACACTACATTTGAAGTGGAAGTTAATGAAATTTTATCTTTTACTTTTGAATAAATTGATCTAATTGGTAAAATAGTTTTATTTGCTATTTTGACATTATTGTGTAATGTCGCAGTGTGCTAGGGCGTAATCGACTGGAACTTTGAAAAAGTCCCGTGGCTCTTCTCGAATTACCCCGTGTGACACTTTCTGTCCATTTGAGTATAAGGACATGAATTTCTGGAACGTCATCGCATCCTCTGGTGGTCTGAGGGTGCGGAATTTGTCATGATTTCCAGCGTAAGGGACCAACCTGTTGAAATGAACGACCCTGGGTTTACCTCTGGGTGGCTTGTGGATTCGGTAAAGCAGGTCGTTCATCCTCTTGACGATCTTGTACGGACCTTTCCATGAATTAAGTAGTTTCGGTGACAGGCCCCGGCAACGCTTCGGGTTGTACAGCAAAACTAGATCACCAAGCTTTAATCCTCCAGCATCGGCATTGATGTCATAAGCCGCTTTCATTCTATCGCTGGCACTCTGGATATTCAAACGGACTCGTTCGTGGATGTCTTCCATTCGCTGACGGAGTTTGCTGATGTAGTCCTCTCCCGTGGTATCCTGTCCTGGTGGCATCTCAAACTTCAGGTCACAGGGAAGTCGCAGCTCTCGGTTCATTATGATACTAGCAGGGGTTTGGCAGGTCGACTCGTGTACTGCGGAACGGTAGGCCATCAGAAACAAATGGAGATACTGATCCCAGTCTCTTTGATGGTCAGAGACTACCTTGGACAAGTGGCGATTGATAGTCCTGTTCATCCGCTCAACCATTCCATAGGACTGTGGATGTAGAGCTGTGGTTCTCGTCTTGCGGATGTTCAGCAGTTGGCAGATTTCTTGGAACAGGTTGGATTTAAAATTTCTGCCTTGGTCCGAGTGCAGCTCCAAGGGAACACCGAATCGACATATCCACTCTTTCACCAAGACGTCCGCGACGGTGATGGCTTCCTGGTTGGGCAGTGCATAGGCTTCGGCCCACTTGCTGAAATAGTCCATTGCCACAAAGATGTATTTATTTCCGTGATCAGATACGGGGAACGGGCAGGCGATGTCAATGGCGATTCTCTCGAATGGACTACCTACGTTATACTGACGCATCGGGGCCTTGGGTCGTGTCCGAGGTCCATTGCTGGCAGCACAAACAGCACACTTTCTACACCAGTCCTTGACATCAACTTGTCAATTGACCCAGTAGAACCGTTGCCTTACTTTTTGCAGGGTCTTCGTCACACCCAGATGTCCTCCAGCAACTCCATCATGGATCTCTCGAAGTACTTCATGTCTTCTATTCTTGGGAACCACTATCTGACGTCTGTCCTCCCCACCATCTTCGGTCGCCAATACACATTTTCCAAGGTAAGAGAGTTCCATTGGGCCCAGTAGGATTTGATTGCTGGGGAATATCTTGCGATTTCCTGCAATGTCGGTCTTTGATTACTTTTTTTCCAACCGATGACTAAACCAAGATCTGGATCTCTTTCTTGGTCTTTCTGGACCTCGTTGTCATTCCAGTTGTTGTCAACTGCCGTGGTTCTACAAATCGCTGCTTCCTTATCTTCTGCTCGCCGGCAGTGTGAGCAGTCGTCTGGACATGATCTCCTTGACAGGGCATCTGCGTTCTTGTGGCCACTTCCTGCTCCATGTTCGATCTCGAAGTCGAATTCTCGGAGTCTTTCGATCCAACGTGCTACTTGGCACTTGGGAGTACTGAACTGTAGAAGCCATTTAAGGGCTGCGTGGTCGGTCCTTAATAGGAATCTTCTCCCGTACACGTATTTGTAAAAGTGTTCTACTCCCTTGAAAACAGCCAACAGTTCTTGTCTGGTGACGTAGTAGTTACGCTCCGGTTTACTGAGAGTTTTACTGAAGTATCCGATGACCTTTTCTTGCCCATCCTGGATCTGGGACAAGACAGCTCCAAGTCCCACGTTGCTGGCGTCCGTGTCCAAAATGAATTTCCCACTCGGAAGGGGATAACTCAGAATCGGTGCGTTGATTAATGCTCCCTTCAGCTTCCTGAACGAGTCTTGGCATTCTTCGGACCACTGAAACTTTGTTTGTCCTTCCGTGAGCCTGGTCAGGGGTTTAGCGATGTTGGTGAACCCCAGCACATATCGGCGATAGTATGTGCACAAACCAAGAAAACTTACGTAGTTGGTGTATGTCTCTCGGAATAGGCCACTCCTCCACTGCTCTGATCTTCTCGTCATCCACTGCTACTCCGTGCCCAGAGACAACATGGCCAAGGTAACGTACTTCTTTTTGGAACAGGTGGCATTTCTTGGGGCTCAGCTTCAAACCAGAACTTCTCATTCGCAGGAATACCTGCTCCAGGTTTTTTACATGGTCTTCGAATGATTTGCCAACCACAATAATGTTGTCGAGATATACAAACACGTCCTCCATGAAAGTCTTTTCAGAACCGTCTCCATTAATCTCTCGAATGTGGCTGGAGCATTACAAAGCTCGAATGGCATAACGGTGAAATGCCACAGTCCTGAGCCGATGGTGAAGGCTGTCTTTTCTCTATCTTCTGGAGCCATTTCTACCTGCCAGTATCCACTCTTCAGATCAAGGGTCGAGAAAATCGTGGAGCCCGCCAACGTGTCTAGGTTGTCGTCTATTCTCGGAAGAGGGTAACTGTCTTTCTTCGTCACGTTGTTCAGTTGACGATGGTCTACGCAAAAGCGTGTTGAACCATCTTTCTTCTTCACCAGCACTCTGGAGAGGATCATGGACTGTTGGATGGTTCAATAACTCCACCTTTCCCCATTTCACCGACTATTTTGACAGCCTCTTCCTTCTTAGCAAGAGAAAGTCTTCTAGCTGATTGTTGGATCGGTCGGGCATCCCCAGTATCAATTTTATGTTGAACTACATTCGTTTGTCCCCCTTTTCCCTGTCCGGTATCGAAGATGTCTTGGTACTTCTTGTCTAATTCTCTCAATCTGTGCTGTTGAGCTGGTTTAATGCCCTTAGAAGAGATGGTAACCAATTTTTCCAGTTCTTCTGTCAGGTTGTTGTCTTGACTAACAGTACCGTGTACACTCCTGATCACAGAGGAAATTGACGAGCAGTGCCCCAAAACAGTTCCTTTCTTCAAGTTCACTGGGTAATAATTGACATTCATTACCCTTACTGGCACAAATTTATCAGCACGCAACAAAGTCGCGCCTAGTGCAATCCCTCGTCCAATTTTCTCATCATGAAGCTTGGGCTCGAACGTCACCACGCTTCCATTGCTCGCACCTCCGTCCAAGCGAGCCTCAAGTATGGTCTCAGCCCTCTCAGCCAGCAGAACACGAATTATCTCTTCACTTCTTCCATGTAGCACCAGCTCTTCTCCGTTCACACGTAGAACGCCATCTTTGATATTCAATTCGAACCCTTTGGAATTCATGATGTCCATTCCAATAATTGCCTCGTCCTCAATATCCGCTACTAATGCCCGATGTTTCACTTTTGTGCTGCCTAAAATCAGTTCAATTGGTAGCTCACCATGTACAGTGGCCGGCTCTCCTGTTGCTGTGCGTAGTTTCCAGGAAGATGGTTTCATTCTCTCTGGTGTTTTGATAAAAGCAGGCCCAAGGAATGTCCTAGTCGCACCTGTATCTAGCAGCATTGAGCAAGGCTTGTTGTTGATGAAACCGTCTACGAAGGCTCCTTCCTTCTGTCGTTGGAGGACAGCGACATATGCGTTGTTCAACGGGGCTTTCTGAGTATAGGCCGACGATTGCCCCTTCTCAACAACCTTCGTTGGTCTCGACCTCTTGAGGGTTGGACATTGTGTCTAAGTTTCCTACAGTTCCGGCATCTCACTAATCTCTTCTCGGGCAACACTTCCTTCATCACTTTTTTTATGGCAGCTTCAATACCGGAAGGCTCCTGTCGGTCTTCTTCCATCATCCGGACCTTGCTTTGGCTCTTACAGGATTGTTTCGCCGCCTCAAATTCCAAAGCGCGTGCCAGTGCATCCACGAGATGTGTTGGACTAGCTACTGTCAATGCTAGTCTGGTTTCCTGGTCACGAAGTCCATCTAAGAATGCCTGAACTGCTAGTCGCTCCATTACTTTTTTCGGTTTGGCTGGGTATGCAAGGCAAACCAAGCGTTCAATGTCAGCTTCAAATTTCTGTAGGGATTCGTTTGATTTCTGGCAGCGGTTTTTGAGCTGTGAGTGGTACACATGTTCTAGATGGGTCTGTCCATACCGTAACTCTAGATGTTTGATAAGCTGCTCATAGTCCTCTTGTTCTTGAGCCGTGAGGGTTTGTAAGATATTCGTTGCTTCTCCACGCAACGCCAGTATTAGTGCCACAGCTCTATCTCCTGCATTCCACCCATTCGCCTTTGCTGCAGCTTCAAATTCTCGGCGGTAGTTTGCCCATGGTGTTTTTCCATCAAACTGAGGTGGTTTCATAGAGAGTTTTTCTGTTTTCGAACTGATCTTCACATCTTTCAGACCCTTTTGAACATCATCCAAGTTCAAACTGAATTTTCATTGACAGATTCTGTGGTATGGGTAGTATCATTCTGGTTTTCCATCTTACTGATTTTCTCCTTCAATTTGTTGATTTCTTCCTCGATTTCGCCTCTGATTTCATCGCTGATTGTTTCCTTCAATTTTCCCATCTCTTCCCCGATTTCATCTTTGATTTTGTCCATCTCTGTTTCGACTGTCCCTATCCTTCCTTCCAGTCGATTCGCCACACCACAAAGTTCTTCTTTCATGGTATTCGAATTTTCTAGAAGTTTCTCTTGAAGTTCTTCCTTCAAACTATTCGAATTTTCTAGCAGCTTTGCTTCCAAATTCCTCGAACTTTCTTGAAACTCTTCTTTCACACCATTCGAATTTACTAGAAGTTTTTCCTGAATTTCTTCCTTCATTCCGTCGAGGTTACTCATTATAGAACCCAAATCAATTCCAGAAACTTCGAATAAAAAGGTTTCTGGATCCTCGCCCTCCTGGATTAATCCCCCGGCAAGTCTTGTCTGAAGCGCGGCCTTTTTACCACTTTTCTCAAGTTCCCTCTCCTCCAGTTCTTGCTTCAATTCCGCAACCTTCAATTCGACTAGGCGAACTTTCCTCGAACACATTTTGTATCAGTCTATGTCTCACAGTCTATTTCACGTGTCACCAGTCTATTATTATCATTATTGTCTATTTCACACAGTCTATTTCCCGGACACCAGTCTATTATTATTATAATTGAACACAACTGTCACTTCACGAAAAATGTTTATCAGTCACTGTCTATTTTTCGCGAAAACAATTGTCCGAAATACACAAACTGTCTACTAACACAAACACTATTTATCTTTAGAAATCGCACTTATAACACCAACTGTAATATATTTAAACTCTAATTCACTCTAAAATAATTTATTTAACGAAATACAATGATTCAATAACACAATACTCTAATTTATATAACAAGCACGGAACAATTTATATTCGACTTTCACTTCACTCTGACTGCCCGTTTGTCTGCTGCGTCGTTCTTTTTATATTCATTGTTGACTTCTCCGAATGCTCTAGAATTTTCCATCGAACCGTCCGGATCCATCGAATCGTCCAGACTCCTCTCGGTGCATAGCGTATCGAAGGTCATATGCAGCCTGCGTGAGTGTTCAGGCCCGGCTTCGCCCACAGCTTAGCCACAATATAATCATTACTTTTATTTCACATTTTATATTTGTTTTGAGAATTGAAAATTGAAATAAAATGAAAGTTGGAAAAAGTACCAATAAATGACGATTCAATAGCACGTTTTTCGTCAAAAAATTGTTGAAATTGTTGATTCTGTCAACCGGCTGCACCTCTACGCACAACCCTCAGAGAATCCTCAAAAGACTTGTGCGAGCAAGGTGAAACACTTGAAACATGTCATGTATGCAGGTGGTCATTTCCAACCAGATGGAGATATTCAATGATTGATTACAATAAATCCTTGCAATGTGGCCCTTCTTGAGGAACATTGCACAAATAGATGACAGATGTAACTCATTTCCCGTGGAAGAAAGTATTTGTTTTCTGTAAGATATTTGCCTCATATTCTCCACTCTGTAGGAATGTGAGGAGAAAAGAGAATTTCAGCTTTCTCGAAATTATTCATTTCTTACTTTTAGATGCTTGTGCCGATTCAGTAAATACAAAAAACATGAAGAATTACCTAAAGTTACCTAAATGATAAGAAAATCATGGTCTTTATTCATTTATCAATGTCTAAAATGTATTCTTTCTGAGATACAGTGTGTCAAAAATACGAGTACACCTTCCATTCAAGGTATCCCCACAAAAAAAGTCCAGTGAATTAAAATCCGGAGAACGTGCAGGCTTATGAAGATGCTGGGGTATTCCCACAAAAAAACTTAATTTGTAAAATTAAGTTTCAACTAGTGACTGTAGATGTCATAAGTAACTTCCTGTTATATCTGTCTTGCCTTCACGGTACTAATTCTTGAGTGGATTCGTTTTGATTTCGAAAGCTCCATAAATATTTTCTGATGAGTGCGTTAGTACGAAACAGCTGTCAAAGGTTGGAACTCTCGGAATTAAAACGAAATATACTCTATTTTCACTTAGATTCTGCTTGCGTTCCTCAAAACGTACTAGAAACTTGATTGAACCTTGGCTTGGTCAGAACAACGAAGTGTTGGCTGCCTGTCAATTTGTAGACAAACCTCTACTTTGGATTCCATGGTTCGTGTCAAATTAAGTTTCAACTAGTGACTGTAGATGTCATAAGTAACTTTCTTTTATATATACATAGATGTGAAAATTCGTGACTGGCTGTATATTAGTTTGTAGTATTTGTGGGGTTGCAGTCAGGGTTGCGGGCTATTTCAAAGGAAACTCTTTGATACTGTCAAGCTTTCGGTATAATTCGATACCTTCCTCAGGACAACTCAAAATACGCATTGTACAATAAATGTAGGAAAGATTAAATGGAGTACTTACTAACGTGAGAATGAATGATAGAATTGGCAAAAACCGAAAATAGAATATACATGAAGTGAAATGAAATGACTGATGTAGGAATGACAGTGACCTAATTTATTTCAGTAATCAAGTTGGAAGATTCTGATTAGAGGGTGATTTTATCATATGTTTCTCAAAATTAAGTAGATACGTATAAATTTTGCTGAGATCACTCAGGTCAGTTCTCTAGAGACCACAGGATGGATTATAATAATACCGAAATTTTGAATGGTGAAACTAATCTGTCTAAAAGAATTTTCATGGAAATGGTTCAAATTAATAATGAAGAACAGTCGATGAACAAAAGAACTGACCTGAGTAATCTCAGCAAAATTTATACGTATCTACTTAATTTTGAGAAACATAAATAAATAAATCACCCTCTAATCAGAATCTTTCAACTTGATTACTGAAATAAATTAAGTCACTGTCATTCCTACTTCAGTCATTTCATTTCACTTCATGTATATTTTCGTTTTTTCCAATTTCATCATTCATTCTCACGTTAGTTAGTACTCCATTTATTCTTTCCTACATTTATTGTACAATGCGTATTTTCAGTTGTCCTGAGGAAGGTATCGAATTATACCGAAAGCTTGACAGTATCAAAGAGTTTTCTTTGAAATAGCCCGCAACCCTGACTGCAACCCCACAAATACTACAAACTATATATATATATATAAAATAAAAGTAGAAAAGTTATTGGGTATAACCCTCGAAATGTTTTGCAACCGTAGACACGTGTTTCGAGCTTAAGCTCTCATCAGTACGGTTAAATCAAGTGCGAAGATGTTCAACACTTGGATGTAAAAATGAAAATACAGGAAGTCAACAACAGGAAGCCATCCACACATTTGTGGCTTCGGTAAGAGGACCTTGTGCTTACAAGGCAACAACTCACGTCGCCACGGAGGCAGCTATAGCTACCAGCGTGACAATCCTACCCAGGAAAATACAAATAAGGATGGATTTAGCGAGGGGCAATATATGAAAAGAAAAGTTATTGGGTATAACCCTCAAAATGTTGTAGTTGGCTTCCTGTTGTTGACTTCCTTTGTTTCCATTTTTACGTCCAAGTGTTGTACATCTTCGCACTTGATTTTACCGTACTGATGAGAGCTTAAGCTCGAAACACGTGTCTTCGGTTGCACAACTTTTAGGGTTATACCCAATAACTTTTCTACTTTTATTTTCATATATTGCCCCTCGCTAAATCCATCCTTATTTATGGTGTATTGGTATATTGGTCAGCCCGGTATATGGACGGGTCGTTCGTCCACCCGGCACTTCTCGACTATATTTTGGTGTATACTTTTCAGAATACTCTTTATCTACGAGTTTTCAGTAATAGGCCCCATAGAGGGGTAGACAATTTCTTAAAATTTTCATTTTACATATTATTTAATTCTTTGTCAGCCCATGTTGTTGGTCAGCCCACAGTTATACGAATATCCATATGAAGCGGTTCTTGTTCAGCCCACCACTGCTGCCACATCGACGGGCTGACCAATCATCGCGACTCAATCAGTTTCTCAGCATATTTCGTGTTTTTGAAATCATACAAATTATGTCGTTCAGAAGTGAATTTTGTGTTGGGCCCAAAAAAAATGTAATTGAAGAACAAGATCAGGTAAGTATTGATCATTTGTTTCTTCCAAAATAGTTTTAGTATTTCTACGGACATTGCAATTGTTCGAAAACGCGATTTTGGTGCAAAAGCCGTTGGTCTTTGATTATGGACAAGATTTTTGGAAGGGTCGTATTGCTAGTACCTACTTTTCAATAGAAAAACATTTTCTATCAGAAATACCAGAACAATCAAAGACCTAATACTACGTATTCAAACAATCCATGTGAAAGAGCTTAAAACGTTGTGAATTCTGGACAAACATTGATACCCTAAATTTGCAGAATGCCAAACCCACAATTTTGAATGTTTCAGACGATGTAGTAACTTGATTACTTATATTTCGGACATCCATCATCTTAATGGTTGAAAGATTTCTATCCCTTTCAATTTTTTCACAATTGGCCATATATTGTTGGACGAGAAATTTGTTATGACTCTTGGAATGGTCCAGCAGTATCCAGAACATGTCTTGGGTGGATATTGCATGGAAATTTTCCAATGAAAAATCAAATAAACAACTACACATTTCACCTGATAGAGGAGAAAAACTCAGACGACACCTTGCATAATTCAGTAAAAAATTATTTTTCTCAAGAATTCGATGAAGACCCAAAAAAGAACTTGCAGAAGCAGAATAAAAGTATTGAAATCATGAAAAGCACTGAAAAAACTGAAGAAAATAAATGGGAAGTTGGTTTGCTCTGGAAAAAACATGTCTTTCTACCAAAAACTTATAGTAATGCTGCAAGAAAATTGAGCTACATAGAGAAGAAAGTGGATAATGATGAAATGTTTTCAGGAGCTCATTCGAATGACGCTGATGCCTTCCTAGAAAAAGGTTATGAAAAAAAATTGTGCAATCATGAAAATATTTTAAAATCAGACAGGACTTGGTACCTACCCCATTTTCCAGTGTATAATCAAAAAAAAACTGGAAAACGAGTCTTTTTAATTTTGCTGCAAGAAGTAATGGTGTCTGTCTCAATGATAATATTCTTGTGGGTCCTGACTACTTGAACAGTCTACCGAGAATTTTGATGAAATTCAGTAAGAAGAAAATTGGATTTTCAACTAACATAAAAGGAATGCTTCTTCAGATGAAAGTTGCAGCATAGACAAAAGAGGAAAGTTACTGGCCTGAAGAAAATTTTCAACATTATTAAAGGAGTATTTTGGAAATAAGAAAGGAATTCATGTTAATAGGAGTCATAGAAGAAAACAAAGAACTACCGGACCTAGAAAGATTCTCAAAGTAAGTTGATTAGATCTACTGCGTAAGAAAATGCAAAATTTCAATTTTGAAGTTACAAGAAGATAAGTTTACCAACGAACTAAATCTTGAAAAGTTATTGAGAGCAAAAAAATTGTGGTTGGTAATAATTCAGAGAGAAATGTTTGAAGAATAGTATGATAACCTGAAGAAAAATAAGGAAGTACGAAGACACAGTCAAATTCTTCGACAAGTCCCTCCTTAGATAATGACGGAATAATGAGAATGAAGGGACGATTGAAACATGTACAAGAATGGACGAAAATCAGAATCAGAAATTCATGCATCAAGAGGTATAGAAACGGTTATCAATGAAATTCGAATAAAATACTATATAACTCATTCACGAGGTGCTGTGAAGAATGCGTTCAGGAGATCCATGTTCTGCAAGAATCGAAAATCAACTCCAACGGTTCCTGTAACTGGAAAATTATCGCTTCCAGAAGTGACTGGGTTTGTTCGTACATTCACTAACTGTGGTGTCGATTATTTAAGACCCATCAAGGTGAGAATTGGAAGAAGAACTTAAAAATGAAATGGAGTGTTATTTACTTACATGACAATGAGAGCAATACATCTGGAGTTGGCTCATTCATTAGAACGGATTCAGCAATACTTGCTATCAAAAGGATGGTGTCGAGAAAAGGGTGTCCACTGAATCTGTTTTCTGACGTGCGGCTAACTTTTGAGCTACAACAGAGCCTGAAGATCTGGAGTGTTTGACACCCAATCATTTCCTCATTGGCAGATCCTGTGGATCATCAGCATTGAAAATTGCGAAACCAAATTTGAGGAGTCAATAACTGTTGAGTCAGGAACTGGCAGATCAATTTTGGAGTAGATGGTTAAACAATACTCACATACATTGAATGAAAGAAAAAAAAATGTTTCCAAAATTAAAAAATTTGAAAATAGATGATTTGATGGTTATTGCTGACAAAAATGGCCCTGGACATAGCCGGCCAAAATGGCGAATTAAAGCAGTTCACCCTGGCTCAGATGGCAAGGTGAGGGTTGCAGATGTCCAAACTTCACAAGGCACTTTCAGACTACCAGTCAGTAAACTTTGCCAGATTGGTATTGCCAATTAGTTGCAGTTGTTCACCTAGTTCACTTTGATGACGAAGAATGTTATATTTTATTTCACCCTATACATGAGATGTTGAGAAAATGTTGTTCCCAAAGTATTTAATGAAGAGTGTGACCTGGCATTTATTTCATACGAAAATAATTATTTTACATTGGAGAATAATTATTTTACATAATTTCTTCAACATTTAAGCTATTTTGTTCTTGAAAATATTTTTTTTCGTTCTGTTAATAATTGTCGAATTCCTGAAAACTGCTCAACGTAAATTAGTTTTTGTGGTTCTGTAAACTTAAGAAACAGATTATTGGACAACTATTGTCAGCTGTTCTCAAATATCAGAACTGAATTTCATTTAAGTGAATAATGTTTCAAACGAGCACTGGTGACATTTAAACTGTATTAAAATATTCTGAGCATTTTCTAGCTCCGGTTGAAAAGTCTATTCCAAATCCGTAAACATCCTGTATATCTATCTTACCATCACATACTCATCGTTATGAAGTATCAAACTTCATGTGTTAACCAGAAAAATATAATAAATAATGTTGTAAAGACCGTACCGTTGATAATTTTGAATCTTCATTATATTTACTATGGTTCTGAAATTTTCTTGAAGGAATGAATGGTAGAGAATTATATTTCTTCACACTCTGGAAAATTCAAAGAAGATTTCTGTTTAAATTATATAGCCAAGAAACGAAAATAAAAAATCATAACTAAGTATTCTATTTGTTTTACAAATTATATCTTACCTTGCGTTGGTCACTTATGATTTTTTGACTGCCATGACATAGAATAGTTATTTATGATGTTACTTGAAATTGCTTTTTTATTTTGTGAGGAGAAAAGTTTGGGACACGAGTGTAGTGAATGGCCCATTCCGTCGAACAAAATAAAAGAACTTTTGGTAAGAACATCATACAATGTTTTTTCTACAAACACTTTTACAAAACAGCCGAAATAATGAATAAAAATCATCAGGAATTGAAGGTTACAGTCACAAAGTTCATGATCTCATGGAACATATTATAACCATTTGCTTGCTTTCAAATACGTAACAACCATGGTTTGTTGTTATTAGTTTTCAATAATCTTGCAGTAATTTACCTAAAAAGAGTCATTATACTCAACTTTTAATGTAAAATTCACAAGTAAATGGTCCACTCACTGAAAAAATAAATCAGCGAGTAGGCTACCTTCCAATTTGCTCAAATTAATGTACATACTCAATAAAAATTTTAAAAAAAAGATTCATTATTATACGAGGTCAGGTAGCCGAGTGGTTAAAGCGACATGGTTTAATCACTTTGGATGCCAGTCGGCGATGGTTCAAACCACAGCGAATGCAGAAATTTTTCTGATGGCCCGAGAAAGTGCTAGGAATCGCACGTAAAAAGGTAAGACCTCGTTAATACTTGGCTCGCACAAGGGGACGACAGCTGGTTAACGGAAAAAACAATTTCAACAAAAAAAACAACAACAATCATAATAAAGTTGTATTAAAATGACATTTTTAATAAAGATAGCTGTTGTTGAAAGGCAAATTTTCAATAGTATCCAAAAAAAAAATTATTTTCAATATAGTACGTTTTTAAATGGAACGATAAGAATAAAATAATTTCTCTTCACCCCAGATAGATTCCCAACTCCACACAGATTCCCACACCATGCACATTATTCTGAACATTTGTGATTGCGAATTTTTAGTAGCTATACAGGGTGTTCTGAAGACAAAAAAAATAGACAGTCGCGATTTCAAAATATTTCATGAAATTATTTTTTTTTAATGGAACACCCTGTATTTTATCGTTCGATTCGTAATTACATTCTCAACAACAAAGCTCATAAGACTTTTTTTCCTCTGGTTAAAAATAAGACAGTTTTATTGATAGTAACGTACCTACTATAAGTACCTTGGTAGAAAAATGGACCAATAATGGAATAGAAATGGAGTATGTCTTCTCCAATTATGAAAATTCTTTCTATCATAAGTCCCACGACTTGAAAAATTAGCCTCATCAGTCCAATATTTCATAAACCATCAACAAAACCCAATCGCCTATAAAGATCACCAGGTTCTAGTGCTTGAACTGGTGGTGACTTATAAGGAGAAATTTTGTCAAAATTCTTTGTAAAACAGAAAGTGGAAAAAATATATCTCAAGTCTCTTATGGAATAATTTCCATCAATCCCTCAAAACAGGCTACAAACGTCAATTTCTGTATCCTCAGATATCATGAAAGGTATTTTAGTTCTCTTTCTCTCAAAAATTTTTTGATTTTTTCTGAATCGTCGGTGAAGCACAGCGATAAAACCGCTAATTATGTAATTCACGATCGGGGAACGAATTTCTGTAGTGTTGTAGTGCACTTACGCTATTTTTCTGACAAATCAAGTAGTATTCTAACATATCACATTTTTCTTGTTGAAAAAACGGCATTCAAAAAAATATTAGAACAGTCGACAGTTAGAATAATTCATGACATACTTGGAAATATTTGACAAATAGTATTTCAACAAAGTTTCAAGACAACTTGATTTCTCATGATAATTCTATTTTATCGAATCAAACGCGTTTTTTCCCAACCGCACTAATATGACGCTACAGTACTTTCTGCACAGCACAAAAACGACTTCAGAGTTGACAATATTTTTTTTTAGTTTGAGCTGTGTTCAGACACTCATGAGGTTTTATTCACCACCAAAACTGAAAATCTTTCTGTACTAGTGAAAGAAATAAATATTTCAACATAAGTCGCGCATTTTCGACTTTAGGAAGGAAGGTTCATATGAGCTTTGTTGTTGAGGATGTAGTCACGAATAAAAATGCATGATAAAATATACGGTGTTTCATTAAAAAAATCATTTTATGAAATATTTTGAATATGCAAAAGTAATTTTTTTCGTTTTCAGCAACGAGAAACCCATTAAGAATGCCACAAGTTTGCCTATTCAACCAAATTCGTAGCATCAATAATAACGGAGTTATCAATGGTGCCAACTAAATTTGGAACATCTTGTATAAATACTTGTAATAAATAATAGCAGGAAGTGTAGGGAGTAGTTTTTCTGGAAAAATTTGTTTAACAGTTCATATTATCATATCATATCATATCATCAAGCCACATTTCGAATATTGTTCTTCAATTCTGTTCATGTGCCAAGAGGGTGATTTGAATAAATTACAAATTCTTCAAAACAGATGTATGCGTTTACTACTGGGATGTAATAGATACGTGAGCATATCCTATATGCAAGAAACTAAACTGGCTATGTGTCAAAAAATATATAATTCTCAAGACATTAATGTTTATATATGAACTACTGAACAATAAGCTCCCAGAATACCTATCTGCAAACCTACAGTTCAGACATAACATACATAATTATAACACTCGACAAAAAAGTCATACACATAGCTCCAACAAACCTAGTCAGCACAAAAAAAAGTATTTTTGATGCAGGAATGTGCACATATAATAATCTCCCACGAGCAATCAAATCTTCTTTAACGGTGAATGTATTCAAACAAAATGTGATAACTAACCTCAAAACAAATGTATAGTCTGTATATTTAGCTGGATATTTAGTATAAATATATTTATTAATAGTTATATCATACAAAAATATTTCTTCCACTTCTACTACTTTAGTTTTAAGTTATGTGAATGTATTTTATACCCACGATTGTACTTTTTTTTTACCTAGCAACGCTAATAAACGAATATATATATATATATATATATATATTTATATATATATATATATATATATATATATATATATATATATATATATATATATATATATATTATTTGCATTGCAATAAAATTGTTAGTGTCCTAGGTGAACTATTGATGCTTCAATGATCCATTGCATGTTTTTCGTTTGAAATCTAACGAATATTTCATTAAAAATTCACAATCACAAATTTTCAGAACAATCTGTATGGGTTAGGTTTAGGTTTGAACCAATGACATTGGTTTGAACGGGAGTGGGCCCGCATCAGGCCCTCCACTGTGGCCAATGCCTATCTGTATGGAACGAGGAGAAATGATTTAATTATCTTTAGTCCGTTTGAAACGAAGTAAATTAAAAAAAATTATATTTAAATAATTATTTTCCTGTGCTTCATTCTTGAGTTGAGTTAGTTACTGAGAAGTTACTTTAAAACCGATTGCAAAATTTCAACTGGACAGACGAACATTATTATTATTATATTATATTATCATCATAAAACGCAAAAATATTGAATCCAGTTGTTAGTTATGTTTGAAGTTAGTTTAACATCGATTGCAACATTTTTACCGAAATAAAAGATATTAATATCACATTATGCAATGATATTGCACTGTCGAACAGCTCTGAGATATGTCCAGAATTTCAAGTTTCTAACCCTACGGGAAATAAGTATAAAATCGACACCGAAAAGACAATCAGGCGTACAAGAAAGCGAGTTGATAAAAACAAAATGTATTGTGATTTTACATAATTTTTGAACTAGTACATACAAACCAAATCAAGTTGTTGTACTTATAGCAGAATTCCGTAGAGCTGATACTGATACTAGAAATTAAAACTGGAGATACTGAAAAGTAGAAAATAATTATTCATTTACTTCAACTGGCATTTATAATCTGCGAATGCATTAATGGCTACTAAAACGTGTACAAATCACTGAAGAATCATTATATAGATATTCAAGCTTCAATTTATCACAGAATGTTTTCTTCAAAATTTTTAATGAATCAATCAGTGGAAGAAAATGCACCAGATATTAATCTCCACTAATAGCTCAAATGGCATCAGACAGCGTTATAAGAGCTGGGAACCATCGATTGGACCCCACCGACCATAAATTGACAAATATTTCAAACTGTTCACGAATAAAAATCCTTCCTTTCTACACCACGAAAATCCAAGAAGAAGACAACGAGAAGCTGGGTAAATCTTGAAGATGCCAATATTCATAATGAAGTCCAGCGTTGCCTGATTGTGGGCTAACCAACATGCTATTTGTTGATAGCGTTTGTATATGCTTGGGCTGACAAAGAGCATATTCACATCAGGTGTATACAATCACACAAGAGCGCCCTCTAACGATGTTGTCTGAAAGTGAATGGTGTATCAGCTATGTGTTTAGGGTGTAATGGTCGGCCCTACCTTAAATTTGCTAAACGTCATTTTACATCATAATATGTCACAATAACTCTATATACACTGAGATACCTTGGTGAGCCCGAAACCGGGACAGCCAACGTTCTGAAGGGCTGACCAGAGCACGCTTCGCATATTTTACGGGCTGACAAATGACCGTTTACATATCTATATATATATATATATATATATATATATATATATATATATATATATATATATATATATATATTCGCTACGGAGGCAGCTATAGCTCCGTGGCGACGTTAGTTGTTGCCTTGTAAGCACAAGGTCTTCTAACCGAAGCCACAAATGTGTGGTTGGCTTTCTGTTGTTGACTTCCTTTGTTTCTATTTTTACATCCAAGTGTTGTACATCTTCGCACTTGATTTCACCGTACTGATGAGAGCTTAAGCTCGAAACACGTGTCTACGGTTGCAGAACATTTTGAGGGTTATTCCCAATGACTTTTCTACTTATATTTTCATATATTGCCCCTCGCTAAATCCATCCTTATTTATATTTATATATATTGTTATGAAAAAGAATAGAATAGGATGAAATATTCTGATCCAAAGAATAAATTTCAGTATTCTACAAAATTGATATGCTAACTAATGTTATGTGTACACTTTTATCCGCTGTTCGACCAATAAAAACGTGTTGTATAGCATGAAACTGTTTTCTTCTAGTGGAGGTCTGAATTACTGAACTTTCTTGATAGTGAAACCATCACTGGAACTATCATTTTGAAAGGAAATAAAATTCAATTAATACATTCGAAATCTGAAATTTTAAATGACCCGGAATACCAGAAATGTTAGGAGGAAATGACAAGATACTGTCTGTCAGGGGATGAGAAGGAAATAGAAATATGAATTCAATAAAATTACAGCTAATGAAAAGGAAAATTGATATTATTTGAAGAGAAGATTTAATAGAATAGTAGTTGAAATGCCTAGTGGTGTAATAGAGGTAGAATAATGACAAGTTAGTTTGTTAAAAGTGTAAAAAGAGTTTGAATAAAAAATAATCGGTTGTGATTGGTGAAGAAAGAAAAAAAAAACTTGGGGAAGATCATGACGATGAATCAATAAGAGGAAAAAACTGATTTTTGAAAAGAGGAGAGGTAAAAAAAAAACTCACAAGGAAAAAAGATCAAGAATTTAGTGAGAATTATACTTACGTTTGCTGATTTCCATTGGATTGGAGGAATGTATGGTCAAACATAACAAACTGACTAGAAGTAAACCATACAAGGTACCTATTTGCTTACGTTATCTATAACTATTGAGAAAATGGTTTCCATTTCATTGCATTCATTTTGGAGTTCAAATACTTATGAGAAGATGTGCTATTGATATACGAAGTACGGAAAGAAAATATCAGGACCATTTTTCAAATGCGTGTACGAACTTTATTTGACTGCCATAATAATTCAAACTGACAAATGAACTATCGGTGAAAGTGAAAATTTTACAGAAACGTTTATGCCTATCATCTATTTTATGAACTTTAGTTATTCACCAAAAGAGGGCGTAATCTTCACCGAATATTTGCATTACTCGATTGATATAGAATAAGTTTTAGATTAATTAGATATCAGGTTAGACACCTCTTAGGAAATTTATTGAAGGATTTCATTTGTTCTAACAGATTTGTTCTGACAGATTTTGCTGTTCTTGAAATAAAATCAATTGGATTTTCTATATATCATTTATTTGTAAATTTCTCATTTTACCACAGCAGAGTAAGTATTTTGTTTCCTGAATCCTACTGGGAAAAGCTTTTTCATGGTCTACCACAACTGAGCTGAAAAAGTAAAAGAAAGGTGTGACAAGAGTACAGGTAAAATTTGAATGAAGTCAGACAAAATATTTCTTTGAGAAAGTTATTCTGATACTAAATATTTCATTCATAAAAAAAATAAAAAAAAATATCCATACAAGTATTTTTCCACTATATATATATATATATATATATATATATA
Source organism: Chrysolina oricalcia (assembly GCA_944452925.2). Lineage (NCBI taxonomy): Eukaryota > Metazoa > Arthropoda > Insecta > Coleoptera > Chrysomelidae > Chrysolina > Chrysolina oricalcia. Next base: position 32,585,174 of record OX101809.2, on the reverse strand, counting down.
TATATATATATATATATATATATATATATATATATATATAGACACACTCTTTAAAATTATTACGAGTGACAGGGTAGTGGTGAGGGTGGGAGTAAAGACTGCGCTTTTTTAGAGGTGAGGATTCAATACCGCCCTTCTGAGGGTATCAGCGGGCGGGTCGAACCAGTTCACACCTGCCAGACGGCAGGTTCTACGGTGTTGTGTGGAATCGAGCGTTGTGAGTACTAAGTCGCATAGCTAGTGGGTTCCCTGCCTCCTCCTAGTTATGCAGGGGAATTGGCGTTTAACGTGTTAGACATCAGTGCATTGGACGTTCCTCATTAGAGTTTGTGTTGAATTTCCGGGAAAAACAAAAGAGAAAAATCGGATTTAAACATTATTGCTGTTGTTGGTGTGTATTACACAACCTCTTCTAGAATTTCCTGGAAAATATCCAGTGCCTGGTAAATGAGTCTGCAATGCTTCTTTGTTGGCCTGTTATGGCAAGCTCTGACTGCTGTAATATTTCTAGTCAGAAGGCTTTCGAAGATAAAGTATCTGAAGAATTTTTAAGACTTCTGTCTGATATATTCTTCGATGGTGGGAATATCGGCTAGCTCTCGCAATGTGTCTAGCCGAATGTACCTGTCACTGTTGGTGACGATACGAAGCACTTTATTCTGCATCCTCTCCAGTCTCAACATTTGAGTCTTGGAGAGGATGCAGAACACTAGACATGCGTACGTCATAGCTGGTCTTATGACCTGTTTGTATAATAACACCTTGTTGGCCATTAACAAATTGGAATCCCTGGCTATTAACGTCTGACGGCTCCCTCAGCTCGTTGGATTGCCAAGCTGACATGTGTCGTCACAAAGGTTAATCTTTTGTCCAGAACTACTCCCAGGTACCGTGCGGACTTGGTCTCGTCAATCTGTTTTCCGAGAGCCCTGAATCCCCCTGGAACGTGCACGCGTGAGCGCGCTGTCTTCCAGGTGAAATTCATGAGCTCTGTTTTGTCAGAGTTCACCACGATTTTGTTTTTCGCTAGATACGGTATGACTGCTGCTATATTACTGTATTTGGACTGCGCATAAATTGACGTGTCGTCGGCATATATAGCCGTGTTCGTTGTAGGGGACATTGGGAAGTCATATGTATACAGCGAATACAAAAAAGGGACAAGCTCGAGCCCTGCGGCACTCCTGCTTCGGCCCTCCACACTGCGGAATATTTACTCTAACCTTGAGAGTCCTGTCGACGAATCCATGATTTTTACCATATATTCGGGAATACCTGCCCTTAATATCTTCATGAGTAGGCCCTCTATCCAGACGGTATCAAACGCCTTTTGGATATCCAACAGGACCATGACTGTATTGCGATCATGATTAAAGCCCTCCCTCACCTCGTGGGCAATTCTGGCCACCTGGGAGGTCATTGAATGACCTCTTCGGAAACCGAACTGCTTCGCTGGGATAAGTATGAGCTCTTCTTCATGATCGTTAAATCTCTTGAGGAGGATTCTGTCTACCACCTTGGCGACACCACTAAGCAAAGATATTGGTCGTTAGCTCTTGACCCTTGCCTCCGGTTTCCCTGGCTTCAGAATAGGGATAATATCCGCCTGATTAAGGCACAACGGATAGTGTTGCCATCTTATGATGGCATTGATGATGTGCAATAACTGTACAAGAGATTTATTGCCTCTTTTGGGGCTGCTCTGAACTCTCTAGCTCCCCTAGAGACTGACTCATGCGCCTGCATTGAGTCAGCGCCTGCCCGGAAGGTGCTCTGGTAGTACTCCCAGAGCATTTCCGCCCTTCCCGGATCAGTCTTCACTTGCCTTTGACGATTCCCCATAGCTGGGATTTCTTTCCGCCTCCTTTTGAGGCTTCGGTTCATCCGCCATAGGGAATTGTCTCCGACAATTAGGTTTTCCATTCTCCTCTTCCAGACCTCATTTCCATGATCCTGAATAAGTGAACGTATCTCTTGGCCGAGTGTTTTTATATGTTCCCTGTGTATAGGGTTTCGAGAACTCTGCCAGAGCTTTCTTTCCCTATTATTCATCTTGATCAGGTCCAGAATGTGTCCTGGAAGAGGATCCCGGTCCTCTCTAACTTTCCCTTTTCTGGTGGTAACATCCTAGCCTTTTGGATGTTTTCTATCAGTCTCTGAGTCTCCCTTTTTATGTTTTCCTCTTCTATGTGGGGTGTGATTACTGTTATTTTGTTCATCACTCTCCTGTACTCTTTCCAGTCAGTTGTGGAGTAATCGTATAAGATTCTTTGTCCTTTAGGGTTTTGTCCTCCCTTAACTGAAAAGAGCACCGGATCGTTATCTAATATCAACTCAGAGACTGCTCGCAGCTCGGAAATGTCCAGTACTTTCTTGTTTACCACCAGATCCAGGGTGTTAGGCGTGGTGCCGATCCAGGGATAGTATGTCGGCACGTCAGTTTAGTTGATTGCTACGTTGTTGTTCATGGAGTACTCCCAGAGCGTATTTCCATTCGCATCCTTGTGACTAGAGTTCCACTCAGCTCTCGTCGCATTGAAATCTCCCGCCAGCAGCACCTTGTGCCCGCTGCTGCAGAGATTATCCAAATCCGCCTGTGAGAACTTATTATTCGGAGGATTGTATACCACAAATACCTTCGTGCCACTTTACAGCTGTATGCCAGTATGCTCTATTGAGCATTGCCTTTGTGGCAAAGGGATGTGTGGTATAGTGTTTCTCACAAGGATCGATACTCCGCCCCCTCTCGCTACACTAGGTCTGTCGACCCTGATTTTCAATTTATGTCCATGTTGGAGCTTCTTCTCGAATAGGAGCATGACATCAATCTTATGTCTGAGGATGAAATCAGTAACGAGCTCATACTTGTTGCTGATTCCATTCACATTGAGCATGCAGACCTGAATAGGCATCTATAAGCCGAAACTTTGGATATTATCCATGACTCTCCAGAAGGCCACGAATGTCTCCCCGTCGTCCCGGGCATTCCTCAAACCATCAATGATGCTGTCCATGGCCTGCAATAGGCCTGTTGTATTTACCAGACCTTTGATGATCTGATGTCTATCCATATAACCGCTCACAGCGCTCGTTGTGCCAGGATGGTCGACCCTTGGCAGTCTTTGGTTGTTTTGGGATTAGGATTGGGATGGTGGATGGGATACCCTGTGGCTTACCCCTTGATCTTCGTTTCTCAGTCTTTGTTCTTCCTTCCTCTTTTCCCATACGTTTGCCCGGGTTGGAGGGGCCTCAACGTATCTCTTCTGTTCGGGCATGTCCTTTTCTTTTCTCTCTTGTTGCTGCTGCAGCTGCTTCTGGTATGCCTCACAAGTGGTGGAACATGGAGTGTGTTTTCTCCCGCAATTTATACAGGTGGCTGGACTCGATCTTGGCTTGTGGCATGCCCTTGACCAGTGGTCTCCTGCGCATTTCATGCATTTGATTGGTCGGTTGCAATTAGACTGGGCATGTCCCCAGGCCTAGCATATTATTATTGTTTAAATATCCAACGGTGACATTTTAATTGGTATTCACGGCATACATTCTCCGCACAGTGTTATTTATTGCCTGAATGCCAAAAGTTTCCAGTCCTTTCGACTCCAGGTCTGCATTAACTTCCTCTATGGACAGTCACTCCCTGTCCAGTCCTTTCAAGAGGAAGCTGTATCTTTTTTCTCCCGGCAGTTTACAAGTATAAAACTCGACGTCAGCCCCTCTCAATGTATCCTTCATGTTTGCATGATCCTGTGGTGTGGACGTATATATCAGGATGATGTGTTGGTGAACTTGTACGTCACCTCTCCCTGTATATACGTCCTCATTTGGGTTTTGAGGTCTGCGTCGAGTTTTATGGTTCCTTCAACTATTATTGGTGGGCATCGATTGCGTTTTTCAACTGCTGCCGGGCGGGGGGTTGGTTTCCCCCCTTTTTTGATTTTGAGGGGATGTTCTTCCCCTTTTTTGTGGGAGGTTTACTACCTCCATTTGTTTTCCTTCTGCCTCATCTTCTCCTTCCTCTTCCTCCGAGATTGCTTCGTATCGGTTCTTGAGTTCTAGGGGTGTGGGATCCTTTGCCTTGAGGTTCAAAGGCACCCACTGTCGCTTCGTGGTCTTACTAGGCTCGACAAATCCCTTTTGGGTTGGAGGGTTTACCCTTGTCTTGCCTGGCGACATCAGGAATGTTTGGAGTGCCTATAGGTCATCACTCCTTTGCTTGACCTGTTCCCCGTTCTTCTCCCGGTAGTGGGTTTGAATTGCCTGAATTTCCCTTTCCCGGATTTTTACCCACGGGAAATCTGTGAGGGAGTTTTGGATTGGCATTGTCTATGGCTCACGTCGCGCAATATTTCGCAGTTCGCTGAGAATCCGACACGGGCGATCAGTATGAGAAATTTCTGCAATCTAAAAGACTCTATAGTATTTATGCACAATACTTGAATTTTATATTTTAAATACATTTTAAACTGTTTGTGTTTGTACATATGTTAGTATTTTTGTCCTTGACTAGTCTGATGAAATTTCATAAATGTAGTAATACAGTTGTAGAATTTGTTCTACTCTCTGCGAGCTTTGGATAAAGTCAATCCGAAGTCTGAAAGGCCCCTACTCAGACCAAATCCAAGTAGAGTACGCTCTGGCCAGCCGTCCAGAGCAGTCGTGCTACAAAAGTCGAGTTGTCTGCGCATGAGCAACAACATTCATCAATAAATTGATTGAAATTTCCCGTAAACAAGGATATGTCCCTGCTATAAATATAGCAAACAACAACACACACCTCAAACAACAGTACGCAGTGAGTAGGAACTTTTATTAACTATGTGCAGTGATTTTCGGGGAAATGAGTACCTACCTAAAAATCTCCAAATCCAAAATCCAAAAAAATTATTCAAAAGTTAAAGGACCCCGCAAACTCCTTATGGAATTTGGGTCCCGGTGGATTTTCTTGAATTTTTGGTATGATGTAGTCCATGTAATTCTCAACCAATGTTACCATTGCGCCAACCCAAAAAAATGAACAGTTTTGCTGCTAGGGGGCGTTGAAATCACCACTTGCACAGATTAGACTATTTATTTTTGAACCCGGTAACAATATTTTCACTTTTTTCATTGTTGCTAATGTTGCACAATATTGTACTGTTTTATAAAAAAATTCTTACCCCCTCCCCTTTTCCCCCCAACTCCTATTACGGAACTCAAAAAAAATATTTCTCGAGTGCCTTCAAATGTATCGTCGAATGTTTAAATATGCCTAAATTAGGGAAATTGCAGTTTTTTATGATTATCCCCCCACCCCCCAAATGACACAAAACGAAAAAATTTCGGTGGATTCTTCTGAATTTTTGATATGATGCAGTTCAAGTTATTTTGAATAGAAATGAATTGGGTGACAAACTTCAAAAATGAATAGTTTTGATGCTAGGGGGCGTTGAAATCATACCTTGCTCAGAATGGACTATTCATTATTATAGGCAGAAATAATAGCTCTACGTATTTTAGTTTAGATTATGCTGATCAATTCTGTAATTTTTCAAGAAATGAAAATCTAAAACCTCCCCCTTACCCCCTACCCTTAACTTAAAACACTAAATGTATTCCCGACTACTTGTAAATGCTTTATCAAAATAAATGTTTTAATCAGCTCAAATTGAGGAAATCGTACAGTTGTTTAATATCACCTTTCCCTCCCTTCAGAAAAATATTGATGGAGTTTCCTGACTTCTCAGTAGGGCGTAGTTCATGATTTTTGAATATCAATCAATTGGGCGAATATCTTGAAAATAAATAAAAATTAGACATCCACAATTTGAATTTGAGGTGGTGCCTGAATTATTTTTTTTCGTGTTTTGAAATAGGAGTTGGTGGTAAGGAGGAGGTTTTAGATTTTCAATTTATGAAAGTTTACACAATTGTTCGGCATAAAATAAAACAAAAATACGTAGAGATATTGTTTCCGCCTATAATAATGAATAGTCTATTCTGAGCAAGGTATGATTTAAACGCGCCGTAGCAACAAAACTGTTCATTTTTGGGGTTTGTCACCCGATTAATTTCTATTCAAAATAACTTGAACTGCATCTTATCAAAAATTCAAAAAAATCCACCGAACTTTTTTCGTTTTGTGTCATTTGGGGGTGGGGGGATAATCATAAAAAAACTGCTATTTTCCTTTTTTAGGCATATGTAAACATTCGACGTTACATTTGAAGCAATTCGAGAAATATTTTTTTTGCGTTCCGTAATAGGAGTTGGGGGAAAAGGGAGGGGTAAGAATTTTTTTTATAAAATAGCACAATATTGTGCAACATTAGCAATAATGAAACAAGTGAAAATATTGTTACCGGGCTCAAAAATAGATAGTCTAATCTGCGCAAGGGGTGATTTCAACGCCCCCTAGCTGCAAAACTGCTCATTTTTTTGGGTTGGCGCAATGGTAACATTGGTTAAGAATTACATGGACTACATCATAACAAAAATTCAAAAAAATCCACCGGGACCCAAATTCCATAAGGAGTTTGCGGGGTCCTTTACAATAAAAAGGTATAGCAACAGACAAGCATAATATACACATACATACATATAAATATAAAAATATAAAAATACAAACATGACATATAAATATAAATGAAAGCACTCTTTAAAACTATTTCGATACAGCCACAGGGTGGGGTAAGGAAGGGAGTTCGGAGTGCTTTAGGGTTGGAAGGTTTGAGTCTGACCTACTGAGGTTTTCAGTGGTGGGACCGAACCAGCTCCCGTCTGTCCTAGGACAGACCCTTCGTTGTGATGTAGGCTCAGATGCTATGTTGCTAAGTCGCATAGCTGTGGGCGTTCGGCCTCCTCTAAGTTATGCAGAAGATGGTGGTGTTTTTACATGTTAGACATCAGATCATTGGACTTTCATTATTGATTTTTCGATGAGGTCCCGGAAAAAAGCCTACAGCAAAAACCTGGTTTAGACATGGTTTGTGATCTGATGGTCAGTCACTCACTCCTCTTCTGGAGTTTCATGGAAAATATCCAGTGTCTGGTATATGAGCCCCCCATGCTTTTTTTGGCCTGTTATGGTGGGCTCGGACTTCGGTGATCTCTCTAGTCAGTGGACTTCCAAGGATGAAGTATCTGAAGAATTCATCAGACTGTTGTTTGATGAATTCTTTGATGAAGGGAATATCGGCTAGCTCCCTTAGTGCTTCTAGCCGAATGTATCGGTCACTGTTGGTGACAATACGGAGTACTTTATTCTGCATCCTCTCCAGTCCCACCATGTGAGACTTGGTGATGCTGCAGAATACTGGACATACGTAAGTCATTGCTGGTCTTATGACCTGCTTGTAAATTAACACTTTGTTCGTCATGGATAGCTTGGAATTCCTGGCTATCAACGGGTATGACCTTCTCACGCCCCCCGCAGCTCGTTGAATTGCCACGCTGACATGCTTCGCTAGTGTCAATCTCTTGTCCAGAAATACTCCCAGGTACCTCACCGAATCAGTCACATCAATCTGATTTCCCAAAGCTCTAAATCCCCCAGAGATGATCACGCGAGAGTGTTTTCTCTTTGTGAAATTTATGAGCTCTGTTTTGTCAGGATTCAACACTATTTTGTTTTTCGCTAAATACGGTACGACTTCCCATTGCAGATGCGTTTCCAGCATTGCTGCTGCTGTATTCATGCGATAGGCATGGGCGTATATAGCTGTATCGTCAGCGTATATAGCCGTATGCGTGTTGGGGAACTTTGGGAAGTCGTATGTATATAGCGAATATAAAAGTGGGGATATACTTGATCCTTGAGGCACTCCTGCTCCGGCCTTTCGCGCTATGGAGAGTGTTCCGTTTACTCTAACCTTGGAAGTTCTACCGACTAGGTATGAGTCCATGATGTTTACCATGTATTCGGGCATGCCTGCCCTTAACATCTTTATAACTAAGCCTTCTATCCAGACGGTATCGAACGCTTTTTGAATATCCAGCAGAATCATTACTGTATTGAGTTGACGAATAAAGCCCTCCCCCACCTCGTGAACAATTATGGCGACATGGGAGGTCGTAGAGTGACCCCTTCGGAAGCCGAACTGCTCGTCCGGGATAAGTTCGTGCTCTTCTTCGAAATCTCAAAATCGTTTTAAAAGGATTCTGTCTACCAGCTTGGCAACAGAACTAAGCAGGGAAATCGGACGTTAACTTTCAACCCTTGCATCGGGATTTACTGGCTTCATGATAGGGATAATCTCCGCTTGCTTCAGGCATTGTGGGTAATGTTGCCAATTTGTGATGCTGTTGGTAACGTGTAGTAGTTGCAGTAGGGACTTCCTCGGAAGGTTCCTGGGCAGAATCGTGTCCACTCCATCTATGCCGGGAGCCCTGTTTCTAGGGAGCCTTTTTATGGTATCTTGAACCTCCTCAAAGTTGTCATCAACTTCGAGAAGGTTCTACCATCCATTGCCGTCTTGGGGACATTCCTGAATGCTTTGGCGTTCCTATTAACAGTCTCGTGTTCCGGCATAGTGTCGCCGGCTGCCTGGAAAGCACTCTGGTAGTATTCTGCAAACATCTAATTTTCTTCTTTTTACAAACATATTCTTTTCAGTAATTGATACTATATAAATGATAGATTTCTTAGATATTCTGGACAGTCAAAAAGAAATTAAAACCTGTTTTCAATGATTTTGAGGAATGGTGTTGAGGAGAAAATGAAGCTAGAGAAGTGACGTTGAGGATTGTGCATTTTAATATAAGGAGTTTAAGAAAACACTTTGATGAATTGTTAATATACATAGCGGATAATCTAGAGGTATTGGATATCATTATACTATCTGAAACGTGGAATATAGACCTGGTAAGCGAATTCAATATAAATAATTTCACTGCTCACTACAATGAGTCGAAGGTAAATAAAAATGATGGCCTAATTATGTATGTCAATAATAAACTAATATCAAGTGTAACGATATGCAGTCTGACAGAAACGAATTTCATAAGAACTTCAATCATATATGAGAAAACTCTACAAGTTGGTATAACGGCTTCCTATCGACCCCCATCTATAGATATTTTAACTTATCAAAGGGATCTTCAGAACTATTTTTTAAACTTATCAAAAAACCAAATTGAGGTTTTCATTGGCGACGTTAACATTAATTTACTTGAAAATTCGAACAATGTACAGAACTATTTAAATATAATGGATGAAAATGGATTCTTATCATATATTAATGTCCCCACTAGATCATTTAAGGAATCTAATAGTATAATAGATCATATTTTCGTAAATAAAAAAAATAAATGCAAAAACATAAATATTGAGTCGTCTGTCATACATACAAATTTGTCAAATCATTACACGACCGCGCTTATCATACGATTACCGAACAAAAATGAACCTACAAAAATGAATACCTCAATTAATGACACGACAAACTTCTATGAGAGAATTGATTATAAAAAACTAGAAAAAGAAACGTGGCAAGAAACCCATAATTGCAAAGAGATACAGACCGCATATAACAGCTTCATTGGCAAACTTAAAACATATATAAACAAATCAACCAAAATAATAAAAATACCATATAAAAAAAGGAAACTCAAACCCTGGATAACAAAGGGACTGGTAATATCAATACGTAAAAGAGATAAAATGAAAAAAATCATGCTAAAACACAAAACATTACAATTAATAATAGAATACACAGATTATAGAAACAAACTAAACAATTTAATTAAAAATACTAAAAACGAATACTATAAACAGAAACTTAATGCCACCGAAGGAAACTCTAAACAAACGTGAAAAATAATAAACGAGATATCAAATAACAATAAGGATAAAAAGAATGCTGCAGAGATTCCTATGAAACTGCCAAACGGAGAACTAACGTATGAGAATAAAAAAAAGCTGAAATTTTAAATGAGTACTTCACATCCGTAGGCAGAAATATGGCAGAAAAAATTGAAAAACCAGATGTTCCCAATACCTTTTTAAAAGAACCGTTTGTCCATAATAACTTATTTTTGCAGCCTGTTAAAAAAAAATGAATTGATTGAGATAATTTCTAAATTAAAAAATAATTGTTCACCAGGTCCAGATAGAATAACTACAAAAACAATCAAACATATTCATAGACACATTCTTGAACCGCTCACATACATAATAAATCTCGCATATAGTGAAGGTAAAATTCCTTCCCAATGGAAAGAATCTACCGTAACTCCCGTTCACAAAACAGGGGATAGAGGTGATCCAGGAAATTATAGGCCAATATATCTGTGATAATTTCGCAAAAATATTCGAACAAAGTATTAAAAAGAGACTAATTGGATTTTTCAATATACACAATGTAATAACCAACAGACAGTTTGGTTTTATACAAAATTTCAATACAGAAAATGCTGTACTGGATTTCACAAAAAAATGTGTTGATGCCCAGGATAGGTCGAAAAAATGCTTAGCAATTTTTCTTGACCTGGCCAAGGCTTTCGACACAGTATCTCACGACATACTTCTAGATAAATTATTCAGGTATGGAGTACGAGGCATACCACTAAGTATCTTGGGGGATTATCTGTCACAGAGAAGACAAAGGGTCAAAGTAGGTGATCAGTTGAGTGAATGGTCTACAGTGACTCTTGGTGTGCCCCAAGGGACGGTGTTAGGGCCAATACTGTTTCTGGTGTACATCAACAGCATCACAAATATAAAAAAACTTCCAGGGTCACCTTGTCTCATATGTAGATGACACCGCCTTAGTTTTCACTAAAGATACTTGGTCAGAGGTTTTTACAGCAGCTGAAAAAGGAATGAAAGATAAAAAATTATGGCTTCATCTCAACCTCTTGACCTTGAATATTGGCAAAACAAAATTTATGATTATCTCACTACAAAATAAAGATCAACCAGAAAATGAAACCCTCAAAATACACAAATTTTACTGTAATCAAGATCCATGTATATGCCCCAGGATAGAAAAAACCGACAAAATGAAATATTTATGGGTCGTCTTAGACAAACACATTCGATGGGATGAACATGCCCTTTACATAAGAAACAGACTGAGACAACTCATCCACAAATTCCATTATTTAAAAGATATAGTAGACGAAAAAAATATGCTAACCATATACTACTCATTAGCAGAATCGGTTATCAGGTATTGTATTACTGCATGGGGGGAATGTACAATAACAACCTAGGGTGTATACAAACAGTTCAAAATAATATTTTGAAGATAATACTTAAAAAAAAGAAGTTATATTCTACTGAAAAACTCCACAAAGAATCTAGTCTACTCGATGTAAGAAGCCTTTATACCTACTCATGCCTGATCTGGATGTTTTTCCATAAAAATGAATATGACACACCAAACCAAAAAAATACCAGATCATGTGAAAATATGTCTGTGAATTTGCCATTGTTTAAGAGGAGTCATTCTCAAAGATTTGTACACTTCCACGGTCCAAAACTTTATAACTATCTGCCACTAGAATTAAAAAAAATTGAAAAACTAAACAAATTCAAATATTCCATAAAAAAGTTCATACTCATCAACAAAGAAAAAATTGATAATCTCTTTTAGAAAGTACGAAAAAAAGGAAATATCCAACCTAACGAATTTTCGCTTCAATTTCTCCCCCATCAAGCGTCAACCATATCCCAATCACAACCCCATTTTGAGGAGTACTGCAAAGCACAACACAAGCACTCACGTGCCTAGGTGTAGCAGGCTACTCAAATTGGGTTGAAAACTTATATAATTAATATAATTCTGATTTAACATTACTATGATTATATTCACTATGTTGTACATTGCCATCAATAAATTGAAATTGAAAATTGAAATCTCCGCCTTCCCAGGATCGGTAGCAACCTGTCTTCGGCCATTCCCTACGGCTGGGATGTCCCTCTGCCTCATTTGAAGGCTTCGGTTCATCCGCCATAAGTAATTGTCTCCGACATTTAAGCTTTTCAGTGTCCTCTGCCAGGCCTCATTCTTGTTGGTCTGAATAAGTGAACTTATGTTGTTGCCGAGGTTAAGCATGTTCTCCCGGTGGATAGGCATGCGGGTTCTTTGCCACTTTTTCCTCTCTTTGCTGTTCAACTCAATCAGATCCAGAATGTGACCTAGAAGAGGGTCTTGGTCCATTCTAACTTTTCTCTTCTTGGTGGTGATATTTCTGGCTTTCTGTAAAATGTCGATCAGCCTTTGAGTCTCCATCTCAATGTTCTTTTTCTCTATCTGAGGGGTGATTATTGTTAATTGGGTTAGTACTTTCCTGTACTCTTTCCAGTCTGTAGTGGAGTAATCGTAGTGGATTATTTGCCCCTTGGGCCTATGTCCTCCACTGACTGAAAAGACTACAGGATCGTGGTCTGAATTCAACACAGAGACAGTTCGCTGCTCAGATATATCTGTGATGTTTTTATTCACCACCAAGTTGAGAGTGCTAGGGGTACTACCGTTCCATGGGTAGAATGTTGGAATGTCTGGGAAGTAAATTAATATGTTATAATTCATGGAATACTCCCAGAGTGTTTTTCCATTTGGGTTACCTATTGGACAGTTCCACTCAGTTTTCTTCGCGTTGAGGTCCTCAGCCAACAGCACCTTGTGCCCTGTGTTGCAGAGATAATCGATATCTATTGCCGTGAACCTGTTGTTTGGTGGGTTGTATACCACATTTATCTTCGTACCACTTTCCAATTGGATTCCGGCGTGTTCTATAGAACATTGCCTTTGTGGTAGAGGAATATGTGGTAAACTAGTCCTTGCAAGGATGGCGACCCCGCCTCCTTCCTGGCAATTAGGTCTGTCTACTCTGGTGGTAGTGAATCCTTTGATCTGCAGCTTATGCTCCTGTTGGATCCTTGTCTCGGATAGGAGCATTATATCAATCTTATGTCTGTGAATGAAATCAGTAACATGTTGTTCCTGATTCCATTCACATTGAGCATGCACACCTTTTTAGTTATTTAAAAGCCTTAGCTTTGGATATTGTCCATGACCTTCCAGAAGGCCATGAATTTCTCTGTATCATCCCGGGCTCTCGTCAAGCCATTAATAATGGCGTCCATGGCCTGCAGTAGGCCTGTGGTGTTGACTAGGCCTTTCATGGTCTGATGTCTTTCCATGTACCCACTCATAGCATTTGAGGTGCTTGGTGGGTCGGTCCTTGGTTGTTGGGATGGGGGTTGGGATTGAGGATAAGATACCCTGTAGCTTACCCTTTCTTCTTCTTTTTGTTGTTGTTGAAGCCTTCTTTGTTCCCATATGTTTGCTCTGGGTGTGGGGGCCGCAACATATCTCTTCTGGGGTGCCTTCTCTTTCTCTTTCCTTTCTTGGAGGGCGTTTGTTTGTCGTTGGTAGACTTCACATAGTTCTGAGCAGGAGGTATGTTGTCCCTTGCAATTGATACGGACTGCTGGAGTCGATCTTGATTTGGGACATGCCGTTGACCAATGCGCTCCTGCGCATTTCATGCAGCCGATTGGCCTGTTGCAGATGGACTGGGCTTGTCCCCAGACCTGGCATATTTAACACTGTGTTATGGTTCGATTGTTTTGTTTGATTTCCCATCGAACCATCACACCGTTAACTACGTGGATGTTGTTGTTCAGAAATCCTACTGTGATATTCTTTTCCGTGTTAACGATGTACATCTTCCTAACAGTGTTATTGATTTCCATGATACCAAAGGTTTTCAGGTCTTGTGACTCCAGGTCTGTCTCATTTCCTCCATATTTGGTCAATGGTCCAACCCCTTCAAAACGAAAGCTTGCCTTTTTTTCCCGGTAGCGTGTACGTATAGTACTCGATGTCTGCTGCCTTGAATTTATTCTTCAGAGTTGTGTGATCTGTCGGTTTTGCAGTGTATATCAGGGAGGAGCTGTTTGTGAATTTATAGGTAACTTCTCCCTGTATACCTGTTTTCATAATTTCCCGCATTGCAGCACCGAGCTTTATTGTACCGTCCACGATAATTGGTGGACATTTCCGTTGTTTTGCTATTGCTGCCGGGAGTGGCTACTTATCCTTGGTATTTGCTTTCCCCTTGGCCTTTCCTTTCGGGAGTGGGGGGTTGGTGCCTTTTAGTGGGGGGTTGGTGTCCTCAGCTAGGAGGTTGGTTTCGAGGTTGTCTTCTACCTCCTCCTCAATCTCCTCTTCATCGCCTCCTTCCTCCGAAATTGCTCCGAATCTGTTGCTCGTTGCTACAGGGGGGAGCTGTTCAGATTTAGTGGCTTCCAGTTCCTCCTAGCGGTCTTTTTGGGTTGTATGAAGGTGTCCCCTTGATCCCTTGGGTTCAGATCTTTCTTTCCCGGGGGAGACGCTAGGATTTTCTGGAGCGCTATGAGCTCTTTTCTCCTTTCTCTCACCTCTTCCCCATATTTCTCCCTGAAGTGGTTAGCGATTTCGCTAATCTCCCTTTCACGGATCTTCAGCCACTGGAACTCCTCGAGCTCATCCGGGATGGTGGCCTTACGACAAAATAGCTCGACTTTGGCATTGACATTGGCCGTTACGTCTTTCTCAAGTTGCTTCAGCTGTTCTGCTATTTGCGTATATGTGTCTTGTTGGTCGTCGCTATTTTGTCTCTGTTGACTGGTTCCTGGTTTCGGGGGATTTATGGGGGGAGGTGGGTGATATTGTGGCTTGTCTTCCACGATCCAGCTTCGGGCAAATTCCGAAGGAATGGGTGTCGTTGGGGGGGTCAGAGATTTCCTCCTGCTCAGAAGTCTTTCTCTGGGTGCTTCATCTGTTATTTTCTCCTGCTCTTTCGACCGTTTTTCATCGTCTTCCTTCTTCTGTCTTCGCTCTTGTTCGAGCTTCATCCTGTGCTGCTGGTCTCGCACTTGCTGCGCTTTGACCTCAGCACAGAATTTGAAGAGCCCTTTCGGGCTATTTGCCAGCTCGGGAGGGGCTTGAGGTTTTTCAACAGGTTTTTTGGGAGTTTGGGGTGCCTTTTCGTTACCGTCCGATGTTGTTAGGATATCCATCATTGCGTCGGCTTTGCTGTTTTCCCGTTCTTCTGTTTCCTCTCGTTCGTGGGTGGAGAGTGTGCTTTTTATTTTGTTGTCAAGCTTTTCAGTTTCATCTCGGATTTTGTTGGCATTTTCCAAGAGACTTTTGCCTTGCATCCGGATGTCCGCCTCCCGTTCTTCACTGTTCTTCTCCTGTGATTGCTCATTTGTTGTTTCCGTTGTTACCTTCAGATATGTCTCCTTTGTGCCTTCGGGTGGGTTTTTCAGAAAGGGTTGGTTTTTACTTTCCTTTTCAAAGTCGTAGTTCCTCAGAGTTCTATTCCCAGCCTTATCGTATTCGACTGCGAATATTTTTGATGTTCTTGACCTTTTTCTGGGGACTAGGACTTTCTCTTTTGAATCCACCACCTTTTTTGCTTCAAGAATGCCACTGAAGAATTTTTGCCTCTCCTGGAAGCTTGTTTCTCCAGTGTCATTCTTGCATTTCTTGTCTGGAGGAGAGTTAGCTGCATCTCTCCTGTATGAGTGCAGGTAGTCTCCAGATCTAAGGGGTGGCGACGGTTTTACTTCTTCCTTCCTGTCATCCTTTCCTGTGTTTGCATTTTCTGCTGGGCTAAGGGAGGTTTCGGCCTGCGAAGCTGTGCGCTTCTGCGCAGTCACCAGCTCTGGCTTTTTTGGTGAGGCTTTGACAGGAATTAATGAATTCGACCTTATTGTTGGCGTTTTTTCTCCTTCTGGGACAGGTGGGACTCCAGGATTTGGGGGGTGAGTTCTTCCTCACCCCCCCATGGGTCTAACATTGAATCGGTTGGATTCTCCTCGCCTTTCTCGATGGATTTTCTTGAGAGAAATCCGATCGAAATTTGCTTTCCTACGATTGGCCTAGACGGCCGAAGTAGGCGTGGCTTCTTGCCTGGGTCTAGACCTAGGCACCCAGGAGCTGTGGATAATCCTGCAAGAAATATCCACTCTCCTGCTTACCTGGCTAGACACTGGGCCACACTGATGTTGATTATTTGATTTGTGGGTTGTTGAAAGTTGTTAAAATATTCATGAGTGCTTTTTAATTTTGAAAATTGCCAAGAGCTGCATAAGTGTGCTCTGGTCGGCTAGCCAGAGCATACTAGTACCAAAACCAACCGAACCAACAATATATATATTAAATCAAATTTACAATAAAAGAGGTATAGCAATACAGACAACATAGAAATATATAAAAAGCGTAACAAAAACTATGTCAATACCGCCACAGGGTAGTGGTAAGGGAGGGAGTTCAATTGCACTTTTTAGGGTTGACGGTTTGGATCTGCCCTTCTGAGGTATCCGGCGAGCGGACCTAACTAGTTAACATCTGTCGCGAGACAGACCCTACGGTGTTGTGTAGGCTCAAATGTTGTGATTGCTAAGTCGCATAGCTGTGGGTCTTCCTGCCTCCTCCAAGTTATGCAGGGGATGTTCGTTGTATTTTTTATGTTAGGCATCAAATGGCTGAGATTTCATTATTGAATTATTCGACGGGTTCCAGGGAAAAAACCTATTGTAAAAACCGGGTTTAGACATGGTTTGTGACTGGTGTTTGTTACTCTACTTCTGGAATTTCATGGGCCTATTTACCAGTGCCTGGTAAATAGGCCCCCCATGCTTTTTTGGTCGTTATGGTGAGCTCGGACTTCAGTGATGCCTCTAGTCAGGGGACTTCCACGAATGAAGTGTCTGTAGAATTTATCAGACTGGTGTCTGATAAATTCCTCGATGGTGGGAATATCGGCCAGCTCTCTTAGTGCGTTCAGCCGAATGTATCTGTCACTGTTGGTGACGACACGGAGTACCTTGTTTTGCATCCTCTCCAGTCTCTGCATTCGAAACTTGTGGAGGCTGCAGAACACTGGACATGCATATGTCATTGCTGGTCCAATGACTTGCTTGTAGATCAATACTTTGGTAGGCATGGCCAACTTGGAATTCCTGGCTATTAACGGGTATGTCCGTCTCACGGCACCCGCAGCTCGTTGAATGGCCAAGTTGACATGCTTTCCGAGTATTAATCTCCTGTCCAGTTGTACCCCCAGGTACCGTACGGAGTCTATCTCATCAATCCGATTTCCCAGAGCTCTAAATCCCCCAGAGATGATCACGTGAGAGCACTTTCTCTTCTTTGTAAAATTTATGAGCTTCGTTTTATCGGAGTTCAGCACTATTTTGTTTTCCGCTAGATACGGTACTACTTGCCTTCGCAGGTGCTTTTCCAGTAGTGCTGCTGCTGTATTGCTGCGATATGCATGGGCGTATATTGCCGTATCGTCAGCATATATAGCCGTGCTTGTGTTGGGGCACATTGGAAAGTCGTACGTATGTGGCGAATACAAAAGTGGGGACAGACTTGATCCCTGTGGCACTCCTGCTTTGGCTTTCCGCAGTGTGGAGCTTGTTCCATTCACTCTAACCTTGAACGTCCTACCGACTAGGTTTGAATCCATGATATTTACCATATATTTTGGCATGCCTGCTTTCAACATCTTCATGTGTAGGACTTCTATCCAGACGGTATCAAAAGCTTTTTGTATATCTGATAGAATCATAGTTGTGTTGAGATCACGAATAAGGCCTTCCCTCACCTCGTAGACTATTCTGGCGACCTGGGAGGTCGTAGAATGACTCTTCGGAAGCCGAACTGTTCCGCCGGGATGAGTTCGTGCTCTTCTTCGTAATCTCGAAATCGTTTTAGGAGGATTCTGTTCACCAGTTTGGCGACAGAGCTAAGCAGGGATATCGGGCAATAGCTCTCTACCCTCGCATTGGACTTTCCTGGATTCAAAATTGGGATAATCTCTGCCTGCTTCAGGCACTGTGGGTAATACTGCCACTTGATGATGCCATTTATGATGTGCAGTAACTGCACAAGGGACTTCCTCGGAAGGTTCCTGAGCAGGATTGTGTCAATTCCGTCCAGGCCAGTCGCTCTGTTTTTGCGGAGGTTTTTTATAGTTTCCCCTTCCAGACCTCATCCCTGTGGGTCCAAATAAATGAACTCATTTGCGTGCCGAGGTTGCGCATGTTTTCCCGATGGTTGGGCATGCGGGCTCTTTGCCATCTTTTCCTCTCATTGCAGTTCAGCTTTATCAGATCCAGGATGTAGTCCGGGGGTCTTTCCTGACCTTCCTCGTCTTGGTGGTGAGGTTTTTGGCTTTTCGGATGTTATTGATCAGTCGCTGAGTCTCCACTTCGATTTCAGTTTTCTCCATATGTGGGGTGATAGTTGTGAGATCATTCATCACTCGCTTGAACATTTTCCAGTTAGTAGTGGAGTAGTCATAGAGGGTTCTTTTCTTCTTTGGCCTCTGTCCTCCACTAAGTGAAAAGAGTACAGGTTCGTGATCTGATGTTAACTCAGCGACTGTCCTTAGCTCTGTTATGTCAAGTACATTTTTGTTCACCACCAAGTCGAGGGTGCTAGGGGCACCACCGTTCCAGGGGTAGCATGTTGGGGTGTCCGGAAAGTTAATGACGACGTTGTTATTCATTGAGTAATCCCACAGTGTCCTTCCATTTCTGTTCGATCTGACACAGTACCACTCAGGACGCTTCGCGTTGAAATCCCCTGCCAATAGTACCTTATGCCCGCTGCTGTAGAGATTATCGATATCTGCTAGTGTGGTATCTTTGTCTGGGGGGTTTTATACCACATATACCCCTGTGCCATTTTCTAGCTGAATGCCCGCGTGCTCTATTGAGCTTTGCGTTTGTGGTAAAGGTATGTGTGGTATACTTGTCCTGACAAGTATAGCGACCCCTCCCCCGGCGTGAGGTCATTCCCTCCTGATGGCCGTGAATCCTCTTATCTGCAGCTAATAATCCTGTCTGATCCTCGTCTCGGATAGGAGCATAACATCAATCTTTTGTCTGTGAATGAAATCAGCTACAAGTTGGTACTTGTTTCTGATTCCATTCACATTCAGCATACATGCCTTAATAGGCATTTATAAGCTTTGGATATTGTCCATGACCCTCCAGAAGGCCATGAATTTCTCGGTGTCATCCCGGGCTCTCGTCAAACCATCAATAATGGCGTCCATGGCCTGCAATAATCCTGTTGTATTTACTAGTCCCTTGATGGCCTGATGCCGTTCCATATACCCGCTCATAGCATTTGAGGTACCGGGCTGGTCGGCTCTTGGCAATCTCTCGTTGTTTTGGGTTGGGGGTTGTGATTGTGGATAGGATACCATGTGGCTTACCTTTTCATCTTCTCTCTGCTGTTGTTCCAGCCTCCTCTTCTCCCATATGTTTGCCCTGGAGGTCGAGGCCTCAACATACTTTTTCGTGGGCCTTCTTTCTTTTTCTTTTCTCTCCTGTTGATTGCTGACGTGGCGTTGGTATACTTCACAGACTGTCGAGCATGAGGTGTGCTGTCCCTTGCAGTTTATGCAGACTGCTGGAGTCGACCTTGGTTTGGGGCATGCCCTTGACCAATGGGCACCTGCGCATTTCATGTACCCTATTGGTCGATTGCAGTTGGATTGGGCATGTCCCCAGGCATGGCATCTATAACACTGTGTCATGGTTCGATTATTTCGTTCAATCTCCCATCTCACCAGTACACCGTTAACAATCCGAATATTGTTATTCAGAAAGCCTACTGTTATATTCTTTCCGGTGTTAACGATGTACATTTTTTGCACAGCCTAAAAATCTTGCACAAAGTTTGAAAGCGTACAGACCTCGGTCCTCGTGAAAGCGCAGGGCTCATTTACTCAAAACCGAAAACCAGCACAACTCCCACAACGAACATGGAAAACGGTGTGGCAGAATTCGCCCGAAGAGTTAAGCTAGGACAAATACAGCAAGAAGCATACAAAAGACAAAAAGAGGAATAGAAGAAAAGAAAAGCTGCAGAAGTAGAGGAGCGAAAAAAAACAATCGGACATCAACAAAGCACTACAAGAAATTAAAATACAACAACTAGAATATATCAGGAACCAAAGAATCCAGTACAATGAGTTCCGAAAAGATCACCCAGGAATAACTTTCGGAATATGGAAAAGCCTGGCAACAGAAAGTGACAACGAGAAGGAAGAACTGTCGGAAACGCAGTCAATAACCCAGACACTAAACACCCCACCAACGGACGGCATCGACTTTGAGGAAGAGTACTATAGACAGTACGATGCTCAAGCAGGAGACCATAGCTCGGATGGGGAAGGCCGCTTCCTCACATACGAAGAGTACGTCCAATCACAATTCGAAATGTCAGCCAAAGAGTTCATTCGAGAGCAAACAATTCTAGAGGAAAAAGAAAAAGCCCAACAAAGAAGGGAGGAACAAAGGATAGACGAACAAAATCAAGAAAAATTGAGACAAGAGAGAGAAAGACTCATACAAGAACAAAGAAAGAAAGACTCCATGAGAGAAAGAGAAAAAGCACAGAGACAGAAAAATATAGAAGAAGAAAACAAGAAGAAAATACAATTGGAAAAAACGGGGAAAAATGAGCAGAGACTAGAGGAAGCTAGACAAAAAGAAGAACGGGAGACTATAGCGAAAGAAGCAATAATAAAACAGAACAACATAATCAAAAGATGGAAGGAAGAAAACAACAAGAACCTCAAAGACCCCGAAGAAGAATATACCCCACTGGAAATAGGGGAAATAGAAGTGGTAAAGAATAACGTAGACCTCTGGCAAAAATACCTTGAGGAAGCAGCCAAGTTACAAACTAATTACGAAATAAGAGACGAAAATAACAACGCTTAGATAGAGAAAAAGAATGAAAACACCACACAGACACCCGACAATGAAATAGAGAGCACAGACAGGGATAGTAAAGAAACTTCAGAAGAAGAATTCACAGAGAACAGCAAAAAAATTACTAGAGGAGATACTCCAACCTCTGGATGAAACGAAAATGTAAAACAACAACAACGAAGCACTGGAAAATAGGTCAAGCCACCACCTATTGTCATAACGGGTAGAGCGGCCAACAACCAGAATATTATAGACATGCTGAAATGCCAGAAAATTGATTTTCAGGTGAAGTGTACTCAAGAGAGTACTATACTTTACCTGAAAACCAAGAGGGATTATGACAGCGCCAATAGCGAATTGAAAAGAAGCCAGGTAGAGTATCATACCTTCACCCCCAACGAAGACAAAGATCATCTGTTCATAGTAAAAGGTCTGGACCAGAACCCGACGAACATGGATATAAGGAAAGCCCTTCTGGAAGAATACAAAATACCAGTGAACAAAATTTACAGAATAGCAAAAACAATAAGACCACTATAAATGAAATGAAATACCTGAAAACACAAATCAAAACAGTGATGACGACAAAAATAACATGGGATCACAGGACAAATGGAGGCAGGATCACCCAATGCCGAAGATGCCAGAAATGGGGCCACGGAGCAACCGATTGCAACCACACCCAACGTTGCTTAAAATGTGGACAAGGGCATCTAACCCACACCTGCACAAAACCAGCAGACGTACCAGCCTGCTGCGCAAACTGTCAGTTGGCACACCCCGCCAGCTATCAGGGTTGCGCAGCCTACTTAGCAAAAATGAAAGAAACCGATAGAAGAGAGAACAACAACATAACGATACCCCCCACGAGAGGCCAGGGGGTAATCCAACAAACAAAAACGTTTCACAACGGCAGATGGCAACACCAGCTGCCAAACGAACAAGAGAAGGCCACTACTAGAAGAGGACCCCCGTGGAGACTACTTTCCATCCGCCCCCCTCCAACTGCGGTTGTAGGGTGGATCTACACCACAGCCTCATTGCTTTAGCTTTGAGGAACATAGAAAATCAGCTTGCAGAACCGCGGGCCCTTTTGGGGATACCCGCAGCGCCCCCGGAGACTGTACCCCTACTGGGATCGGTGAGCGGGGGGCGGGGGGTATGGTCGATGGAGACGGCAAGCTGATGATCACACCACACTAACACTTACATACACAATAAACAACACACAAAAGTCAAACATGCGTAGGGTGGAACTGTGAACTCGGACGCATGCGCCCGGGCCCACAAGGAAGCCCTGCACATGGTGTGGGGAGCAAATCATATGCTGCACATCCCAAATGATGTGCGGGGTGGGAGGAGCTCCTCACGCACCAAAAACACTCATTAAAGCAGGTTTTTACACTTTTCCTTCATGAAACGAAATTACCCAATCACTAAAACACCAATCACCACATTGGGTCACAGACCATACCCCTCTCAAACACCAACATAAGCAAAGCCGGAGGTTGGATAGATAAACCCTGCAACACAGCGGAGGGTAGAATGAGTACAGCACATAACATCGCTGGAGTGGTGGACAAGTACTCTACAAGGGGAAAGATCCAGCATCTTAACTCCTCTCTGGATCTCCAGATTGTTTCATTCTACCTGAAAGGCTTCTCTTGGCGCACCCTGATCTCATGCACCAACGATTTAGTGATAGGTGTTTGAGAAAACCATCAAACGGTTTTCTCAAACACATCAGGAAAATCGGAAATCACCGACATTACCTGATCCTTTGTGTTTGAGGAAAATTGTTCAGGAGTAAATTCCGGTAGCGCAATATCATGCAGCCGCCGCTCGGCTATTATAGTCCAGAATAATATTTGTCTCGATTTTTTGCCGACATACATACATTTCCTAGTCAAATCTAGAATAGCTTCCTCTTTTACCAAAAAGGGCATCCCTAGGATTATTGGTTCGTTCAAATCCGTCAAAACTGACGCAGAAATATTAAAGACATTTTCTCCCAACGCGATTTGTGTTTCTCTCTGCCCCAAACTATAACTAGTGTTGTCACGGCAACCTAGTTGAATAGCTGTGGGATGGGGCAGATTTGTGAGGTCCATATTTTTTTCAATGTCTGCAGGAATAAAATTAGTACTGGCACCGGTATCAATCAGTGCCAATGCATACGAACCAATAACTTGCACAGGGATCCTGGGAAGAGTTTTATTTACATAAGCACAGTCATTTAGGGTTATCAACATTTCATTCCCCAATCATGTCTCAGAGAAATAGGAGAGTAGTGGGTCAGGCCTCATCGACAAGATCAGGGAACTTGGCTCAGTTTGGTAACCGAGTTGGTCATCGAGAGTCACCGACGAGACACTAAAATTAGCTTTTGGGGGATTTTTGTACAGACGGGGGGGGAGATTGTGAATAATGATTATTCTTGGAAAAGACTGGCTGGCGACATATCTCACTGATAGTTTTCCGCATTAGTATCTCGCAGGTTACTGAGTTGAGACTCTCTTCGTAGGGAATTTTCACTATTATTAACCGTCGAAGCAGAATTTCTATCTGAATTTCTGTTCAGGCCGTTGTTATAGCCTGGTCGGACACGGCTACATGGATTATTTCCTCTCATTTCTCCAAGAATTATTCGTATTATTGCCTGTCTGTTGAGGCACAGGCGCGTTCGAACCCACATTCGAATTACAAGCAACATTTGAACTATTCGAATAAATTTTTCTTGGTCCTGAAAATCATTTTGAATTGGACGTGGCAGTATTCAACCCCCACTCAAGTCCTCTTCGATAGCACTAAAAAAGTAGTCAGTTTTTCACTATCATTGAACCTTTTTCCCCGAAGATATGCTCTAATCGACGGGTTTATCAACTCCATGATTAATTGAATACATTCAGATTCTTCCACATTCTGAATAAGCCTTCTCGCCAATGCAGCTTTTTTTGCTATAAAAACGTCGACTTTCTCACGGCCTTGTGCTTGTCCAATAAGTTTAGACATGAGTTTTGATGAAACTTCTGGACTGTCGAAACGTTGGTGAAATCGTCTTGAGAAATATTCTTAAGTCATTTCTACCCCTGTATAGGAGTTGATCCATGATTGGACATCACCACGCAACTGTGACTTTGCAAGGTTAACCCACTCATCAGACTCTGTCCTAGTCTAATTAAATTCCTCAATAAGTTTCGCTATTAATGATTTTGGGTCCTCTTCCCCCCCTGAAAAGGTCGGGAGTCGGCTCCGATCAAGTTTCTTCACTCCGGAGTTGATTCCAACAATTTCTCTAAATTACTTTACTAATTAACTCATAGAATCAGTCTGTAAAGAGTTTCGTATTATAGGAGAACTATATTCGGGGCCTTTTGTACAAAAGAAACTTTTGGCTCTCTCATTTCTGGAAGCCACCTATTCTCTTGTTTTCTGTCCTGGATAGGTGGTAGTCCCTCAAAAGGATTTCGAGGACTTCGCCTTTGTTTCGGAGTTGTAGGGGTATTGACATCTTTCAATTTCAAGTTAGAAATTGTTTGCCAATTTTCGTCCCCAAACATGTCTGAGACATATTCTCTATTTTTTATAAATGCCTGATCTAATCGGCGTTGATTTCTTTCCAAACTTGGAAAATGAAAATTTCCAGATTCCAGGTTTTCATACAGGGTCTCCTCCTCCACTTGAGGAATAGGAACTACCGGAGAATCCTCAGAAGTAGTGTGTCTTATGGCCGTATCTATACTGTCAATGAATGAAAAGAAATTGTTCAATTTTTCTCAAATCTGTAAAAGTCTTCAATTGAATAATGAGGTAAATTTTTATCAACTACCAAAAAAAAAATGCAATAGTCTATAACTTATTTTGGATGTATGGCAAGACACTAGCCGTGTCAAGACCAATTGTCTATTTTTATGTTAACAGAATTACGTAGAATTAGCAAAATTTAAAACACACTGTTGTTCAAAAACAATACTTTAGGTTTCACTTGATAGCAGTTTTATTTCAGTTTCAAGTTTCTTACCGGAAGTCTATCTTCATTCCATTTGTTAACAGCTGAAATTGTAACAGGAACGGTCCATAAATAAAATCCAGACTTTCAATAAAATCACCCAGTGTGTTTGGTACTTTCAGTCGGACTCGGATGGCTGGCCTTAGATTATTTCCTTTACTTACGGGATATAAACCAAATCCAGTATTTTTTGAAGAAATTTCTCGTCAGCAGAAGTCTTCGGTATTATTTCTTTAACAAAAAAGAAATAACGGAAAATGCCCCAGAGTTAAACTCTTCGGGAAAGTCGATTATGACTATAAAGTCAAACACCTTTTACAGCAGCAGCGAAAACAGTAAAGATACTTTTTACTAAAAAGAATAGCTCCTCTTGCAGGTTGTTACTCAATTCACAACCAAAGCTATACTACAGTTTTGGTCAACCATTCACCCCCTAAGGTTGAGGTCCGGAAGGATGAACGCCCCAGCACACGTACGTACTCGAAAGCTCACCCCCCCTATCTACCACCCCCGCTCGTTAAAGCGGTTCCTCATCCTGATGAATGGCGATCAGCAGAATAAAATCTGACCGTTTGATATGGAGTGCCCAGCCCATTCTCGGCTTGAAGCTCCCTTATATCTGACATGAGTTGACTTTTAAAACAATGACTTTACTTTATGTGCTTGGTACCCCCCTGAAACTGGCTGAAGGCCTGGAATACAGTTTCGGTGCGCGTTGCGTGTCATCTTCGGCCAGAAATACGAAATAAAATTAATTGTACTTGAGAGTATATCTGGGCGCGGAGGCACAATATGCTCCGCCCACCAGCAATCACCAGCGGCTTTGCTCTAGCATTGGCCGGAGCAAATGTCAGCCTTTTCGATATAACGACGAGAGATTATTCAAATCGACAGTCGTCCGGGTGCCACGAGAGAGTCCGGACAGTGTTCTGCTGGGCAGTGGTACTCGGATGGCTCACCCGAGCTTTTCGGCTATTTTAGCTACTTCTTTAATTCGCGACTTCGATGATGTTTTCAAAAGTATTTCTTGCCAGGGTGTAGCTTCGTGAGAAATTTACAGCCTGGCATAGGCGTATGAGACGCCGTTGGTAACACCAACACCATTAAAAAATAATTTATGCTGTTCCTGCCTGATCCAGTAAGAAGAGTTCTGGAGTTGCCGGATTGCGACGGTGCTGTGCGCGGAGCGTAGCCAGCCGGATGAGGTGGTCACTTCCGATTTCCGTACCTCCGTGCACACGCATTTAGTTGTCATGCGCTTCTTTTATAGAATGCAGCGTCGCGGAGATGGGCGGAGCCTAATGGAAATTATCGCGGAGATATCCTCTCGGCAAATTTCTCAGTCAGACTCGGCCGTTCTGAAGAAACATCAAATCTGGTTTATTTATCCCTTCGATCAAAAACTTCAGTTTTTATCTGGATTCATAACAGGGCATTGTATACGTCAAATGCCATATTTTGACGTGTATGAAGATTATTTCGGACTTCTTGATTTTTGAGTGCAATACACTGCATGTTCTTGCATTTTCAAAATTCTGAGAAAATTATGAACTAGTTTAAAACTACTTTAGTGATTTTACAGCGACCTGATTTCTTTAGAATTTACCCCCGTACGAAAACCATATTTTTCGAATTTTTTGATAGTCAACAATTATGGTTTTTGTAAGAGGGGTTTCAATAAAAAGATGCAATCATATCATTGTATAACGGAATACTGCCACCTCGACAACAGTAAGCAAACATATTGTTCGTTTTTTTTTATGAAGAAGGGCATTTGCTCTAATTGACCTGTTGCTTGTAAAGTTCGAAAATTATAGAATCCGAGATGATTCACATTCCCGGATGAGAAGTTTCCTAAAGGATCGTTACCGAAAAGTTGTAATTAAGAAAAGCTCTCAATGCTTCTCTTCTGAATATATTACTCATGGCGTGACATAAGGTAGCATTCCTGAGCCATTTCTTTTCATTCTCGAATCAAACACTAGTTATGATTATTTCTCTGTTTGAGTAGATGACACTAGTGTTGTATCATGTGGACATAATATTGAAGAACTGAGTTTTCAACTGGAATTTGGGATATTGCAATAAAAATGGTTCACTTAAAAAAGATGATCCACCGATATGCTACATATGTGATCAAACTATAAAAATCAAAGATTTTCTTGTTGAATGTCCGTTGAACGCAAATGAACGACAACGATACAACATAACAGGAAATATTTAATCCATAATTGACGAAGAAGCAAATCAAGAACATCTATTTCCATTCCTCAAGGTCTCTAATTTACTAAACTTAATATAAAATCAATTTCAAATATTGTCAAATTCACTGAAAAATGTAGACTACTCACCTTGATGTTGTCAATTGTTTTGTATTGTGGCAGTTACGATATAAAGTTGACACAACACTACTTTAGATGTTCTATGACGCTTACGTTCATTTTATTTTGAAATGTAACACAGTTACTTGGGGTGACAGCACACGTGTCAGCGAAGTTTTTGTGCAAAAAAGGAATCGCGAAAATTCGAACAAGTTTATGGGCCGTGGTGGCCATGCTGGTAGAGCGTTCGCCTTTGAAGCGAAGGTTCGAGGGTTAAAATCCCCGCATAGTCATCGGTTTCGTGAATGGCATCACACATTAAAAGTTAAGGGCTGCGTTTTCCCTAGCTCACACAAGTCTCTCGAAGACTTCTGAGAGTTGCGCGTAGGGATGCAATCGGTTGACGGAAATAACAATTTTAACAATTTTTAACAGAAAAAGTTCGAAGGTTTTGCCGGAAAGTACAAATAAATGATATGAATAAAATTTACAATGTCGAAGTATCCTTCCTCGCCAAATATTTCCACCAACTGGTAAATATGAGGCAAAAATATTACAGAAAACAATCACTTTCTTGGCTAATATCACGTCGGATATTGAACTACATCTGATTTTTGTGCAACATTCTTTCGAAAAGACTCAATTGCAAGTGCTTATTGTAAATAAACAAAAGATTATCCTTCATTCGGGCAAGCCCTCATTCGGCCAGCCGAATGAAGGATAATTTTTTGTTTATTTACGATAAGCACTTGCAATTGAGTCTTCTCAGAAGAGAATTTACTCTTCCTGGAGTATTTACTTCCGAGATGTGCTTTTTATTTCCCTGGCAGGTGGAGGTGCAACTGACTTACTGAAAATCGCTGATTCATCTGTGAGTAATTATTAGATAAACAATTGATTACAATTGATTGAGCACAAGACGACTCTGAAGCTTTCGGACCTACTTTTGCACTGATGTGAGGCAAGAACCACGAAACATGTTTGCAGGTGGTCATTCCTAGCCGAATGAAGGATAATCTTTTGTTATTTACGATAACCACTTGCAATTGAGTATCTTGGAAAAACGTTCGATATCCGTCGTGGTATTAGCCAGGAAAGTAGATGTTTTCTGTCAGATTTTTGCCTAATATTTTCCCCTTGGTGGAAATATTTGGAAAGAAAGGGTAGGTACTTCGTCTTTGTCGGGCAAAACCTTCGAACGTTTTCGAATTTTGACATTTACTCTTCCTGGAGTCTTTACTTCTGAGGAGTGCTTATTGCTTTTCCTGGCAGGAAGAGTAGCGTACTGTCATGTAACCTGTTCATCAGAAGAATTCCCCTTATCATCCGGTCTCTCCTACTACTCGACCGCTTACGCGGGCTCGGCCGTTTTCAGTCATGTTTGCAAGCATTTTCACCTATTTCGCAGCATTGTAGCGCAAAATGAGAATGTTCATTTTGTGGTACTATACTTCTACTTTCAAAATGTGTTCGAAACATTGTAATCGGACTATCACTGGAGCAGCCAGACACGCTGCAATATAGTGCAAAACAAAATTCAATTTGCTATTGTGCCAAAATGAATGGTTCGACTGCGCCTGTTTTGTGCACACATAAAGTACACATGATTCAATACTTTCATGAGTAGAGCCAACACTACAACTCAAAAATGGCGGAGTTATCGATTTTTAAAAAAATCTCCAAATTTTCCGATTTTTTCAGTTTTCCTCTGGATCTGATAGGAACTTTAAAAATCTCTTTTTGTTCCTATTAAAATTATCTACAATTTTTCTCATTGGAGAAATCAGATTGCTGTACAAGTTTTAATTTAATAAACGAAATCCTAAAAAAAACACATTCTGATGTTTACAACAAATCAATAAATTACAGTTGCTAGTCCAATTCATAACAGGATATAACTAGGGACTGTCTCTCATGTGATGGCACTCTCGGTTTTCCACTAGTATTTTTGTTAAAAATCACTAATTTTATGCTCTTTTGATTGCAGTAAGATGACGTACTGTTCATGCCATCCAGTTCATCTTCACCTGCTTGCTCACACGAGGTGTGTGATTTAGCATTACTAGACCATGGAATGAAAAGTCACATATGTCGGTGATGCTAAAATTCAATTAAACAGTGTGATCAAAATATATTTGTTGCATTTTCTGACTTCTCTTCTTCTGTTTATATAGCAAGTGACTTACCCAATATCCCAGTTGTGAATAATTTTGAGAATAATAATAAACTTCAAGCAAGAATATGTTATCGAAACCATTACAATGATATCCATAACAAATTGCCGAGAGGTCGAGTCCAGTCGACAGGTTGAAATAAGTGGGGTTAGATGCAAATAGGTCGGAAGTTATTGAAACTGCAGGATGTTGTTCTGGGATGGTTAATCATCATCTTCTTGAATTTTGGAACTCAAGGACCCTGTGCGAAAAATATGGGGGGGGGGGGTAAATCTGCAAACTTTTCGACTTCTCTCCGGTTTTTTTCTCGATTAATTTTTTTTCTAGCGTTCTCCGGCAAAAATTTTGCTATTCTTTTTTATAGGGCATTGAATTTTCAACAGTTTTAATGAACAACATATGTTCGTATGGGAATTCGCTACCAAGGTTTGGCGCGTCGAATGAAAGGTCATGTTTCAAAAATCGCTAAAAAATTACAAAAAATTCAAAATTCCACCTTATTTCATCTGTTATACCCGCATTATGAGGAAATGATGTTGTTATTATGGTTCTTGGTAAAAGTTACCAACTTTGGACACCCCACTCCTCCTTCCCCCACGCAACCACAATTCTCAAAAGCTAACATTCTGATGAAACCATACCAATTCACATCATTTTCGTATTGATATCAGTTACTTTTCAGATCGATAACCCTCCTTCCCCCTACATAATTATCCAAGAACAGGTAGAAAAAAAGACGTATTCCTTCCGTGGCAAAAATTATTGTAATTAACAATATTAAGTTATTCTCAAAGCATATGTACAGTGTGTCTCACTTATCAAGGAAACACACCCGTAACTCTCAGGACTGATGGAAATGCTCAAAATGCATCTACAACCCAGATGAGGTTGGCCTAAGTGATATACACTGCCCGCCACACGCAATGGAACATCCTATTTTTACGATAAAACATATTAGGGGGCAAAATAGGCTCAAAATACCTTCAGATTCGTGATGAGGACTACCATCTCACTGGAAAAAATTTTTTTCCCAGAAAAATTTCAGTCCTGAAAAATCCGAATTTGTCTCACTTCTCATGGAAAACCCCTGAATCATCCGTAATAATTGAGGTAGAATGATGAAACTCCCAGGACAAATGAAAATGCTTATAAAGCACCTACCATCTGGATGAGATCGACCTTAGTGATATACACTGACCGCCACTAGCGATGAAACAACCCATTTTTCGGTAATACATACTAGGGGGCACAATAGAATACCTTCAGAATACATTCAGGAAACAATATGGAGGATGTCATCCAGCACAGCATTTCTGGTTGTGGGGATTAGTAGTACCCCTCGTGTGGTTAGGCTCCAGCCCCATACTGATGCGAGAGGATTATTGCCAAACCATACTTGTACTTGCTGGTGAGTGCGGAGGTAATGGTACTGGGCAGCGTCCCTTGTTGGGGGTAGGTGGGCTAGTTTTAATTTAGCCTTCGTCACTGATCGTGTGAATAATTGGTACCTCAGTTCGTCGAGGTTGTCATTGTCAATGATGCCTCCATAAACTGCTACCAGGAACTTTTCGTGAGAAACGGAGCCACTGCTGCAGAGACGGAGGTATTCTTCATGTAGGTACTTCAAATTTTCCTCTTCCCCAATCCATACGGTACTGAATTGGTATCACAACCACTCACTGCGTGGAGTAATAGTAAACAAAAAAAACAAGTAATATGAAATATTTATGATTAAAACACGAATACAGACGAACGACAAATATACCAGGTGTCCGCGGAAGATGGCTCACCCCTATAACTTTTTTAGTTTTGAAGATTATTGAATAAAATTTGGAGGATCTGCATAACGAATAAAATTGTGTTTTTTGACGCATACAACTTGCGGTTTCACCGGTTTTACCGGTTTGCGGTTTCACCGGTTTTACCGGACTTTGAATTTTCGATTCTTAAATGGGACACCCAGTATATTTTTACCCCACTTGTCTGCATACGACATTCTGAATACAACCATTTGTCACTTTTTGTAACCATTTCTCTATTTTAATTTTGAATTTTATTTTTTAATCAGGAGTGCTATGGATAAGTTCATATCACTAATTACAGCCCTGAAATTTTGTGAAAACTACAACTTCACTGTTTTTGGTCAAAACATTTTTGTAAAATTTTATTTTGAAATAGCAACATGGTTAGGAAAGAAGACCATTTTATTACGATTGATTTGATACTGCACACTTAAAGGTTTTAAACAAAATTTTTTTGGTAGTAAGATAATATCTAATCGGGTATCCTTTGACAAAGACAACTGATAAAAAGAGATCGACTTCTTATTTTACTTCGCTTCTGCAAAAGTAAATTAGGTATTTATTGCGTAATTATTTGAAGACATGTTGATGAAAATATTTTTGCAAGAAGATATGTTATTACCTTTCGAATTATTGATTTTGTTTTAATAGTTGTGTTGGTTACAGGTTACTCGATGTATTTAAATCTTATTTAAGATCCTTAGATGAATTTAAGACATGGCAAAAGCAAGAAGAGAGCAGGACTAATGAATTATTCACAAATTTACATGGGACACTAATAAATGGAAAATTTGTTAAGACACAGTATATTTGCCATCGGTCGGGATATTATATCATATTGCTTTATATATGTTCTAACTCTTTCTAGCTGATTTATTATATATATATATATATATATATATATATATAATATTTATTACAATAATTGATGAACATGAACACATGAATACCTACCAAAGGAGAAAAACCAATTTTTACTGCACTGTCGGGTTCAAAATCAAATGGGAATGATAATAAATTTGTTACTGATAAAGACAAATTGAAGCTTGAATTTTAACAAATTGACAACAGCATTGAGAGTTTTGAGGAGTTGGACATAGTTATAAAAACAGTAGCCCCAATCGTGCCTGCTTCACCAGGACCCCGAGTTCGAGCAGGTGGCTCGCTCCTACTGGTAAAATCAGACCTGGAATATAACGAGGACATGCTTCCAGAACTCTCACTCGGCGAATCAGTAACGATTAGAGTGGAAGTAGATGGAAACAATCTCCTAAGAGTCTCCTCAGTCTACATTCCCCCAGGCCTCAACCTGAGGAAAACGGACTTGGAGAAACTTTTTCCCGACCACCACACAACGGTGGCAATAGATTCTAACGCGAAATCTAGAGACTGGAACTGCCGCAACACCAACCCACGTGGCAGAGACTTATCAAACAACCTAATACCAGACTTTGACGACATTGCAGTGACGGCGACACACGAACCTACTCACTATCCTGGGAGGGAAGACCAACACCCGGACATTCTGGACATAGCCCTCATATAGAGTATTCCAACCCTGGTGGACATCTCTGTACTAGACGAGGAATCATCAGACCACAATCCTATCCTACTGACAATAGGGGAGGAAGAAGCGGAAATCGTTCACACGACAAAGCGGATAGTGGACTGGTCACAATTCCAAAGGGTAGTCCACAATGAAATTAACATCCCCAGGGTCGACTCACCACACCAACTAGAGGCGGTGATGACCGAACTTAGACAAGCAATACTGACAGCAATGGAACGGTGCTCCAGAGACATACAGACGACAAACTTTGACTTTCAAGGAGGGATTCCTTCTGAGGTCAAGGAGTTGATCAGGCTGAGAGGACATCTGAAAAAACATTACCAGAGAACGTTGACGCCCGATGATAAGCGAAAGCTCAACCACGTGTGTCGACGGTTGAGAGAAGAGCTGAAGCTACTCA
Source organism: Chrysolina oricalcia (assembly GCA_944452925.2). NCBI lineage: Eukaryota > Metazoa > Arthropoda > Insecta > Coleoptera > Chrysomelidae > Chrysolina > Chrysolina oricalcia. Next base: position 32,552,182 of record OX101809.2, on the reverse strand, counting down.
GAGAGCGATAATGGTCTGAACGTTTGGACGAACTCGACGCCGAAGACAACTCCTTATGGAGGATGCAGAAAGTCCTCAGACACGGCCGGAGGAAACCGTGCCCCCCCTTCATGGTGAAATGGGCATTGTTTTCACGGAGACGAACAAGGCAGAAGCTTTTGCGGACTCCTTTGAACGTCAGGCCGTGAGAACGGGGTCGATTTCACCGATGAAGTCGAGGACACGAAAACGCATGTAGACCATACGATCAGACGGCTTAGAAGAACTGACGACTCAGTCATTCTTCTAGAGCCGACATTTCCAGAGGAAATCAAGGAAGAACTTTGACATGCCAAGACCAGAAAAGCACCGGGCCCAGACAACATACCAGTCAGGGCACTAAAAGCCTTACCTAGGAAAGGACTAGCAGCCCTGACAAACATCATAAACGCTGTACTAAGACTCAGACACTTTCCATCCAACAAGAACCACACGTTTCCGCAAAACCACCGCCCCATCAGCGTAACACCTGCTATGAGTAAGGTCGCTGGAAGAGTGATCAGGACTCGACTTGAGACAATGTCTGAAGAATTGAACATTCTACCAGATGAACAATTCGGTTTCAGACAGGAACACTCAACAGAACTCCAGGTCACCCGGATAGTGGTCGCTACCATCCAGAGCTGGAACCGCACGAAAAAAGAACATCTTACAGGAGCAGTCTTCCTTGACGTCTCCAAGGCCTTCGATAGAGTTTGGCACGATAGGCTGATCGCAAAATTGGTTGATGCCGGATACTTCATACCAATGGTCAAGCTGATAAACTCCGTCCTAAGAGGTCGACATTACCGATGCAAAGTCGGAAATGCTCTCTCTTCACGAAGGAGGCTAGAAGCAGGAGTACCACAGGAAGCAGTACTTTTGCCATACCTGTTTTCGATCTACACCGCAGACATGCTTATATCGGACAACCCCATGACCAAACTGGCACTCTATGCAGATGACATGGCAATCTTTGCTGAGTCATTCTATGAGAGAGGAGTAACATCGAAGCTGCAACTTCAGATAGACAAGCTGGAATCGTGGTTCAATCATTGAAAGATCGGAATCAATGAAGAAAAAAGCAAGGCCATACTGTTCACGAGGCGACGTAGGATACCCGAGGGCCTTGTTACTATGAACGACGAGAGAATTCCATGGGTAGACGAAGTCGTATACCTAGGAGTAACCTTGGACAAGAAACTCACGTTTCAAAGGCACGTCTCCCACAGATTAGCTATAGCGAAAGCCGCGAGGCATAAGCTATATCCACTCATCGGACGTAGGAGTAACATGGCACTCGAGTTGAAACTAAGCCTCATTAGGACAATTCTTCTGCCTATCATATTGTACGCATCCACTGCTTGGGGGCAGTGCGCGGGCAGTTATAGGCAGAGGATACAGGCCTTCTTCAATGTCTGCCTGAGGATGGCAACAGACGCACCACGATATATGCCTAACAGGTTCATATATCGAGACTTAGACATTCACCCGGACTATATCGAAAGAGTGATTAGACACCATGTGCGGGACTACTTTAGACAGAGTAGAGACCCACACGAACCCGCTGCTCACGGAGCTCCACGAGAACAGACGTAAGCAAGACGACAGAGACAGAGACAAATACAGACGTTCAGTAAAACAAGGAGACAACGACGCCCCTGAAGAAGTACGGCGGAAGCGAGACCTTCGGCGACACCAACGTCCACTTCAACAGGCACTAAATCTTGATTATTCATGCTTTTATGTTTCAGATACCAAGAAGAACTTACCAAGAAGTAATTTTAATTCCAGTAAAATCTATACGCAGCACTCGGCCTTCAGCCAGTTTCAGGGAGGCACCATGCACATAAAGTAAAGTCATTGTTTGTTAAAAAAAGTCAACTCATGTCAGATATAAGGGAGCTTCAGGCCGAGAATGGGCCAATCAAACAGTCAGATTTTATTCTGCTGATCGCCAATCATCAGGATGAGGAACCGATTTAACGAGCGGGGGTGGTGGATAGGGAGGGTAAGCTTCCGAGTTCATTTGAGTGCTGGGGAGTTCATTATTCCGGGCCTCAACCTTAGGGGGTGCATGGTGGTGGTGCCTGCTTCAACGTCATTCAGAGATTTCGAAAAAAAACATACCTCATCACAAGATTTTACAATGAAGACCAAAAAAACAGCATGTACAAAAAAATTAAAGTTATCCAAACCAGATAGGCAGGAAGTAAATGGCATATCAATAAATATGCCTAATTAGAAAATAAACGTTTTTTATTTTCCTGTTTTTTTCGCGTAATATTGAGGCTACTAGAATTTTTGTCTCTCAAAAGTTTTGTTGAAGGTCAAATGCACTAAAATAGTATATTATGATATAAGTGAACAAGTGAGCCTTTAAAGCACCCGCCACGAATTTTTCATTGCTAGTGCTTTGAAGGCACTTGTGGACGTGTATCATACGAGCATCGTGACTGCAAAATGATACTCGAATAGTATATTAACAACAAGTTTGGGAAAGCAAAGTTTTACTAAAAGAGTACCATAGCTATTGAGTACCTACGAGCGAGTAAATTGAAAGCTATACGAGTTCAGTGAAAGAACCTTCTCTACGAGGTTTGTTTATACTATTTTTTCGCATTTTGATGCAGTAAAGTGATAGTTCTATGTGGTAAAATGGGACTTTATTGAACGATTTTGAATTTAGTAAAATAGCACATTATCAGTAAAAATGCGAAAAATTTATTTCAGATCGGGATGATGTCCCTTATATTTTATAACATCTAGTCAAGTAGGTCACAATGGACTTCTGATGTTACGGATGGTGAACATAGAAGTTCATTTCATACGATAACTGAGAACTTACCGTTGTTACCTGGTATTCCTAGCAAAAACCTTTTTGCCACAGCGTGTTTTAATTTCGAAGATTCCGCACGCTTCTTCATGCATTTAACAAGAATTAGAATGGAAGTTTGATAAAAAAATTTTTAATTTAATCTTGTAGAATGAAGTTTCAAATACCCGCGCTGAATTCAATTTCGAGTTTGACAAGTTTGGCGCATGCTCAGCGGGTTCCAATGAAGTTGCATGGGTTGCACTAGCGGCTAGTTATTTTCTCTTGCCAATTACAAATTGATGTTTCGACTTGTTTTTTTGTTGGACCATCAATATTCTCCATTTTTATCAAAGACATTGGTGGGTGCTTTTATCACACTATTTAAATCGGTTGGAAATTTGCAGGAACAAACTTTTCTTCACGCATACCTACATCGTTTATATCTGAATATGAAAAACTGTTCTGTTATTACTTTTTTAGGAAAACAAACATTTTAAAATTAAATTAGTCTCTGAACAGATAATTATTACCCGTTGTAGACCGGTTCAGAGGGTTGGGACCAATCCTCGATTCCCTAGAAGACCTGTGTTGTTTGAATTATCCAATAGAGAGACTATTTGAAAAAAGTACAAAGGTGAATTTCTTGAAGTAAATATATTTTACTTATCTTTACCATGTGGAAAAAAATGTTTAACAAACCTGAGATATGCTTTTCATGACGAAATGCAGTATGAAGAAAATGATTTTCCTTCAATATCCACTCAGATTATATTCATTACCACCGGTAACTGAGTTACTCAATATATACTTGGGAGTGGTTGAAAGCTGAAACCGGTCGTAATATAATAAATATATAATAAAAGCCCATTGGAAATTAGAAAAAATTTAGTTTCTTCATCCTGAATTCAATTGTTTGCCAATAGTAGACTATCAAAAATAAAGACCATTTCATTATTGATATTACTATTTTTTTCATTAGAGATATCCATCTACGATCTGAAGCTACGAAACATCCGGAGGGCGCACTGTTGTTGTTTACCACAATAACCTCTTCCCACGTCCGTGAATCATGTGCCCCAAGCAGACGAAGTAAACAAAGGATGACGGTCAAGCTGGTATAATTTTAAAAATCGATCCATCATTCCACCAAGGACAACTAAGATTAGAGCCACCATTTCAATAGAATGGCTTTGGTGAAGCATGAGGAGTTCGAATAGTAAATCTCGATATTCAGTCCTAGAGCGGAAATCTCTATTACGAAAATCGCCCTACGTTGGTTGTCGATGAGAAGACCATCAGGCGTATTGGCTTATAGGCTTATATTTACCCAAAGATGGGGAATGAACAGTTCCGATAGATTCGGCAACAAGGGTGTCTCATCTATACCGTACAAGTGTCGTAGATGGTAGTTCAATACTCGTAGCGCTGCGTTATCCCTGAAGTAGATGCAGGAGTGCTTCAGTTCCCGCAGCATCTAGCTTCTAACTCGGTGTCATAGTTTGGGTTTGCCAGTTCAGTGTCAAATACGAGAACATTACTATTATTATTTAGTTTGAATTGAAATTCTCCAGTCAGACACTATCTACGAAGCTTCGACACATTCGGAGGGCCCGCTGGCCTCATCATCATCTCATTAATTACTTCCCAAACTATGGGGTAATCAGCTATTGGGTCCGGGAATCGTGTTCCCTGAGCAGACGTAGTGAACCAAGGATGACAGCCTTCTGCAGTCTTTCGGCTATGATTTCTGACATCTTCCGACATGCCTGTATAATTTTCTGGTTTTAGAGTATCGAATTCATCATGCCGCCAAGGGACCTGCCTATTATTATCAATCGTTTTGAATGTCCGGAGGACGCGCTGGTAATCTTCATCAATAACCACCCCCCACTTTCGTTTGGTAAGTGACTGTTGGGTCCGAGAGTCATATGCTCTTAGTAGACGGAGTAAACCAAGGATGACGACCTTCTGCGGCTAAGATTTCTGCTATATTATGGCAAGCCGGTATTATCTTCAAATTCCAGAGCAGTATGGCCATCATTCCACCAAGAACTCCTATAATCAGAACCACCATTTCAACACAATGGTTTGGATAGAGCATGCGGAGTTCAACGGGAATAGTATTTTCATCATCATCATTATTATTACCCCAATAACCACTACCCACGTTTCTGCAGGTTTGATGTGAGCTTTTTGCTAAACGGGTTCATCGGCTGCACGGTTTGCGAGCTGAACATCCGCTCCTTGTTCCTCGCATTGTCCTCTTTTGAGATGAACCGTGGCACATTTTTTGATTCCAAAGGACCACGCATACATCTTATGGGAAAAAGTATTTTGGCGAAAATTTCTGGATTTTTGATATGTTGTAGCTGGAGCCATTCTAAGTAAAAGTCTCCATTGGTCCAACTCGATCGTATAACTAGATTCGGCGCTAGAGAGCGCCAAATCATGAAATTTGTGACTTTTGGAGAAATTCAACTGAAAAAAAAATTAATATCTCACTTATATTCAATATTGTGCGCGACCGAGCATTCCTAAAGTCCGCGAAAAATATTTTTCCATAATACAGAGTAAAAAAAGTCACTGTTTTTCTACAGGGTTGTAAACAATATATTCAATTCTTCAGTAAATGAATGCGCAATGAATGCGATAATTCAACAGGGTAGTTTCCAATATAATCAATATCTAGGTGAAAGAATTCACCTTCGAGACTATGAGTTGATTAGGTTAATTATTATTGATGGTTGATCAGAATGATATTTGATCTCTCAAAACAAAATGTAAATGAAAATACATAGTGTTTCATACGAGGAAGACTCTATTCAATCAAGTAATCAATCAAGTAATTACTCTTCTCGAGGATTCAATCATGACTTCGTCCTCAACACCTAAAGGTTTGGCGGTAGAGGGCGCCAAATTATTAATTTTGTGTTTTTGTAGGATTTAGCAAGCTATAAAATATGAATATATTTTGTGAGTCACCCAAAGAAATATATCTGATGTTCTGAGGATATTGAGTGTATTTCCGTCGACTATATATTTGAACTGAATGAACTGAGTTTAGCCATCTGAATCCAAGGAGAATTTAATCACAGGCACGGAGTTATTGAACTTAGCCCTTGATTTAGAAAACTAGAGGAACGTTCATAATTTGTGCATGACACAAATGTTTCTGCATAAATTTTATTTATAAAGTATTTATGATGGTATTTTTTCAATAGTCTGTTTTTCCGAAGATTTTATTCCTTTCAGCAATAACTTCAAAACGCCGCAAATTAAAAAAAAAATATCTTTGTATGTAAAATATTTTGCTCAGTTCAATAGTGAGATAATTTACATGGTGGTCTTTCAAAAAAGTGATGCTTTTAGTTGCTTTGCTTTGAAGAAACACTATGTATACTTTGAAATATTTCAATTATACGCAACAAAGTGAACCGTATAACTTTTAACTGAAACATTTTTCACACTCCTCATGATATGCGAAATACTGTACCTCCTCATACTAAAGAGCCACCCTGTATATAATATGCACCCTTACTTAGTTCAAACACTCTGTATTCATATCGTCATTTAATTTTAGTCAATCAACAAACCATTCTGATCTTCAATGATAAACTCAATCAACTTATAACCTCGTATGCGAATTCATTCACTGAAGAAAATGGTATATTGTTGACAACCCTGTAGAAAAACAAAAAGCATTTTTTTATTCTGTACTATGGAAAAATATTTCTAGAGAATTTAAGGAATGCTCAGTCGCAAACCATATTGAATATAAATGAGATATTGATATTTTTTATTCAGCTGAATTTCTCCAAAAATCACAAAATTCATGATTTGGCGCCCTCTAGCACCGACTCTAGTCATACGATCGAGTTGAGCCAATGGAGACCTTTATTCGGAATATATCCAGCTACAACATATAAAAAATCCAGCCATTTTCACCGAAAGACTTTTTTCCATAAGATGTGTGCGTGGTCCTTTGATAGTATGCGTGTACTTTTCCACCACCCTCAGTGACTGATGTAGTTCCCCTTTCTCCCGAGGCATATAGTCTGAGGTCATACATGTAACATTGATGAGTGACCTTATAGACCGGGGAATAGTGACAGATTTTCGGACACGATTTTACTCAGTAGAGGAATTTCGCCTATTTTCGGATAGTTTCCTAATTTCGGATACCAAGGTTTTTCAGATATTAGACTGTACTAAAAATTAAAAACCCCTTCCTGTGTAAAGGAATCTGTATATCTCCTAATATTTTATATTTAGGCACTTCTGTGTAAGATGGCAGCACAATTGTGGAAAAGCGTGGAACCAAATATTTATTTCCTTATCGTTTTATATCGTATTTTTGCGCAAAAAGATCATTTTTAATTTCTGATATTTGAGCTTGGGTAAGTTAAAATGTTACTTAATATGACTGACTAGTCAAAATTGATAAATTACTAAAATGGGTTTTTGTGGTTTTGTTGAATGGTACAACTTCTAATTTTATGAAATTGTACTGGTTTTGAAATATTTACAGCAAATAACAGTATTAGTGAAAGCTTGAAGTTTTACTTCCAAAAGTTGTCATAATAATAATCTCGTTGCCTTAGTAACGTCTCAGATTTGTCCATATCACTACTAAACATACCGGCGGCCTTGAAAGTATCCACTTTCAAAAAAATAAATAAATAGCATTGAAGCAAATGATAAAGCTATTAAAGAGATGAACAGGACAAAATATAAATCTATTAAACAATCAGCCAATTTACTGCTAAAACGCTGATTTTGGTGATAGATCTCTTTACGATCCCGTTCTTGGTGAGCACGCTCACTACGCGCACAATATTGTCTGTTCCAGGATTCACTGAAGTGATTCTTCTTAGAATCCATTGCTGAGGTAAGGTTTTTTCATCACGAAGGAGTAATAGACTTCCATTTAGCTCCTGGGTCTCCTTCTTGAATCGCCATTTATTTCATTGATGGATATTGTGGAGGTAATCATTCTTCCATCTTGTCCAGAAAATCTGTGTTAACTTTTGCAAATGCTGAAACCTGGTTAGGTGGTTAACTGGCGTATCCTCGAAGTTGAGTTGAGGCGCGGCGTTTAAGGGCTGTCCGATGATGAAGTGACCTGGAGTGATCGCCTCAAGGTCATTGGGGTCAGAGGATAGGGAGAGGAGAGGTCGCGAGTTCAGAGAAGCCTCAACCTAAGTCAACATCGTTATGAATTCTTCGAAGGTGTAAGGATCAGTAGACAAAATGCGTTTTAGGTGATATTTTAGGGATATCACAGCGGCTTCCCATAATCCACCAAAATGGGCAGAACGAACCGGTATGAAATGCCATTGCATTTGGCTATTGTTGAAATAATTTTGCATTTGTTTACTGGAGAGAATGTTATAGATTTCTTTGAATTCATTGTGGGTTCCAATGAAATTGGATCCATTATCTGAGTAGAGATTTATACACATACCTCGCCTAGACACAAAACGCTTGAACGCTGCCACAAACGCTTTTGTGGTTAATTCGCTTGCAAGTTCGATGTGAACCGCCTTTGTAGATAGACACACGAATATGCATACATAACATTTCAAAAATTTTCGGTTTCTATACTTTCCATCCTTTAGAAGAAAGGGTCCAGCATAGTCAAGACCGCTATTAGAAAAAATACGAAAAGGGTTTACGCGAGGTGCAGGAAGGTTACCAATTTGGTTAGATAATATTGGTGGATCGGCTCTGAAACAGGGTATACACTGTCGGAGTACATTTCGTACTGCTTCGCGACCATTCAATGGCCAAAACCTTCTTCGGATGAAAGAGAGTGTTGCTTGGCAACCAGAATGAAAATTAAGTTCATGAAAATGCCGTATCAACAGAACCGTTAAAGGATGTTTTTTAGGAATCAGGATAGGATGTTTGGCATTAAGACTAATGTTTGCATGTTCCAACCTACCTCCTACTCGAATTATGCCATCGATATCAAGATAGGGGTTTAGGGATTTCAGACAACTATTGAATCTGCTGAATTTGTAGAGGTTAAACTCTTGAAATCATCGGCAAAGCACTGAGCTTGAAAAAGTTTGACTAAACATTTTTCTGAATGATACCACTCAGAGGGGGTTATATTTAGAGAGGTTATCTTGAACATTTGTTCAAATCTGCGTCCTTTAGCAAAGCTTTTACAGTAAGTCATAACGCGTATTAATTTAGAATAACTAGAAAATCTTTCAAAGATATTATTCTGATCTGACGCTGTCAAACAAGTACCTTTTTTATTAAATTCCTCAAGATCTGAGGGTGATCGTGAGTAATTCGAAATGTGACAATTTTGAGGCCAGTTGCTTTCAGGTTCAGACAAAAAATATGGTCCATGCCACCACAAGGAAAAATTTTCTAGATCAGTGGGGTTAATTCCTCTGGATATTATATCAGCAGGATTGATATTTGAAGATATATGATTCCAGTTATGTATGTCAGAGAGATTTTGAATTTCTGAAATTCTATTACACACGAAGGTTGTCCATGTCCTTGGTTCAGCACTGAGCCATGCTGGGACTATAGTTGAGTCAGTCCAGTAGTAAATTGACTCAAAGTTTAGGTTTAAGGACTCAACTACCTTTTTTATGATTTTTGATAAGAGCAGGGCACCTGACAATTCCAATCTGGGAAGAGAGATGGCCTTAAGAGGGACAACGCGAGATTTTGCGCACAGGAGTCTCACTTGAGTATCGCCATTACTATTTGTAGATCTCACATAAACAAACGACCCATACGCTGAATGGAGCTGTCGCAAAATCCGTGTATTTGTAAACTTATGGGATTTTTTAGTATAACATGTCGAGGGATTTTCAAAATCTTGATACTCAAGAGCTGCTTGCAAAAATTCGTGCAAGATTTGTAAAGATTAGTGGTAATGGGGTCATCCCAATTTAGGTTTGCTAGCCACAAATGCTGCAGGATAATTTTCGCCTGGATGATTATGGGACCGAGGAGGCCTAGAGGGTCAAAGATTTGAGAAATTGTTGAAAGAATGGTTCTCTTAGTAACAGGATTTGAGGAATTTTGGGGACATTTGTGAATCATAAATGAAACAGTTTGATGCGGAATCCCAAGAAATTCCCAACGTCTTTGTACTTTGGGACTAATTTGTAAGATTTTTGATGGAATTAGTACTGCGAAGATCAGCCAAGACAGTAGGTTAATTGGAATTAAATTTTCGCAATTGAAATCCTGCTGCTTCGAGAATATTGACTGAGTTTTTTCTTATCGAAATCAAGTTTTTCACAGTGTCTGTGCCTGTTAGGACATCATCGATGGAGAAGTCATTAGAGATAATGTTGGATTCGTCAGGAAAGGTGAGTCGAGTCTCGAGACATCGGGTGGAAAGAAAACTTGCAGAAGCAGTTCCATAAGTGACTGTGTTCAGTTCAAAATGTGAAAGTTCTTGACTGGGATGGTCTCGCCATACGCTACGTTGAAGACTACGTTGAATAGGATGAATGTTGACCTGACGATACATCATAGAAATGTCACCAGTTAAAACGACGTTATGTTGTCTAAAACGTAATATAATTGTGAAGAGATCGTTTTGGATAGTTGGTCCAATTTTAAGGACATCATTTAATGAGAGGCCTGAAGTGGTCTTAGCGGAGCCATCAAAGACTACTCGCAGTTTGGTAGTAGCTAGTGCTATCAGGTTTTTCTACGGAGTGATGCGGTAAATAATAAATGGGATATTCGTTTGGGTTGTCAGGATTAATTTTAGTCATATGGCCGAGACTTTGATATTGTGACAAGAAATCAGAATATTGTGTTTTGAGCTGATCATTTTTATTCAGCTTTCTTTCAATGGCGTGAAATCGGAAAATGGCCGTTTATTGGGAGTCACCTAAATTACGGTAATTTTCCTTCAAAGGTAAACTTACTGTAAATCTACCGGTGATATCTCTAACGAAGGTTTCAGATAAGTGAGATTCGCACTCAGCTTCTTCCTTAGTGAGAATTTTTCGGCTTGCATAGTTTTCTTCGATTTGCCAAAATTTCTGCAACTAATTATCAATTTTTGGAGAGTCCTTAGATTTGCTAGAAATTTCCCATTCTTTTCTAGGAATCTAATTTAGAGTTAAGGAGGAAGATAGGAATAGTATTCCATTCATCAACATTCTAACCTAGGCATTTTAACGATCTGAAATGTTTCTGAAAATCATCTAGAAATTTCCTAAGAAATATATGTGATTCTTTAGCAATATTTGATAACTCAAAAATACCTTTTATATGCGAGTGAACAATGGCCTTTTTGTTTTGATAGCGCTTCCTGAGTAGGTCCCAAGCAATCTTATAATTCTCATCAGTAGCATTTAATGAGAAAATTATTTGAGCTGCTTCGCCTGTGAGAGCACCCTGTAGGTAGAAGAATCTTTGTACATTGGTAAGCATTGCATTTTTGTTAATAAGAGAATCGAAAGTTTCATGAAATTGCGTCCATTTGTCATAGCTACCATTGAATTCAGGTAATTTAATGTCAGGTAACTTTACATTTATCAGTGGGTTAGAACTTGATACGCCACTGGTTGACGTTGATGGTTGTGATATGAGAGGCGCTGCAGTTGGTTTCTGCGAGTCAATTGGTTTCTGCGGGGCAGTTTGTTTCTGCGCAGCCGATTCGGCTAACTTCGTTTTTGCTAGCGCTACGAGAGAAAAATACTTATCCTCAAAGTTGCTCCGTTCAACTTCGTGTCTATCGACATCGTTAGGTTCTAGGCTTTCAATTTTGGTTTGTACTATATTATATTCAGACAGAAGTGATGCAATAGCATTCAAGCGGGTGTCAAGTTCAATAGTTACTTCTTCAGTTAATGTAGAGTCGGAGATTTTCTTTAAATATTATTTGAATCTAGTTACTGAAGATTTTATACTAGCTCTACGAGCAACAAGCATCTTTTTGTCATCGTTTTGCTGCATTTTATAATATATGAACAATTAGTGAATGATATGAGTGTTAAGTTTGTTTGGTTAATAGAAATGTGAAAAACAATAGCAAAATGCAGCAGTTTAGATAAGAACGAAATTAAAATTCATTATTTTGTACGACAGAAATATCAAGTAAGTAGGTGTTATATTTATGACATAAAACCGTGAAATGAATGTGACAGGAGTCTGGCATTTTTTTTTTAAATATAGAAATCAAATAATAACGCACAAGTTCAAACAACTCTGAACTCGCGAAAGGAAGGTTAGGTAGGTATTTGGTTTATTCAGGAAGCGGGTAGGTATATTAAGAAAAGGAAAGGACTGCAACTGGCGATGACTGGTTCCAGAGATTTTCAAACTGTTATCGCTGCAATGGCTTGGTGATTGTTCACAATGTCGGGTAGAAATTCAATCAAAACCGGGCCGAAGGACCATGAATTGGGTTTTTGTGGTTTTGTTGAATGATACAACTTCTAATTTTATGAAATTGTACTGGTTTTAAAATATTAACAGCAAATAACAGTATTAGTGAAAGCTTGAAGTTTTACTTTCAAAAGTTGTCATAATAATAATCTCGTTGCCTTAGTGACGTCTCAGATTTGTCCATGTCACTACTAAACAGTGATGTGGCCTAATTTCGAATAGTCAAGGGTTCCCGATTTCAGATATTCGAAATTAGGAACCCAAGAGTATCTCTATCGTCACGTTTACCAGTAAGCGTAAGTAACAGCAAAAAAAATGTTCATTTCAGATCAAAATGCCAAGGGTCCATATTGTTCGGGAATCGCGTATTCTGCACTATCACTCAGTCATAATGATGGATAGATTATTATTATTTTTATTATTTCATTAATTTCGCGTTGTCGGTTACAAGATTTCCCCCTGTGAAACGCTTCTCAAAAATCCCTAGTAATCCATGGCTTCTCTGATGCTCCTGAGAAAGGCTATGCTGGAGTTGTCTATATAAGAACCTTCAGTCAGCAGGGAGAAATTTTGTCCTATCTGTTCTGCTCAAAGTCTACAGTGTCGCCTTTAAAAAAGGTATCAATTCCCCTTCTTGAACTTTGCGGTGCTCTTTTATTAGCGAATTTATTAGAATTCGTTCAAAATAGTTTAAAAGATGTTTTTTACATCTCCCAAATGTTTACTTGGACAGAATTTACTATAGTCTTGACTTAGTTGAATAACTCACCCCACAAGTGGGCAACTTTTGTCTCCAATCGAGTGACCCAAATTCAGGACAAAATTCCTTCATCTCTCTGGAGGCATGTTCGAGGAGATGAAAACCCTGCAGACCCTGCGTCGAGAGGTCAAACTCCCTCAGAGTTACTGAAGAACGATGTATGGTGGGTGGGGCCTACGTGGTTGAGGCTTCCTGATTCTGAATGGCCTGGCCAACCGTCTTAGAATTTCGACACGAAAGAAGAAAAGAGAAAAATTATTATGATTTCTGCTATCGTCATAAATCATTTCAATAATATTCTTAACCGTTTCTCCTCTCTCCCTAAGATACAACGTATCTCTTATACCCTCAGATTCATCCATAACATAAAACATCCAAACTCTCGGAAGTTTGATCACTTCTCTGAAGAGGAAATGGAAAAATCGCTCTGGATGTTAGTGAAACATTCTCAAAAAAGTGTTTTCTCTATCGAAATATCTCTTCTGCAGAAGAAAAAATTACTCCCAAAAAATTTAAGAAAGCTCAACCCCTTTGTTGACGAACAGGGAATCCTCAGGGTGGGCGGACGTCTTGTTCATTCTTCTTTGTCTTTTGAGCAGAAGCATCCTGCCAGCCTTCCCAACTCGCACCGTCTCACTTATATGATTATTGAATATACTCATGCAAAATATCTCCATCCAGGAATACAAACCATTCATAATCTGCTCATTCAACGTTATTGGATTCCGTCACCCAAAAGAACTATCAGAAGAGTGATATCTAATTGTTATAGGTGTTTTAGAGTAAATCCTCCATCAGTTCAACCTCCTATGGGAAATCTGCCCCTCTACAGAATCTCAAAACTCATACCATTTGCTCATGTAGGTGTTGATATGGCAGGTCCGTTCACTACTACTCTTGGTAAAACTCGCGGTGCCAAGACGTGTAAATCATACATTTGCATTTTCGTGTGTATGGCTACTAAAGCCATTCATATCGAGCTCGTTTCTGATATGACATCAGAAGCATTCTTAGCAGCATTACTTAGATTCATATCACGTCATGGACGTTGCAGCCACATATATAGTGATTGCGGTAGTAATTTTCTAGGAGCATCTAAATATATGTCCACCATTATGGAAGCAAATTATCTGGCATTTTAATCCAGCGCATCCGCCAAATTTTGGCGGTCTCTGGGAATCTGGCGTTAAATGCATTAAATCGCATTTATTCAGAACAATTGGAGAGCAGACTCTTACTTTTGAAGAATTTTAGACCGTTCTGGTACAGATAGAGGCAGTCCTGAACTCAAGGCCATTGTGTCCCTTGAGCTCTGATCCAAACGACATGGAAGTATTAACAGCGGGGCATTTCCTAACTATGGAACCTCTTAACAAATCTTAATAAATTAGCAAACTCCGTTAATGACCCTGTGTCTTTCGAAACAATATTTGGTTGGATAATCATGGGTGAAATGACTTATTCGCAGTCTACTCCTCTGCACGTAAACACTTTCGTCACAACCACTGATTTCACACTGGAAAGCATAATAAAAAAGTTTTGGGAACTGGACCAGGTTCCTTCAACTCTTAGTAGTTCTCCCGAAGATATTTTCGCAGAGAATCATTTTCAAAACACAGTCTCACGTTTAATCAGTAATCAGTCTTTGCGCGAACAATATTGCGATTTTATGAGAGACTACTTGAACTCAGGACATATAAAAATTGTCCCCCCGAACAATCTCTTCACTCTCCAGCATATCACATTCCGCATTTATGTGTTGTCCGTCCTGAGCAGCACAACTAAGTTGAGAGTCGTATTCGATGCCTCAGCTAAAGATCTCATGAACACATCTCTCATTGACACTTTGTTTCCGGGTCCAAAACTTCAAATAGATCTCACAGGTCAGAACTACACAGTTGCCTATAATGCATTAATTGAACGTTATGACAGTAAACGTTTAATTGCTACCTCCCATTGGCACGCGATTGACAAAACTAAGAGGCTCATCAGTACTGACAACGCTCATAATCTACGTATTCTCTTAGATACATTTTCCGAAAATGTTTCGGCATTATAAAACCTTGGGTTTCCAGTAAAGAAATGGGACTTTTTCCTTTTCAATATGTTATTCGATCGTTTGGATAACAATACTGCCACTCGGTTTGAACTCGAATGTGGTTCAGACTTGCAGGATGAAAATTTTTATGAAACTCTCAAGAATTTTCTCAATAAACAATGCTCAGCTTTGGACTCTGTTATTAATTCTTGCCCAAGCTCTTATAAGAAAAACGAATTTGCTAAAACAAAAGGAAACTTACCACTCTCTCACTCTCCTAAACCCAAATACTCATCGTTTGTAGTTGGATCTCATAAGAAAAACTCTTGTCAACTATGTAGTGATGATCATAATATTTATAATTGTCCTGTTTTTCTGTCGAAATCTCCAAATGAGAGGTTTGTATTGACTGAAAGTAATAAATGGTGTACCAACTGCCTTGGGTTCAGGCACACCTCGACACAATGCTCTTCAAAGTCACGCTGCCTCACATGCTCAGGTAGGCATCACAATTTCCTACACATGGACAGGACATCTGATCAAATGAATAATATAACTCCCCCAAATATATTTTCGTCTAATTTGCCGTCTCTTAGCACATTTGTCCCGCAAAAAGATAGTAATGGTCATAGTCAAATTCAGACTTCAACTAATTTGTTCACTCATTCTAACAGCACGGTTCTCTTGTCAACTGCAATTGTACAGGTACAAGATAGATATGGTAATTTCCATAAGCTATATTGGATAGTGCCAGTCAATCTCATTTTATTTCAAGCAAATGTGCAAACAAATTGAATTTAACACAAACAAGTACTGTAGTTGAAATTTCTGGAATAGGTAGGACTGACTCTCATTCCACAAAAAAATTTTCTTGCGTAGTCAAACCTTGCAAAAAAGAAGAGCCACGCTTCTCGTTAGATGTTATTGTCTTGCCTAAAATTTGTTCAGCAAGGCCGACTGTAAATATTCCACAAGATATGTGCTATCCATTCTCCAAACTCGATTTAGCCGATCCTGAGTTCAATATTTCCAATCCAGTGGATATACTTATGGGAGCTGACTTATTCGGATATATTTTGACCGGAAATAAATCAGCAAACTCCGTTAATGACCCTGTGGCTTTCGAAACAATATTTGGTTGGATAATCATGGGTAAAATGACTTATTCGCAGTCTACTCCTCCGCACGTAAACACTTTCGTCACAACTACTGATTTCACACTGGAAAGCATGGTAAAAAAGTTTTGGGAACTGGACCAGGTTCCTTCAACTCTTACTCGTTCTCCCTAAGATGTTTTCGCAGGGAATCATTTTCAAAACACAGTCTCACGTTTAATCAGTAATCAGTCTTTGCGCGAACAATATTGAGATTTTATGAGAGACTATTTGAACTCAGGACATATAAAACTTGTCCCCGAACAATATCTTCACTCTCCAGCATATCACATTCCGCATTTATGTGTTGTCCGTCCTGATAGCAGCACAACTAAGTTGAGAGTCGTATTCGATGCCTCAGCTAAAGATCTCATGAACACATCTCTCAATGACACTTTGTTTCCGGGTCCAAAACTTCAAATAGATCTTGTTTCTATTTTGTTGAGATTTCGACTCCACCCTGTAGTTTTCACAACTGACGTGAAACAAAAGTTCAGACAAATATGTTTGTCCGAAAAGCTTTTCGATTTCCAAAGAATTTTATGGAGGTTCTCAGAGTTCGAACCGATAGCCGACTATGTTCTCACCACGGTTAGTTTTGGTGTGTGTTCTTCCCCATTTCTTGCCATACGTACTCTCCTCCAGTTGGCTCAAGATCACAAAACGCAGTTTCCTGAAGCTTCTTAAGTGATCAGTAGAGATATCTACATGGACAAAATTGTTACAGGATGTAACTCGATTTCTGAAGCTCTTTCTTTACAGAAAAAATTGGTAGATCTCATGGCTTCTGGATGTTTCCGGCTTCGTAAATGGGCCAGGAACTGCCCCTTTATATCATCCCACCTCTCCTCAGATTGCCTTCAATGTGATCCTTTATCTTTTGATAACGATAGTTTATCAACTGTAAAAATCCTTGGGCTTCAGTGGAATCCAACCCATGATTTCTTCTCCTTCCATGTGAGAACTATAAATACTTATTTTACGAAACGTGCTATTTTGTCAGAGTTAGCCAGGGTTTTTGATCCACTGGGTTTTCTCGGCCCTTTTACCTTATATCCGAAAATCCTCATTCAGCGCCTGTGGAGTATAGGCATTGATTGGGACCAGGAACCTCCGAAGATGATTATGAGCATCTGGCGTCAGATAAGGGAAGATTTTAATTCCCTATCGGACATTCATATACCAAGATTAGTCGCATCTTCTCAAAAATCCCTAGAAATCCATGGCTTCTCAGATGCTTCTGAGAAAGGCTATGCTGGAGTTGTCTATATAAGAACCTTCAGTCAGCAGGGAGAAATTTTGTCCTATCTGTTCTGCTCAAAGTCTAGAGTGTCGCCTTTAAAAAAGATATCAATTCCCCGTCTTGAACTTTGCGGTGCTCTTTTAATAGCGAATTTATTAGAATTCGTTCAAAATAGTTTAAAAAATATTTTTTACATCTCTCAAATGTTTGCTTGGATAGACTCTACTATAGTCTCGACTTGGTTGACTTTTGTCTCCAATCGAGTGACCCATATTCAGGACAAAATTCCCTCATCTCTCTGGAGGCATGTTCGAGGAGATGAAAACCCTGCAGACCCTGCGTCGAGAGGTCAAACTCCCTCAGATTTGCTGAAGAACGATCTATGGTTGGCGGGGCCTACGTGGTTGAGGCTTCCTGATTCTGAATGGCCTAGCCAACCATCTTTGAATCTCAACACGGAAGAAGAGAAGAGAAAAATTATTATGATTTCTGCTATCGTCATAGATAATTTCAGTAGAGTAAACATGAGAGAGCTTTTGGAATCAAGGTCAAAACCTATGAGAGAGCTTTTGGATTCAAGGTCAAAACCCATGAGAGATCAACGGGAGGTATACGTCAGCAGAAAGTGCACGTGTCAGGTATCAGATTACATTTGATAACATCCGGTCAACGAAATTTGATACGGGTTCAATGACCTATTTCAATAAGTGTACGTGTCGGATATCAAGTTACTTTGAATTTGCTGATGCATATTTCCGGTAGGCGAAATTTGAGATGGGTTCAATGACCTATTTCAATAAGTGCACGTGTTGGATATCAAATTACTTGGAATGTGCTGACGTCACGTTACAGACCAGTCTCGACAAGTAGGAGAAATCCGAGATGGGTTTAATGACCTCTTTCAATAAGTGCACGTGTCAGGCATCAGATTACCTGGAATTTGCTGACGTCACGTTACAGACAAGTCTCGATAAGTAGGAGGAACTTGAAACGGGTTCAACGACCTCTCTCAAGGTCAAGTTCACGTTGTTGCCAAATATCGAGAATGTTGATAGTCTAATGAAGAGTTAAACTAGAATATTGCCCCCACTAGTGTTGATGTAATATATAAACCAATAACGATATCACAGCAGACATTCTCTTGTCAAAATGAGTATAACCGAGTTCAAATTCAACTTGTCAAGCGAATATTTTTGCAAAGAAAAATCAAAAGTAGTGTTGAGTGAAAGAAAATTCCCATTAAACAAATCTAAAAGTAAATTTGCTGTTGTGAATCTTTCATATGATTTGAATTTCACTCCCTGTATCGAAATTATTGGAAATAAGGAAGATCGAGTAATTTTCACAGAACATGAGTGGAAGCAGTTCTTGACACACCAAGGAGTCATTACCAATTATTTTTACTCATCCGATCAACTGGAGACTGTTGAAGACGATAGGTTTACCATTGAGTTCAGCCAATTTACAAACGGGCGAGTAGTCAAAATGAATAAAGATTACTCCTCAGTGTACTTGGGGTTTGAAACAGTCTGCAAGCTATGGGAACTCCTACCTCTAATTGAATATAGGGTAGATATTTTAAAAAGACAGCATTATGGACAATATTACCAAGATTTGAAAAACGGACTCTGCAAGCTGAGTGGTGATGTGTTCCAAAATGCTTTAGATTTGCTCCAGCCAGAAGTGAATACCAATAGTGAAAATATCAGTCTAACTCTGGAATTCATCCATCTTTACCCGGAAGTTTTCAGAGCTGATTTGTCTGATAAATCATGAATAAGACGGTGACAATTGATGAAAGTCAGAACAAGACTTATTATATGTACACTTGGAAATTTGCTTACAAGGATTCTCGGAAAATGTATTGGAATCATGCAGCCATCGATAGAGTGCGCTTCGAGAGGCGAATATTAGAAACTTCTAAAATCATCGTCCCCATTTTGGATTCAGCACATAGAGAAATAAATTTCAATAGTAGATTTTGTGATTGATTTTTAATATAAATTTTGTATAAATAAAACTGTTTTGTGAATTTTATATTGTTTTATTTGAGAAATGTTATACAAAATCATCTTTTGATATCCACGAATTATACTTATTACTCAGACCTAACCATTTGATGTAGAGTTTGTCTCGTTTTTTTCTTAAAATTTTTTCAACCAGAAACACGTCAGGATGTTTAACTTTTTGGAGTTCTTCTTCATAGAAACCACCTTGGATGTCAACATCGTTTTGATCTTTAAGAAAATACACAGCAGGATTCGACTGATAGACTTTTCTCACAGCAAAAATTTCATTGGACCAGTTTGGTGCATACCCTTTAGCAAATGCCTCACGGTACTTACTTATTCTTACATGATCATTGATTTTAAATTTCCGTTTCCTTGGATCCACTGTTTTGAAATGGCTATACGTGTTTTTGAGTAAATACATCTCATGACATTTTTTAACATCTTTGGGTTTCATTCCTATTGTCCTGTGTACGGAATGGTTATAGTCAGAAACTATATGTGGTAGAATACCCAACCATTTGTAGCTTCCTTGTAGGCTGAATTGTTTTCACATTCTATTTTTCAAAGTTCTGTTTACTTGTTCAACTATACTAGCTTTCAAATTGGAAAAAGTACTATAATGGTTAATTTTCCACTCATCCATCAGTTGCTTGAATTTTCCATTGTAGAACTCTTTTCCCATGTCTGTTTGTAGATTCCTGGTTTCAACTTTCATTTATCTCAATATTTTTTGCATCGCATGAGTCACATCTCCTCCACTTTTGGTTTTAACGGGCTCACACTAAACATATTTGGAAAATACGTTTATAACTACCAGAATGTACTTAAATCCTTTGTTAGTTTTGGAATAGGGAGTCATTTCAACTAAATCAGCTTGAAGTAGGCCATTTAACCCTTTGATGATAACACACCTTTTTTTGAATAGTCTTCGTGAATTTTTATGCAATTCTCCTACAATTTCTTCTTTGATTTTATCCATTTTCAGTTATGGGACTCTGAAGTACAATTTCGACATACAGTTGAGTGTGCTGCTGCTGATTGACTAAGAAATTGATCTTATTACCTTTATTTAAAACCTTTCCTTTCAATGGAACAATATCTGCATACTCTCCACCGAGTGATATAGATATGTCTTCTGGTAGGGAATTGATGCTTTCAATCTTTCCGGAAACAGGAAATTCATACGAAGTTGAATCATTTTCAAACACAAAAAAACTTACACTCTTCCTGATATCTTTGGTTGCCCTCAAATGAAGAACACATTTAGTATGATGCGATGATGGAATCCATATGTAAAAAGGTGTGCTGATTGGTGAGGGTTTCGGAAGTATATCTGGTTTAGAATATGGTGTTTGAGATGTTCTCAGAAAATGTCTTCCAAATTTATCGATGGGCATGGTGTCACGGTCAAACACCAAATGATGTTAAATCATGTGAGTATTGATTTTATTATTCTTGCCTCGCGAAGCTCCTCGAAAATGCTTATATTTTCATTTCTCACACCGATGTTTCCAGCACATTGCGACGCAACCAAGAGTTTCAATCGATTAACTAGTTCATTAAAATCATCAAAATATCTATATTCAACCGGTATATTGTTGAAATCAAGCATAGTTAGTCCTGAACCTCGTTGACATCTACCTGGAACTGAAGCAATTCTTGATCTGGTCTTGGGAAGAGATAATCTGGTATTGTTTTGAGTTTTGTCAAGTTTACGTTCTTTAGCCAAAGAGTGTAGTGTTGTGATTTGTGGTTTTATTATATTAACAAACTTTGATGCATGTGATGTTGACAAACCCCTTGCAGGATTGTATCGGAGGTAATGTGCATTTCTTCTTCTAATTATATCGATATATGAATCAACATCTTTATTTCTATAACCAAGGGGCTGTTTCTTGAACATCACTCCATATAAACCTGCAGTTCCACTGTATTTGAACTTGTTATTAATAACAATATTGGCACCATCAAAATCCACAGTTGAGTCACCTATAGCAAATTTTTCCATAGATGGATCAAAATATACTCCAAAAGTGTCATCAAACGTATTTTTCGTATCTGAAATTTTGTCTTCTATATATGCACGGGGCAAAGGAATCGCAAACTGTTGTAAATATTGTTCTTGTGGATTCAGTACAGGGTGCATACTTTCCTCAAAATAACTTCCATCGAAATCGGGTTTTGGAGTAGTTGAATTATGTTGAAATGTCTCTTCATCAGGAGTGATCTGATAAAATTCTTGAGGTGTTGGTTGATGAAATTCTTGAGGTGCTGGTTGATAAAATCCTTGAGGTGTTGATTGATGTTATTTTTGGGATGTCGATTGATGACCTGAATGCGGTGACGATTGATACAAGTTTTGGGGTGTCGATTGATAACTTGTATGAGGTGATTTAATTTCATGTTTCAATTCTTACTTGAACTCAGTCGTTGGGACTTGCTGAACGGCAGACAAGACTTCTTTCAAAGGTTGAGTGATTGGTTCATAAGTTTTTTCCAAATGTGACTGAGATTTTGCTATATCAGATTTCAAAGTCTTATATTTTTGTCTCAAAGCCTTCCTTGCTCTAAATAGTTGTTCATGTAATTGACTGTTCATGATGGCTGCCAATCATTCCTTGGTATTGAAGTTTATATATAAATAAATGTGTCGAAACCATTTCTGTATCGCCCTTCGTTTATGGAACAGTCTTTATCGATAACGAGAAAACCAAATTTATCTTTCCAACAATAAGAGCAGAGTTCTTTGAAATTCTGCAAGGACATATCTATATTAACATGATCATCATATATATGCTTCAGATTTGTCAGGTCTTGTTGAAAAAATTATGAGCAAATTATTAGAGATGAGTTGTTTGGAAATGGCAAAATATGTTTGACATAAATAGAAACAATTCGTGTGTCTGTGACGACCGAAACTGAAATAATTTTTTATTATGTTTTGATCAACTGTCGTGATATCATCGAATATTATGACGGAATGATCATTCATGTTTTCAGGAAGAATAACTTCAGCAGAATCCTTATATTCATAAAATCCAATATCTTCAATAGGTGCCAGCAAAATCCTCAAATGATTATATTTAGGTTGATATAATGATTTCGAAAATAAGTACACATTTGTAAAACGAAGACCGTTTGGTTGATCCAGAAAAGACAACATCACATTAGTTTTGCCTGATCCACTCGCTCCAACGAGCAAACCTCTTTTAGATTGACGTGCAAATAGTGCACCATGTTTTCTAATATTATTCTCCATATTGATCTCATCATGATAGAGAACTGGAAGCAACACCTTTTGTTTTTCAGTCTTCATCATATCAAAATAGACATCAAACTGACATCAGTGCAGATGCGATAAGTATATATACGCGTGTCCAAGTTGTTTTGAATTCAAATATAATGGTACAGCGAAAAAAATCAGTCGTTAGTACGAGTCGAAACATAAGAAAGAAAGGTCGAGGTTTTCTGAATACTCTGATCAACATCTTCCTGTTATAATTACTGCGGGCCTGGCACCAAGTTGAAAAAAAGGCCATGATTTGGATGCTGTAATTAGTATTGGTAATTCTGAAAAACCAAAAGTGGGTATAAGTAAGCTGACTTGGTGTGTCCCTCACACAACACCAAGTATTCAGGAGCAACTTGAATTGAATAAAATCGTGAATAGCAATATTGAACTACCTTTGAAATTCAGGAGATGGGAATTGATCGAATATCCTTCTTTAAATGATACAACAAGGCACACTTGGGCAGTGAAAACAACTACGAAGGTCGAAACTCCCCGACATATTATAATTGTTTTTCAACAAGCCAGAAAAGAAAAGCTCACTACTGATATGAGTACATTCGACCACTGCAATCTGAGCAATTTTAGAGTATTTCTGAATTCTGAACGATATCCTTACAATGACTTGAATCTAGATTTCAAGAATAACAAGTTTGCAAAACTTTATGAAATGTATGCCAATTTTCAAGAGAGTTACTATCATCTTAAATCAAATCAACCCATTCTCAATCCAAATGAATTCAAAGTGAAAGCACCGCTGGTCCACATCGACTGTTCACGTCAAAAAAAAGTGATTCAGACCGGTTCCATAGTACTCAGAATTGAAATTGAAACCGCTGAAGTCACACCCAAAAATGTAACCGCCTACTGCCTAATTCTCCACGAAAAAAAATTTTCATTCAATCCATTGACGAAAATTGTCAAGCAATTTCAATGCGCATGCTCCACTTGATGTTATATATAAGGACTTGTATGCTTGAAACATCAGTTCTAAGATGATTGCAGAGTATAGAAGAAGATTGAAGCAACACCATAAGAACCTGAGAGTACTTAAACAATTGATTGAGTCATACAATTCAAAGCAGTCATTGATAAGAAAACTCATCAATTTGAAAATGATATTGGTAATAGATGTACAAGGTTTCAATACCGAGAACAATAAATTTATAACCAAGGAACTGGCTGCATTCGATGGAAGTAAGGTTTCTGACTATCTATTCAAACCTCCATTTCCATTGAACATGCTTTCACCAAAATTCCATAGTCAGGCCACTTGGCTGATACACAATCATCACTGTATTGATTGGAACGATGGATTCACACCATTACATCAATTTGGGAATATAATCAAGAAGCTCACTGAAGGAGTTGATACACTTTTTGTCAAAGGGAGGGAGAAAGCTGAATACATGAAAAAATTCACCCAGCTCCCAGTCATAGAATTTGAAGAACAACCCGGTTTACAAGCATCTGAAGCAAGTTGTTTCCATCATAATAAAGATAATTATATATGTGCACTCTCAAATGTTCATGCTCTATATCAAATGTATATAATGGATATATCTTAATAAAAATGTCCCGAAGAAACTGTATTTTATTTTCGAAATTTCTATTATAGGAATTCATCACGTCACTATTCAATTATTCACACACCTGAAGTTTTTACGCGAAAGTCATTCACCTTGCAATATCTGCAAATAACCAGACTGATGACTCGACAAGTCAATCACCCTAAAGCATCCGGCTGTCTAGTCACCAGATGTTTCCTCAAAGGTCATTCACCTTGCAACATCTGCAACTCATCAGATTGATGACTCGACAAGTCATTCAACTTATGGCATCCGGTTATCAAGACGCCAGATGTTTTTCACAAGGTCATTGACTGCTATTGCATCAGCAATGCGCAAGCGTATATCTTGAGGTTCATCTATTTAATCGGAGCTGTTCTAACGATAACAATCAGTTCTGTTGCCGTTTAGCTTAGTGAATCATGAAGTGTCTCAGATGCGAAAAAGATTTTTCATCAAAAGGTAACCTAAACCGACATGTAAAAAATAACTGTCATCTCAAGGAAGTTAGTGGTACACCAGCTAAAAGAATAAAATTGGATGATCCTTCCACAAGTGCTCCGCAGTCGACGAAAAGGTTGCATGCGAATGTTTCATCAAAACTGGAAGGCGATATCGAAAAACTACAACATGCATTCAAGAATAGAATTGCAAGTTATCGATTTAAAAGTAGTGAAATACATGTTGATTATGCCAACTTCATGGAAGAAGTTGAGCCGAGAGTTCTGAACATTATCTCCAAGTATATGCAGGAACAAAAGAGCTTCAAAATAAATATTGAACTATTTAGACATTACATTATACCTGAAAAAGAGTTGAGTGATATGAAATCATTCAATACAAAAAACAAAATCACAACTAGTTCTACTGACTTGGATTGGCTTTATGAGGAATTCAGAAATGAGATGATTTCAAAGGCTTCAGAATTCCAGGAAAGAGATTCAGGATGGTCATTACAAAAGATTTGGTATTTGGATGTGACTATAAACAAATACAATCCACTGTCAGCTTCCTCATATATTAAGTTGCCCAAAACAATTAATATGAAACAAACCGTTTTGAATATGAAGAACATGGATAATGCTTGCTTTGCTTGGTCCGCTATTGGAGCAATTTTCCCATCGAATGGAGATCCTTCAAGTCCATCTTCATATCCACACTATACTACATTACTTAATTTTGAAGGCATTGATTTTCCAGTGAAATTGAAGGATATTTCCAAATTTGAAAGAATGAATAATATATCCGTCAATGTATTTGGAATAGATACACAATTTGAGGAAGGTAAAATGGTTACCAACATCGTGGGGCCATTACATTTCACAACACTTCGATCCGCAACACATGTGAATCTCCTTCTGATAGCTGATATGGATGGAAATAATCACTACTGCCTCATTACAGATTTGTCAAAGTTGGTTTCACGGCAAAAATCTAAGCATAATGGTCGTGAATATATTTGTGACGGTTGTCTTCAATTCTTTTCTAATGATGAAAAACTGACTGCTCATCAAGAAAATGACTGTAATCATTTATGTGTGTCACTCCCAAAACCAGACATGATTATCAACAAATATGGCGAAACTTTGCCTGGGAATATTCTGAAATTTAACAATTTCGAAAAACAACTTCCAGTCCCTTTTGTTATCTATGCTGATTTTGAGAGTTTGCTGAAACCTATTCACCACAGTGTACCATCAGATGAGCACTCATCCACATTGAAAGCATACGAACACGAGCCATATTCATTCGCCTTCTATGTGAAATGTAATTTTGACGACAAATACTCGAAATTTATACAATATCGTAAAAGTGATTGTGCTGAGGTTTTTGTTAGAATGTTGGATGATCTTGTCCTGAATTTATATAACAAACATTTGAAACATGTGAAAGAAATGCTGCCACTTTCACCAAAAGAAGAGAGTGACTTTCAGAATTCTACAGAATGTCATATTTGTGGTAACTCCTATGAACCTGAAGACATCAAAGTCCGAGATCATTGTCACTTGACGGGTGCATACCGCGCAAGCGCTCATTCGAGATGTGATTTGCAATATAAACTGGTGAAATTCATTCCTGTGTTCTTCAATAATTTGACCAATTACGACTGTCATCTGTTTATAAAGAAGCTGTCTCTGAATAAAGAAAATATCTCAGTGATTGCTCAAAACAAAGAGAAATATATTTCAATTTCCAAAACATACTTGGTTGAAAAATCAGAAAACTCCGATATTAGAGACAAATTCATCACTCTGAGGTTTGCTGACTCTTTCCGCTTCTTATCCAAATCTCTAGATAATCTGAGTAAAACACTGAAACCATCCCAATGTCGGGAGGTAAGAAAATATTTTTCAGATGATAGAAAATTCAATATGATAAGACGCAAAGGTGTTTTTCCTTTTTCATTTGTTGATTCCTATGAAAAAATGAACCAAGCTACACTACCAAGTCAATCTGAATTCTTTGATATCCTGAATAGTAGACATATTTCAGACGAGGATTATAATCGAGCTCGTGAAGTATGGCAAGAATTTGAATGTTCAACTTTGGAAGAATATTCTGATGTCTACTTGAAATCAGATGTTCTACTATTGGCAGATGTATTCGAGAATTTCCGGGATGTCTGTTTGGAAAAATATAAACTAGATCCTGCTCAATATGTAACAGCCCCTCCACTCAGTTGGGATGCAATGCTACGTTTAACTAAGGTTGAACTAGAGCTTCTAACTGATATTGATATGGTTTACTTTTTTAAGAAAGGAATTCGTGGTGGTGTAAGCCAATGCACTAAAAGAAAGGCTGTAGCTAATAATCCATTCATAGCATCTTATGATCTTTCCAAACCAAACTTGTATATTTTATATCTTGATGCAACAAATTTGTATGGAGCTGCTATGGGTGAATATCTTCCAATGCGGGATTTCAGATGGCTTGAGAAGTATGAGCTGGAAAGTTTTGACTGCTTCGACATTGGGGCCACATCATCGAAAGGATACGTATTGGAAATTGATTTAGACTATCCGTCAAACTTACATGATGATCATAATGACCTTCCTTTTTGTCCAGAAAGTATTAAGCCTCCTGGAAGCAAGTATTCCAAGTTGACTCCAAATTTAATGCGTAAGGAAGGATAAATCATACACTACAGAAATTTGAAGCGGTGTTTGAAACATGGATTGAAATTGAAGAGATTACATAGAGTTTTGGAATTTACACAGTCAGCGTGGTTAAAGCAATATATTGATTTGAATACCGATCTCCGTAATTATGCCAGGAATGAATTTGAACGGGATCTATTCAAATTTATCATAAACTCGATTTTTGGAAAAACTACGGAGAACGTGGACAAACGGCAAGACGTTAAATTATGTAGTCACTGAAAAAATATGCCAGGGTCTGTAGGTGCCGAAGGATTCATAGCAAAACCTCATTTCAAATCGTGTTCAATATTCGATGAGAATTTAGTAGCTATCCAGATGGAAAAATTAGCAGTTACCTATGACAAGCCGCTTTACGTAGGGTTTTAAAATGTATACGATGATATTAGAGAAAATATAGAATTTTTTGACACATCAAATTTTACAGTCAATAATATCCACAAAATTCCTAAAACGGTATCAGTTGTTGGTAAGATGAAAGATGAATTTTCTGGATTACCAATAGAATGTTTTTATAGTACAGGTGCGAAGGCATACTGTGCTAAGGCCACGACAGTGATGAAAAAGGCTAAAGGAGTTTCTGAAAATGTAATTGAGAAAGCACTTCAAATTTCAGATTATATTCAAGTTGTTGAAAAAGGTGGCTCTATCTTACGAAAAATGTATATTTTTACTTCTCATTTAAATACCATTTACACAGAGATAAGGAACAAAATTGCGTTATCGTCTGGCGATGACAAAAGATTTGTTCTGTCAAATAATGTTCAAACATTAGCTTGGGGTCACCATCAATTGAATCCGAAAGATGATGACGCAGTGTTGGATCTACTTATATTGATGTCTGAGAATTTGATAGAGGATTGAATTTTGGATACCTTATTGTTGAATAAAACGAAAATGTCGAAAAAATGTGCTTTATTATAATACCCTAAAAACATATCACTTCAAACTATTTAAGCATGAGTTACATTTTGATTGTGATGGAGCCGGACATGCTCCATCCACTCAGGTCGATTATGATGAATGAAGCAAGGTAGCTGCACCTGTAGTTCGAAGATTCCCATATATTCTTCTGGTAGCTTGTACCATGACATAAGAAGTTCACCAGGTCTAGCTTCACGAATCAAATAGTGTAGTGGAAATTGTCGCAGTTCGTCTTCAGTGAACTTGATAAAGGGTTTGAGCTTCTTATGTTTGTTTATAAGATCCATCAGACAATGAGCTCCTTCCATAATTTTGGAAATGTTTCCACCAATGAAGAGATGAGTATTACCGAAGAGCAGGCAGCTATGTAGTAAATTAGAGAATGAACTATTTTAGGTTCTGAATAATCTCTTATATAAGCTAGTGGTAGGGTGGAGTGAAGCTTGATTTTGTCTGTTCGTCTGGTTGAATTATAATTCCTCATAGCTAACTTATATTTTGTGCTGTTGGCTGGTATCAAAGTTTTTACATCATTGATTTGAAAAGGGATCATCCTCGTCCAGTTAGAGGGCCACGTTTCATTCCATGTGCCATTATTGTCGAAGCACATGAAAACTTCGCGAATTTGGTCTGGTTGTTGAATGACAAGAAAGCCTTGCCAAATGCCTTGTAAAATAATAAGATTTGTGAACATATTGATCGTTTAACACAAACTGAAGTAGTGAGGATTTTTTTTATGGTAATATATGAAAAATGCGGTGGAGGGGAAGGAAATCATAAATAATTAAAAATCCTTTTTTTAACTTTATAGTTTCAGTCAGATGTCACCCTCTCATTTATGATCTATTATCGAATTCAGCTCCGAAAACTTCTGGGTAAAGATGGATGAATTCCAGAGTTGAACAATTTTCAACTTTGAGATTTTCTCCTGGCCGAAGCAAACACACAACCACTCATGATCTGCTCATCAAAATCTGACACGTGAACTTTTTGACCTTGACAGAGGTCGTTGAACCCGTTTCAAGTTTCTCCTACTTGTCGAGACTTGTATGAAACGTGACGTCAGCAAATTCTCGATAATCTGATACCCAACACGTGCATTTATTGAAATAGGTACTTGAACCCATATTGAATTATTCTTACTTGTTGAGACTTGTCTGTAACGTGAGATCAGCAAATTCCAGGTAATCTGATACCCAACACGTTACCTTGGAAGAGGTCATTCAAGCCGTATCAAATTTCGCCTACCGGAACTATGGCGTCAGTGAATTCCATGTAATCAGTTACCTGACACGTGCACTTATTGAAATAGGTCATTGAACCCTTATCAAATTTCGTTGATCGGATGTTATCGAATGTAATCTGATACCTGACACGTGCACTTATTGAAATAGGTCATTGAACCCGTATCAAATTTTGCATACCGGATGTTATCGGATGTAATCTGATACCTGACACGTGCACTTATTGAAATAGGTCATTGAACCCATCTCGGATTTCTCCTACTTGTCGAGACTGGTCTGTAACGTGACGTCAGCAAATTCCAAGTAATTTTATATCCAACACGTGCACTCATTGAAATAGGTCATTGAACCCATCTCAAATTTAGCCTAACGGAAATATGCGTTAGCAAATTCCAAGTAATTTGATACCTGACACGTGCACTTATTGAAATAGGTCATTGAACCCTCATCAAATTTCGTTGACCGGATGTTATCGAATGTAATCTGATACATGACACGTGCACTTTCTGCTGACGTTTACCTCCCGTTGCTCTCTCATAGGTTTTGACCTTGAATCCAAAAGCTCTCTCATAGGTTTTGACCTTGATTCCAAGAGCTCTCTTATATTTACTCTACTCATTTCAGTAATATTCTTGACCGTTTCTCCTCTCTCCCTAAGATACAACGTATCATCTCTTATACCGTCAGATTCATAAAATAACATAAAACATCCAAACTCTCGAAAGTTTGATCACTTCTCTGAAGAGGAAATGAAAGAATCGCTCTGGATGTTAGTGAAACATAATTAAAAAAGTGTTTTCTCTAGCGAAATATCTCTTCTACAGAAGAAAAAGTTACTCCCAAAAAATTTAAGAAAGCTCAATCCCTTTATTGACGAACAGGGAATCCTCAGGGTGGGCGGACGTCTTGTTCATTCTTCTTTGTCTTTTGAGTAGAAGCATCCCGCCATCCTTCCCAACTCGCACCGTCTCACTTATATGATTATTGAATATACTCATGCAAAATATCTCCATCCAGGAATACAAACCCTTCATAATCTGCTCATTCAACGTTATTGGATTCCGTCACCCAGAAAAACTATCAGAAGAGTGATATCTAATTGTTATAGGTGTTTTAGAGTAAATCCTCCATCAGTTCAACCTCCTATGGGGAATCTACCCCTCTACAGATTCTCAAAACTCAAACCATTTGCTCATGTAGGTGTTGATATGGCAGGTCCGTTCACTACTACTCTTGGTAATACTCGCGGTGCCGAAACGTATAAATCATACATTTGCATTTTCGTGTGTATGGCTACTAAACCCATTCATATCAAGCTCGTGTCTGATATGACATCAGAAGCATTCTTAGCTGCATTACGTAGATTCATATCACGTCGTGGACGTCGCAGCCACATATATAGTGATTGCGGTAGTAATTTTGTAGTAGCATCTAAATATATGTCCACCATTATGGAATGAGCAACTGCTGAAGAGCAAATTATCTGGCATTTTAATCCAGCGCATGCGCCAAATTTTGGTGGTCTCTGGGAATCTGGCGTTGAATGCATTAAATCGCATTTATTCAGAACGATTGAACTTTTGAAGAACTTTTGAAGAATTTAATACCATTCTGGTACAGATAGAGGCAGTCCTGAACTCAAGGCCATTGTGTCCCTTGAGCTCTGATCCAAACAACATGGAAGTATTAATACCGGGACATTTCCTAAATATGGAACCTCTTAACTCTTTGCCTGATCCCGATCTGGATAGTATCAAATTGGGACGCTTGTCCAGATGGCAGTTATTGCAGAGAATACACCAAAGCTTTTGGGATGAATGGCATAGAGATTATTTACATACCCTTCTTCAAAGGTCAAAATGGACACAACCATGTACTCTTATTGTGCCAAATAGTCTTGATCTACTCAAGGAGGATCCTTCTCCTCCTCTCAAATGGAACTTTGGTCGAGTGGAAAAGGTACACTCAGGACTAGATGGTATCGCGCGTGTCGTAACTGTTAAAACCCTAAAAGGATCACTGAAACGGCCTGTTTCTAAAGTATGTCCTTTGCCCATGCATGACCATTAGTCGCTTTCTTTATATTTAACTCTGTTAATTTTATTTTTATTTGATTTTCAAAGGTCAATATTTAGTTTTAGCTTAAAATGTTGACCATTTTAGGTGAGCGGTATGTTCGGGATTCGCGTATTCTGCTCTATCACTCAGTCATAATGATGCATAGATTATTATTATTTTTATTATTTCATTAATTTCGCGTTGTCAGTCACAAGATTTCTCCCTGTGAAACGCTTCTGGGCGATACTTATTAGACGGCTATGGACATTTCCATGCCAAAATATTAATAAAGAAAAACTGTCACTGTGACATATAATATACTGTCACGTACTTTCGCCTCAATAATATCAGTGATACAATCGCCCCCAAGAGAGAAAAACTACGTTTTGTCGCCTGGCTGCTGATGGTCCATTTCCTGAATATCAAGCCCAGCTGAAGTATTGAGCTGTTTTCTTCAGAAGCTAGTCGTGCAACCGCCAAGGTAAGAATTTCTTGTTATCTGTCATTAACTTTCAAATTTTGAATCAAAAATACAACAGTCCACTAATTCATACTCAGACACATATGAAACATAAAAAGTGGGATACCAATCAGATGAAATTGGCGATTAATGCCGTCCGAGGTAAAGAAATGGGATACCTTGAAGCCTCCAAGCAGTTTGGTGTTCCTAAATCAACGTTAGATGATTACGTCAAACAAACCAATAAAACTCCTGAGCAGCTAGTTGAATGTTCCATTGGAAGAAAGCCGACACTTTCTCCTGAATTAAAAGAAGATTTAGTTTCGTATTGCTTGGAAATGGATAGGAGATTTTACGGACTCGGTCTTGGAGATATGAAAAGACTCGTATAGCAATTAGCAACAAGAAATGATTTACGCCATCCTTTTTCTCGTGTGAATGGAGCTGCTGGTAAAAAATGGTTAAGAGGATTTTTTAAACGCCATCCAAATTTAACTATTAGGAAACCACAAGGTATTTCAAAAGCGAGAATAAAAGGTTTCCAGAAAACGTAACTTAATTTTTTGGTCTGCTTGAACCACAAATGCAAAAAATTAATCATAATCCTGCAAGAGTTTTCAACGTCGATGAAAGTGGCATAACAACTGTGCAATCCAAGAATGCTCGTGTTGTGGCTTTGAAGGGAAAGAAGCAAGTTGAAGCTGTTACTGCTACTGAAAGAGGGTCACTGGTGATTGTCGTTTTTTGTATGAACGCAGCTGGTGGATTTGTTCCTCCCTTGTTCGTTTTTCCCAGAAAAAATATGAAAGCTGAATTGTTAGATGGAGCACCCCCTGGGTCTATCGCGGCGTGCCATCCTTCAGGTTGGATTCAACAACATATTTTTACCCAATGGCTGCAACACTTCATTCAGTCTGTAAAACCATCCCGTGATGATCCAGTGCTACTGATACTTGATGGCCACTATATTTACACAAAAAATATTGACGTTATAGAAATTGCGCGAACAAACTACGTTACAATAGTGTTTATACCACCACATACCTCACATAAGCTTGCCCTTGGACTTATCATTTATGTCACCTTTTAAAGCCTTTTATTCTCAGCAAATCCAAATGTGGTTAAAACAAAATCTTGGCAGAATCATCGACTCTTACCAAATTTGTAAGCTTGTGTGTGCTGCTTATTTGAAAAGTGCCACTGCGGAGATTTCGGTAAATGGATTTCGCAAATCTGGAATATGTCCATTTAACCGGAATATATTTTCTGATCATGACTTTGCAATTGAAAGACAAAGAGAAAGAACACCTCTACCAGATATTCCAGAAAATAACAACGAAGTTACTCCCCACCTCTGAAGGGAAGGGAAGTAAACCGCCCTCTGAGGAAAAGAGCGGGGGAGGACCGCCAAAAGACGGCAAATAAGGGCCTGGCTGATATAACAGTCAGACTCCTGCAGGGAAACCTGCAACATGCCAAGGCAGCCACCTACGTCCTTGGCAAAAAATTCATAGAGGAGCGGATAGATCTGGCCCTCATCCAGGAACCCTGGACCTCCAACACAGGCCGAGTTACCGGCCTGAGTAACACATCTGGTAAGGTAATTGCGGTCAGTTCTGGGGTAAAACCTAGGGCATGCATTCTAGCCAGAAACAACATTAATTATTTTATTCTTTCAGATTTCTGCACCCAAGACATGGCAACAATCCATGTGAAATTTCCAGAGAGAGGGAGCATGACAGAAATGATCGTCTGCTCAGCATACTTTCCTGGAGAAGTGGGTGCGGAACAGCCTCCTCCAGCGGCCGTGCGAGAACTAATTGCCTTCTGCAGGAGGAACAACACCCATCTACTGATAGGATGTGACGCCAATGCGCACCATGAAGCGTGGGGCAGCACAAACATCAACATGAGGGGTGAGTCTCTTTTCAATTACCTGATAGGGGAGGAGCTTACAATTAACAATGTCGGCTCCGAGCCAACCTTTGTCACTAGTATTAGGAAAGAGGTACTAGATCTTACGATCAGCTCAGAATTTCACAGCAACAAGATATCCAACTGGAGGGTGTCCTCTGAGCCATCATGCTCAGACCACAGGCATATTCAATTCAACATTGAAATAGGCCCCAGACCAGTGGTACAATACCGAAACATACGGAGCATGGACAGGGAAGGATACAAGACATCCCTGAAGAACCATCTCCAAAACGGATTGTCCACAATAAATAGTCGTGATCAAATAGATATTGCTGCGGAACATCTACAAACTGCACTTATCTCAGCTTATCACGAAAACTGTCCACTGAGGGAGAAAAGGGATAACCGAAATGCTTCCTGGTGGAACAAAAATCTGGATAAAACACGAAAAGAAGTTCGAAGGTTATTTAACCGAGCTAAGGTATCAGGTGAATGGGAAAATTACAGGTCTGCTCTAACCACTTACAACAAAGATATCCGGAAAGCAAAACGAGAATCATGGGAACGATTCTGCGAAAATGTGTCCAACACATCAAGTGGAACCCGTATCCACAAGATTCTATCCAGAGAGCCGACACAGGAGCTGGGGTCGTTAAAGCGTCCAGACGGCTCCTTTACGGCCTCCAGGAAAGAAACACTAGAGCTATTAGCTAATAACCACTTCCCAGGCAGCCTGATTCTGGACAATCAACCTCTAGTCACAAATATAGGCCGGATAAAACGACCTCACAGAGATGACTGGGTTGTTGCCAACAAAATAATTACACCACAGGCGATAAGATGGGCGGTTAACTCATTCCACCCATACAAATCACCAGGAGAGGATGGCATAGCTCCAGTTCTGTTACAAATCGGACTGGAACATATCATACCTATCATTATAAGACTCTTTAGAGCCAGTTTAGCATGGAACCATATTCCGTCTAACTGGACCGCGACTAGGGTGATCTATATTCCTAAGGTGGGTCGGAATGACCCACACCCAAAATCGCTCAGACCCATTAGTCTGACATCCTTTCTGTTGAAAAGCATGGAGAAAATACTGGATGGGCACATAAGGTGTGGGGCACTAACAAAGCACCCCCTCAATGTTCACCAGTATGCCTACCAGGCTGGCAAATCAACAGAACTTGCCCTCAATAACCTTGTCTCAGGAATAAGCGACGCCCTGGAACGCCAGGAAATAGCAGTCGCTGCATTCCTGGACATAGAAGGAGCATTTAACAATGCACTACCTCACTCCCTATATGAGGCCACTGTCTCTAGAGGGATTGAACCGATACTATGTGACTGGATAAGAACTATGCTTCACAACAGAACTATAACGACCTCTCTACAGGGGGAATGTGTCAGCTTCAAGCCAGCCAGGGGCTGTCCCCAGGGGGGGGGGGGGGTCCTCTCCCCACTGTTATGGTCACTGCCTGTGGATGATCTGCTGGCCATTCTCTCGCTGTGGGAGGTTGATCTGCAAGCATATGCTGACGATCTGGTCCTAGTAATAAACGATAAATCCGAAGAGACGATCTCCTACGTCCTTCAGGATATATTGGATACCATATATAAATGGTGTGAGAGGGAGGAAATGTCCATTAACCCCCACAAAATGGTCATAGTACCATTCACCAGGAAAAGGAAGCTGGAACATTTAATACCTCCTTCCATCAATGGTGTAACAATTCCTTTTGCGAGTGAAGCAAAATATCTAGGAATAACCCTGGATAAAAAACTTAATTGGAACTCGCACCTGGAAAAGACTATCCGGAAGGCTAGCCTTTCATTATGGACATGCCGCAGAATATGTGGCAAAACATGGGGCATGTCACCAAAACACGTATACTGGTTGTACGTGACCGTCATACGCCCAATGATAACGTATGGCTCTATAGTCTGGTGGAGCAAGGGACATAAAAAAATGGCCATTGCTAAACTTAACGGACTACAGAGACAAGCGTGCCTGGCGATTACTGGAAGCATTCGCTCCACGCCAACGGCAGCAATGGAAGTCCTCCTTGGATTACTTCCTCTCCACATAGTTCTGGAGAGAGAGGCAAGATGGGCAACATACAGACTTTATCAAGCGGCCATTAGTCTACCGCAGGCATGTGTCATGAGAGGCAGCGGCATGCTGGAGGGCATAATAGCTCACAACATTCTAGGAATGACCTCAGACATCATGCCTAAAACTATCAACCTTCACACGTCCTACACTGTGGTCTTTCCCGAAAGAGAAGACTGGGTCCGGAATGAAACCAACCTATGTAGGGCAAATGAACGTTGGTTCACCGATGGTTCCAAAACTCAGGAAGGCGTCGGAGCCGGAATATATGGGATGAACCCAGTAGTGAAACGCTCGTTCAGTATGGGCAAACTAGCTACGATATTTCAGGCAGAGGTATATGCCATTGAAATGTGTGCCAGGGAGCTGGAAAATCGGCTCCACACACGAAAAACAATAAAAATATTTTCAGATAGTCAAGCAGCACTTAAAGCGCTTGAATCCAACTGCTTCAAATCTAGGGCAGTATGGAACTGCAGAGACACCTTAAACCGACTGGCGCAACGCAACAACGTTACCCTAGTCTGGATACCAGGTCACACAGGCCTAGAAGGAAACGAAATAGCGGACGCCCTAGCAAAAGGGGGGGCCGAAACAACGTTCACTGGACCAGAACCGGTAATCGGTTTAGCATATAGCACTGCCAAGAATGTCATAACAGCTTGGGCAGACAATAAAAGACTCGAGTACTGGCGTAGTCTACCGGGCCTAGCCCATTCCAAAGCATTTATTGCTTGTACAAGGAAAAAACAGGACTCTGACAAACTGCTAGAACTCAGCAGAGCGCATCTCAGAGTTATAGTAGGTTTGCTTACTGGCCACTGCAAACTCAAATACCACATGCATAAAATCGGACTTGCACAATATGCATGGAGGATGTTGAAACGGCTGAACACATTCTGTGTACATGCCCTGCAGCGGCCAGAACCAGATTCTCAATATTTGGCGATACGACAGTAAGGCCAGAAAACCTGGTAAATTGTTCTCCCAATGCATTCCTCAATTTCGTCAAGAGATTGGATATACTGGGAGAAATATAACCATAGGGTGAGACACAATAGGCCATTGGCCGCAGTGGAGGGCCTGATACGGGCCCACTCACGTTCAAAACCTAACCTAACCTACTCCCCAAGAGATGTGATACATAAACAACCACCAAGACAAAATGGAAAAATGCCCCCAAAACAAGGAAATGCACTTAAAATCATTGAGGAACCTAAAGAAGATATCGTCAGATCTGAGGATATCAGCCCATTACCTTCTCAAAGTGGCACTTCAGGATCTAATAGGGGAAGAAAACCTAGGCAAGGCTCTAGCCACGTGATCACAAATACGCCATACAAAGACGAGCTTGAAGAAAGCATGCGAGAACAAGAGAGAAAGAAAAAGTTGGAGGAAAAAGACAAAAAACCGAAACTCAGTTCTGAATGAGCAGAATGCAGTAAAAAGAAGGTTGTAAAAGTAATAAAAACAAATAAAACTTCGCAAAAAAATATAAAAGGGAAGAATTATTGTAGTGATGATGATTCATCAGATTCTGGAAAAGAGCCAGTGTTGGATGACGATTCGGATATCGACGTAGACGATGAGGACGCAGAATGCACATTTTTTAACGGTTTATACTCTGAAGATGTACAAGGTGAGCAGCGGATTCGTTGCATCAAGTTCTTCAAGTGGACTCATGAAGCAAGCGCTAACTCGGACAAAACGAAAAAGTATGTGTGTGACTTTTGTTTGGACATTTAATTCTCTGATTCCGAAAAATTGCTCCTAATTTCGGACACTATCCGAAATAAGGAGCCTCTTTTTCATTTACATGTAAATGTAATTGGTTTAATTTTCTCGTTTAAAAGAGAGAAACTATTTCAATTAAATGTGTTTATATTAACTAATGTTTTATTACATCCTATTGCATGGAAGTTGCATGGAAAAATCGTTTATAAATTATTTTTTATAAGTTTTTTTTGGTATTATCAAAACAGTATCCGAAATTAGGCGACCTTTCTCTATGCCTTTTGGAGGACAGTATTGTCCGTATATCCTCATGATAATGCATGAATCAAAGAGTCCTCGTAGGTTCTTCATATTATAATATAGTTATAATAATAATATTTACTTTTATTATTCGGGTATGATTTTAATCAGGCTGCCATGTGTTTCGTGATGAAATAATAAGAATAAAATACTCCATTGGAAAACCGTTTGGGTGGGTCCGAATGGCTGGTATGGTCACGTGAAATTGTATTCGAAAAAAATAATCCTCCGCCCATCCTTATGGTGTGCCAATGGTTTTTAGAGTATATTTCGTCTATTATTTTATTACAAAACATATGGCAGCCTGATTGGAGTCGTACCGAAACACATAATTTTTCGAAAATACTAGTATAATTTTTTAATGTGAAGAACCTACGACGACTCTTTGATTCATGCATTATTATCATGAGGATATACAGACAATACTGTCCTCCAAAAGGCATACTGAGTAAAATCCTATCCCAAAATCTGTCACTATCCCCTGGTCTATTATGCCTCCGGTTGCTGGGGGTGTCGCAGTTATTTCCACGGGTTTTCCTCATGGGCGTATAAATTATTCATTCATACGTCCATGGTTTTCCTGAGTGCAACGGACGATGGCAATAGGGAGATACAGAAGAGAAGAGGGCCGAGGGAGCCTTCTAAAGATTACCTGCTCTATTTGGACAGTGACTAATGATAAGATGTTCCTTTTGGAACAAAATTCCTTGAATTGTTCTATAGTATTCTCCACAGCTATCACATTTATTATTGATCATTTTGAATTAAGAATGTTATTCATTCCATATATCACATCCTATCAAAAATCTATTAGATAAGTTTGTAATGTGTATAGTCATCGATAAAAACTATGAAATATTTTTTTATTATCAACAATAGGTGGTTGATTGGGCAATAAACCTTTACGTGACTGATAAACTACAATCGCTCATTGAATTGTTTCTGTTCATGATTCAATAAAGGCAGATTGTTTTTTTGTCTTATCTATATGCAAGATCCTCATATCACTAGTTTCTTTTGTGACTAATGTTAGTAATATTCAAAATCATTTTGTTATTCTACAATTGTTTCATTTTTTCATGTTTCGTTTCTTACGAAAAGAAAAATCCTGTAATGTTTTTAAAGGGCATCGTGAGAGCATAGAGAAAGAAGGTAGGAAATGGTGTTTGTCTTGAATTTTGGCAGACTGCATGCTACAGGGAACACCTCCCGAGTGAGTTCTGAAGTTTTGCCGTTAGTTGGAAGAAGGAGCATTGGGAAAGATATATTCGACATGTCTCCAAATTGACGACAAAGGAATGTGAATACTGACCTTGACGGGTCAGTCTCGATGAGACCGCAACCGGTGGAACGATTGATATTTCAGAGACAGATGTAGATCGCAAACGTTTCTTCGGTGTTCCATAGAAGTGAGTGTGCTTGTAAGCTCAGAATCACCGACGAGACGAATTGCTCATTTTGGACAGAATCTAAGAGTTTCAGTTTAGGGGATGCACTCCATATAAGTGAAATAGCTCTTGGCACGAAACAGACAACCAAGTTTTCGAAAATCACCTTAAGCAATGTAGCTCATATGGCTTTCTCATGGCAGGGTAATACTGATGGAAATAATGGAGGACTCCATTGGGATAGAGATTTCTGACATTATTACGTTGGCGACTGTGAGATGGGCCTTTCTAGAAAGAAGACGTGCTTGGGTTCATTTGCATTGAATTCTACCAAGTTGTTGGATCCCCATGCTAGAATTTTATTTATTTATTTGGCTCAAAAACAAATAGACATCAATGATCCAATTACATGTTTCCACTAAAGAAAATAATTACATATTTCCACTAAAGGAAATAACTAAATACTAAGATAGAGAGGAAAAAAATAAGGGTTAATAATCAATATTGAATATAACAACAGAATCAGAATTAAGTTATCATCAGTTTCTTGCTAGGTCCATATTTGAATCGTTCATGTTCCTACCCCGTTCTCTTCTAGTTTGACGGGCTGATATCGGAACTTTACTGGGCATGAGGTAGCTCCTAATAAATCATGAAACTCCATCAACCACCACGTGGAGAGATCTGTCTAAGAGAATGCTAGATAGCAAACAAAATATCTAGATATCGTTCACCTGAAAATAAACGTATTTGTAAGACTGTTCCTCAAACCCTGTAATTGCATCATCTGCATTGTCCACCATCATTTTAGTTTTAATAATTTTCTATTTGAATAATACAAAGTTAGTAAGATTTGATATTAAAGTTCTGATAATTACTGGAGATGGCATGGGTTATCTGGATATCTGGTAGCATAATTCAATTCAATACAATTCAAGTCAATTCATTTCTCAGAATTTCTAAGTTCATATGTATGTTATATTGTAATTATGCCTCAATCTACGCAGTCCCTTATCGGGTCACCTTGAGATAACGGCTTCCCATGAATCCAAGACGTAGAATCAGCAGAATAGATACTCTTTGTTATTTTAAGTCTGCTGCTGATGAAGCTACTTGGAATATATAAATAGACCCTGCGAGGTCAAAGTAGTTAGTTGATTTTGATATTCCAACCAAGTAGTTGTGATTATTTTGTTAAAGTTCTGAAAGTATTTGTGTTTTTCAAAAAGATATATTTGAAAGTTCAAATATAACAATTGGCGCAGTCGGTAGGATCTGAAAAACGTTACTAGAACACGGAGACACCCCAACTTGTAGCGGCGGATCCCTATCCCTCAACAGAAGACGAACCGAAAACCCCAGAGGAGTCAACACTCGAAGAGCAGCGAAAGGAACACCTGGTGAAGCCCCTAGCTGAACGACTTCGAGAACAAGACGAATCAGAATGAACATCATACTATTGTGAGACAATTTTGAATCAACTCGTTTATATTTGTTTGCAATTAACCAATAATCATACTGATTTATTATTTCTAGTTGAACAATATTGGTAATTGTAAAGCCAATTACCGTGTTGGAAAAGTCGTACTGTTCGACTATTTCAAAGTTTGATTTACCTGTATCCAATAAGTTTTATTCAAAATGGCTGAAAATAACCAAGATAGAGATAATCAGCCTAGACCTGAACATGAAGGCGATGCAATTGAGCCGTATAAATTATCTGAAGTGTTTTCTTTAGTGCCTGAGTTTGAAGGAGACCAAATTTTTTTGAACACCTTTTTAAATGCATGTGACTGTGCATATCGCATGGCCACAGTGGACCAACGAGTTCTATTAGTGATTCACATAAAAAATAAACTTAGAGGTAGAGCTGCACAACTAATAAGTTCTAGGAACCCTGTAACCTACCACGAAATTAGACATCTTTTAACATTATATTTTGGTGACGCTCGTGATCTCACTTCATTAATTCACGATCTTCAACGTATTAAACAACTACCTAATGAATCACCTATAACATTTTTCAATCGTCTGCAAGTCCACAATACCAAAATGCACTCCTGCATCCAAAAATCTGGTATTACTGTAGAACAGAAAACCGCTCAATGTGGTCTCATAGAGACTATGGCATTAAACACGCTTTTAACCGGTCTCGAACCTCGAATAGGTCAAATAATCCGTGCTTTCAACCCTGGAGACCTACTTGAAGCCTAAATCAGAATTAGGAGAGAAATGCAACTTTCAAAAATCTGAAAGACCAAGTCAGCCACGTTCTCAACAAATGGTTAGGAGGAATCAACCACCAGCATTACTAAGAACTTGTCACTCTTGCTGTCGTGTAGGTCATATTTCCACTGAATGTCGAGTAAGACAGCAAATAATTCCACCCCAAAATCCTCCTCAAAATTTCAATCAGAATTATTCAAGACAACCAAGTTCTCAATATAACCAGAACTTCTCGAGACAATAGAACCCTCAACCTAACCAACAATACAATAAAACCTCAAACGAATCAACCCCAGTTTCAACTCCAATTTCGACCCCAATCCCAAAATAACCAAAACCAATATCGACCACCGGTGATACAAAGAAATCCAAACGTTTCAGAACGTCCTTACCAACAAAGAGCTAACTTTATGACATACGAAAATCAGGATTATCATACAGGTGATAATCAAGATAATTATTCTGCTAATTATCCTCAAACCGATGATTATTTTCCTAGTAACAACGATTATGATTACTATACTGATAGTAATCAATATTATCAAAGTGACACACTGGATCAATCACAACCTCCAGAAGACCCTTCTACATACCAGGATTTTCTGTCACTCTCGAATACAAACCACCCACCAAATCAATTCCAAATGTGCAACAACCAATCAGTAGATCCCATGTACGAAATCCAAACCCAAATTCAGTCATTGAACATTCAAGATTATCACCCGGATCTGAACTTCCCGGAACAGAGTTTCATATGAGTTATTTATTTTTCATGAATTCGAAGAACCTTTACTACCTCAAAGACGCTTCGAATACTTTTAGAATTCTCATCGATACTGGTGCAGGTATATCCATTTTTAAACCCATAACATGTGAAAAATATTCCTATAGATTCCCTGAGAATGTCACTATACAAGGCATTACTGATCAGAAAATAACTGTCAATGAATCCACTTTGATTGATTTTAAACTAAAAGACCCACACAAGGTATATATTCATAATTTAGATATTGACTTTGATGGCCTACTCGGATTTGATTTTTTAGAACATTATAACTGCATAATAGATTTGAAAAACAAACAATTAGTAACAAATTTCAAAGTTCCAGAAAAAAATCAACTAGATCCCAATCATATTGAAAAACCAAACCAAATTAAAATTGAACCCCGCATGGAACGAATTTTTAAATTGAGTTGTGACCTTAGGAATACCGACGATATACTGCTAGCGGAAGAAAAAGAAAAAGTTAGACTTCCCAACGCCTTAGTAAAAATCGACGAAAATGGTACATTCTATACTTCCATAATAAATACGAACGACATACCCAAATTAATTGATTTTTCGGAAATAAAATTAGAGCTCCTTCCAGCCGAAGAAGTAATTTTGAATATAAACCTAACATATCTCCAAAACACGCACCCAGAAATCAAAAATCAACTGAACACTTGAACACTTGAGTGAAGAAGAGAATCAATTGATAACTGATTTATGTCTTCAGTACGAAGATATTTTTTATTTAGAAGGAGACAATCTCACATTTACCAACGAGATAAAACACGGTATAGAAACAAAGGATGCTAGACCAGTTTTTACAAACTCCTACAGGTACCCACAGGTACACAAAGAGGAAGTAAAAACCAAAATCTCCAAAATGCTAAATCAAGGCATTATTCAACCATCGATTTCGCCTTGGTCGTCACCTGTTTGGGTTGTACCCAAAAAGCTAGACGCCTCAGAAAAACAAAAGTGGAGAGTGGTCATCGACTACAGAAAACTCAACGAGTTGACTGTAGATGATAAGTATCCATTGCCAAATATCTC
Source organism: Chrysolina oricalcia (assembly GCA_944452925.2). NCBI lineage: Eukaryota > Metazoa > Arthropoda > Insecta > Coleoptera > Chrysomelidae > Chrysolina > Chrysolina oricalcia. Next base: position 32,508,551 of record OX101809.2, on the reverse strand, counting down.
TGACCTTTTAGATCAGCTTGGAAAGTGCCAGTACTTTACCACGCTCGATCTGGCTTCTGGATTTCATCAAATCGAAATTCAACCTAATGACATTCAAAAAACAGCATTTTCCGTTGACAATGGCCACTATGAATTTGTTCGTATGCCATTTGGTCTGAAGAATGATCCCTCTACTTTCCAGCGAGTGATGGACAACATTCTCCTGGGCATACAAAACGAACGATGTCTCGTCTACATGGACGACATCATTGTTTATTCCCCTGCCATCCATGGGCATATAGCTAGACTCACCGAAGTGTTTAAAAGACTTCAAAAAGCCAATTTAAAGATTCAGCCAGATAAGTGCGAGCTCTTGAGAAAAGAAGTTGCCTATCTTGGACATGTGATCACCCAGGACGGAGTTAGACCAAACCATTCAAAGATAGAATGCATTCAAAATTTTCCCGAATCAAAAAACCAAAAAGAAATTGAATCCTTTTTAAGTTTAGCCGGTTATTACCGACGGTTCATATACAACTTTGCCAAAACTTCAAAACCCCTGACACGATTATTACAAAAAGACACCCCTTTCAATTTTGACACTGAATGCAATCGATCATATGATGAATTGAGGAATGCGCTCACATCTAGCCCATTTCTCATCTACCCGAACTCCGAAGAACCAATTTTATTGACAACTGACGCGAGTGCCTTTGCTATCGGAGGAATTTTGTCTCAAGGACCTATTGGCAAAGATCTCCCAATAGCCTATGCGTCCAGAACCCTCTGTAACGCTGAGTCGAAGTACACTACAATTGGAAAAGAACTTCTTGCCATTGTTTGGGCAGTAAAACATTTTCGCCCTTACCTCTTTGGAAGAAAGTTTAAACTTGTCACTGACCATAGACCTGGCTCACCTGGCTATTTTCAATAAAAGACCCCGGAAGTAGATTGGCACGTTGGCGACTCAAACTTGAAGAATATGATTACGAGATAGAATACAAACCCGGCAAAATAAATAAAAATGCCGATGCTCTATCATGCATCAAAGTCAACCACTTCAAGGAATGTGCAAATTTTCAAAAGAAAATTTCTATTCTCACATCCAACACTGACGAAAGTGAGAAACTAGATAACCCTGAAGAAACTGAAAGCGAACCTGAAGAAAAACAAGACGAAAGTCGAAACGAAAGTCAAGAAGAAAGTGAAGGAGAAAACCCTGTAGAAAAACCTGAAATCCCCGTGGAAACTATTCAAGAAGAATACGAAAACTTCATGAACCTTTATAAAACTAAATCGTTGATCGATTATTCCAAAGTAGAATTCGACAATTCTCAACTACTTGATGAACATCATAAAAATATTGTTAGTTTTTTTTTTGGCAAAATAAACAAGACGCAATGCATTATGAAATCATTGAAGATTTTTTCGGAGAACATCACGATTTTCATCATGATAAAGTTAATATACTTGCCAGTAAATCGGTCAAAAATAGGAAATACTTCATCGTCCCTCTTCCGTATGACCCTACAACTGTCGTACAAACTTTATTTTACATCATTTATTCATCCCAAGATGAATTCAATTCCCAAGAAGTATATTCAATTGAGAATAATCTGTAATTACCTATACCTATTGGAAATATTCTCATTTATATTTGCAGATAAAGACATAAAGTTGAAAGTCTGTCGAAACATAACAACAACCCCTGATGCAGACCAGATCCCTATAATCTTAGATCAGAGTCATCTAGGAAAAACTAACTTACACCGTGGCATCAATGAAACGGTTAGACGAGTTAAAAAATATAATTGGCAAGGACTTGTGAAAGACGTTGAAAACTTCGTTAAGAAATGCGAAATTTGTCAAAAAGTCAAAATTTGCCGAAAAAACCTCAGAACACCCCTTGTCATCACTGAAACTCCAAAAACTTGTTTCGAACGTATTAACGTTGACATTTTTGAAGTTCCAACTAAATACTACGTACTGACAGTAAGAGACGAGTTAACTGAGTTTACTCAAGCTTATTCTTTGGAAGATAAAACTACAAGATCTGTTGTACCTTTGAGAATTCATTGCGACTTCGGTCGTGAATTCACTAGTCAAATTATGAAAGACCTTTGTACCTTTTATGATATTAAAATAACATACTCTAGTGTTAACCACCCCCAGTATAATGGATCTGTAGAACGATTCCAAGCGACATTCGCCGATATGATGCGTGCTCATAAAGCAGAAAATCCCGACGAACACCCATTGAATGTTTTACCTTATGCTGTCATATGTTATAATAATACAAAAATTAAAACACACGGTTTTACCCCTCAAGAGATAGTATTTGGACATACAGCTAGCAGACCTGCAGAGACGGTCTACAATCAAAAAGAACTCATCTCAAAATATGTTAGGGACCTAAATAATAAAATGTCATTCTATTATAAAGCTGCTAGAGCCAAGACAGATAGACAGAAAGAAAAAGCAAAAATTATATTTGACCGAACGGTTTCCGAAACTGTCCCCGAATAAAAAGTAGGAGACAAAGTTTATGTAAAAGAGTCCCAAATTTCAAATAAACTTGAAAGCAAATTCAATGGACCTTTCGAAATCATAGAAATCTATCCAAATTCCGCAATGTTAGTAAATTGGAAAACTAAAAATAAAACTAAAGTCAATTTTGATAGACTGCAACCCTTTTACGAAGATTAATTTCTTTTAGGACACTCCTGCCGTCATCAACAGCCAATTCCCAATACACCATTGAACAAGTTAATAGCTCAATAGGAGTTTTCTTCCATGAAGAAGGAACCCTCAAAATATCCAAGGAAAAATTGACTCTTCTGGTCTACAAAGACTTATCATCTATCAAAGAAGCTTTAGACAACAACGATAAAATTTTAGAAAATTTGATATATTTTCTCGAAAAAGATGAACCCAGTATAATATCATTTAAAGCTCAAGTGAAGACACATATCAGCCTCCTTAGTCGAATATCAGATTCATTACGACTAAAATATAGAGAAATCTTCGCTGATACTGGAAGTTTCGAAAAAAGGACCAAACGTGGCCTAATAAATAGTGTTGGCACATTTTGGAAAGCCATCACAGGAAATCTCGATGCATCTGATGGTGAACTTCACAGATTGCATAAATAAAATCAGTCAAGAAGAACATCAAATTGAAAACCTTTTGAAAAACCAAATTTCGGTTACCACCTCCGTTATCAAGAGTTTCAACTCAACTATTCAAAAACTACAGGTTGATGAAGGAACATTCAACCAGGATATCAAAGAAATTGAAAAATCCCTAATAGATATGTCAGATACCTTGGCATTCTATGAAGCAGAAGTAAAAGCCCTCGAAATATGTGAATCACTCATGGAAATTGCCTTTACCAACAAATCTTAGATATATTGCTCAACATTTTGAACTTATTGAATTGCAGGCATTTCAAACAGATCATAAAGTAGTATTTGTTTTGAAAATTCCTCTCGTGGAACATGAAACATATACCTTTTATCACTTGTACCCAATACCGATTTTGGATTACAACAGGACTTCATCATATTTTATTAGCTTTTCAAAAATTCATTGCGCGTGACGATGATTCAATGTTGTACATTTCCTTTCAGAATTTAGAAAATTGTAAAGTGATCCAACGCGACGAGCGAATCTGTTCCGAAGTGCTTCCGTACCCAATCGACAATAACGCCATTTGTGAAGCCCAACTCCTCAAACAAGTTTTGAAAATCCCAGAATCCTGTCAATCAACATTGATTTATGCAAAGGACTACAATGTTCAGGAAATCTCCCAAAATTTATGGTTGATTTCTATATCTGATCCGCTACCGGTCACGATCAAATTTAATGTGTCAACAGAGAAGTGATTACAAAAATCATAGAATCCAACTCTCTCCTGAAACTTCAGCCTGAGTGCAATGCTTATATTGGAAATACCAGAGTTTATTCGAAATACTTTTTCGACGAACTCAAAAACAACACGTACAAAAATCATGAAGTTCAAATTCCATATCAGTGTTGTGAGCACCTACCGGAGAAATCAAAACTCCCGAAACTCAAGCCGCTTAAACTTAGTAAACTAAATACCGAGGACCTTAGTATTGCTGAACATAAACTGAACCAATACTCTGACGATTTGGATAAATTGATCAATGAACCCTTCGTAAACAAACATATTTCCTGGTTTACGTATTTCACGATCGCCCTTATTGTCTTAGTGATTACTTTTCATACCTCCATTAAATGTCGCCGAAGGAAAGGAATTAGAATTGGAATCAACTCGTCAACCGACGATCATCCACCAAGACCACCAAGAACATCCCTCAGAACCCTTTCAAGATTCATCCCTAGAAGAAGACCCAGCGTCCGAATAGGAAAACCAATTGAAGAAGATGTCGAATTAACCTCTAGTTTTGATAAATCTATTGCTTGATAAAAGTTGCTGCAAGCACCAACTTTTCTTTGAAAAGGGGAGTTGTTATATTGTAATTATGCCTCAATCTACGCAGTCCCTTATCGGGTCACTTTGAGATAACGGCTTCCCATGAATCCAAGACGTAGAATCGCAGAACAGATACTCTTTGTTATTTTAAGTCTGCTGCTGATGAAGCTACTTGGAATATATAAATAGACCCTGCGAGGTCAAATGTAGTTAGTTGATTTTGATATTCCAACCAAGTAGTTGTGATTATTTTGTAATAAAGTTTTGAAAGTATTTGTGTTTTTTAAAAAGATATATTTGAAAGTTCAAATATAACATGTATTTAGGTTTATCAGTTAGTAGGTTAATAAGTGTGTATATTACAGTAATACATGTTATTTGTAAGATGTTTTACAATTACTCTGACATCATCACACTAGGCTTGTAAGTATGTCTTGTGATTTCTGTTGAGTATGACGCCCCTTGTTTAAAGTAAGGTATTAAGTAACGGCAATTATTAGTTGTTTAATGCTATTGTTATTGCTAATCTTAATGCTAATATTCGTGGTAAGGAAGGAAGATTGGACGGAATTTCAAAGGTAGGTTGATCATCAACTTTTTAATTGAAAATATAAAATTGTAATTATGGAGAAAATTTATCGGGGTGTCTCATTATATATGTCTTTGTTTCTTTTTTGGAAATTAATTTTTTTTTTCATTCCTTTGAAATTTTTTGGGAGAGTATTATAGATTTTTGGCCTATAGTGAAAAATTGAATTTTGTGTAACTTTTTTTTTCAATATTCAACTCTAATATGTGAGTTTGTTTCTGATCGAGTGTCTGTTGAGTGTTGTTTAGTGAATTTGTGTTGTTTTTGAAAGATTTTTTTTCAGAATTGATAAGCACAGAGTGAACTGATGTTTAATATTTTGAGGTTTATTAGAAATGATGTTTGTTCCCAAGCAGGGATACAATATTGTATTAGTGATTCTCCAAGTGATGTATATTGTATGGTAAGATTTTTTTTGATATTATGTCACGTAATTCATAAAATTCACGTATAAGGACCCGTAGTTGTTTTGTAACGTAGTTTAAATGTCCTGTCCATTTCAAATGCTGGTCTAGAAAGACGCCAAGGTATTTGATACTACTTGACTTTTCTATAGAATGACTCTGTATTATTACAAGATATGATATGCAGTTTGAGTTTCAAGTGTTCTAGTTAATCTCGAAGTGTAGGAGAAAAATCAACTTTGTTTTTCAAATGTTTAGGGGCAACATGTTGCTATTCAGCCATGCGTGGATTCGTTTAAGATCTCTTTCTACAATTTGTTTTATTTCTTTTCTTTTTTGTCCAGTACAGATTATTGCAGTATCATCTGCGTAACATATGATATGACCTTTCATGCTATTTATTTTAGTTATATTATTAATGTACACAAGGAAAAGTATCGGACCCATTACTGTTCCCTGTGGTACTCCTGTATGCACTTCTTTATCAAGGCTTATTTAATGCCCAATCTTAACTCGCTGTATTCTCCCTGATAGGTAGTTCTTTAATTATTCTAATGCATTACCTCTAACACCATGATCGTCTAGTTTACCTAGTAATAGTTCATGATTAACGGTGCCGAAAGCCTTTGCCAGATCTAGAAAAATTGCAAAGCATTTAGATGATTTGTCTTATGCTTTCACCGTTGTAGTAACGAAATCCATTATGGCGTTTTCGGTAATTGAGTTTTTCACAAATCCAAATTGTTGTTTGGTTATGACATTGTGTTTGGAAAAGAAATTAACAAGTTGTGTTTTAATGATGTATTGCTTGAAGATTTCAGCAATAGTATCACATGTTCTTGTTATAACCTTATCACATTAAAAAGAGGGCTCCCATTTAAAAAAGTTAAAATTTTATTGTTTTTCTCATTCACTTATTGGACACACATTTTTGCTCACCATGGGGATTATTCAGTGGATGTGAAAATGGTGCGTGATCCGCCCAACCTTCAATATTCATGATTCACTCATTGCATATTTTTTTCTGTTTGTTTACATAAAAATTACGTGTGATGTAAAGGCTGCATCTTCACTTTTTTTTAAGAAACTCGAATAACTCAAAAATGGTTCATTTTGGGTGAACGGTATGATACATGGGATGGAATCGAAATCATGAGGAGCATTGAAAAATTAGGTGAAATACAGGGTTCGCTATTGAAAATAACAAATATGACGTCACTTCCGGTGAAACCGGAAACGTCAAATAACGAAAATATTTTAGTTGAATTGTTCAGTAAGTAGTTCTTCACCTATTCTACTAATATTCAGAATTGCGATACTTTCAGTTCTCTGGATAAAGATCGCGTTAACACTACCAATATTTCCAGCACACATATGTAAAGAACTTGGTAAATATTAAATAACACAATGCATACAGTTTTTCGTCCTCTTGTATTAATTCTCTAACTAATAACATCTGGTAATCATGAAAGAATGAAATGAATATAAAGAATTGTTGAAGAGTATGCATCACATTACCGAGAAAATTATTCAACTTCCCCAGAGGTGAGTGATCTGGGAGTCAAATTGATTCGATCTAAATGAAAACTGTATTATGTTTTTTTGGCAATAATACAAAAAAAACTAGAGTTCCAGAATATTCAGCATCACCAATCTGAATGAAAACATCACAGAAGTTAGCCAAATCAAATACTCAGGCATTGACATAGTCTCAGATGGAAAACTCACATCAACTACTTGACAACAAAATGTAGTAAGCTAATTTACAAATTCTACATCGTAAGAGAGATTCTGTGGATCAAACAATTATTATTAGAAACTTTATTCATTAAATATAATCAATATTCATATAAATAATTTGTAGGGTTGAACAAAGTAGAAATCGATAAGTGATCTAACACTCGTTTCGATATTTATGAACAAAATGAAAACGGGTATGGATAAATGAAGATTATCTCAATAAAATTAGAATAAGAAAACACACTACAATAACACAAAGTTATAAAATTAGTATTTAAAATTTAATCGCTTACAAGATATAATTGCATATTGGCTACTAATAAAAGTTTTTAAGAATACACAGTATAAATGGAGTATAGAAGCAAAATCGAGTACTTGGGCGTTACTTGTGGATAACTCAGAACAAAATTTTAAAGTCATCCAGAATTTTATATCAGAGACCATTTACAAAAAAATTGATTGTCAACAAATGCATTGTATTCTACAGAAATATTCAATATTCGGTCATTATATTTCCTAACAATTTTAATATTTTCCTATAAGAGTGGTCATTGTCAGCAAACGTTCAATCATGGTTACAATACACGGGGCACATTGAACCAGCTACTTGATATACCTCTCAACAACAAGAACATTAGTCACCGTTTTGTAACATGTATTCAACTTAAAGCCTATACTCTATTACCTATTGCTATCCGAAAATGGGCTAACCTCAAGAAATTCTCTTCACCCAATAAACTATATATTCATAGTAATTGAAGAAACATCAAAATTGTAAATTTATCATTTATCATTTTACAGCCATAATAACTGCACTGTTAAATGTTGATTCATACAATAACTGTCCATGTTAGTGTATTTTTACTTTGTACCTCATCTTCACTCTTCATCTTTTATAGGCTATATACTGTTCCTTTTCTTTTATTTTTCTTCTTTTTCTTCTATTTTTCTACCCCTAATTTAGGCCAAGCGGTAGATGAAAATAAAATGCTCTTTTCACACAAATTAAAGACGTCAACGGCCTCTACTACTTTTTATGAGATAGTTCGTAAATGAAAAACCCGGTTTTCGCCCCAGCAAAATCGCTTTTTGGATTTTTTACATAAAAAATAGTGGAAATATTTCAAAGATTATTCAAGGAATCGTTTTACAGTCACGGAACTTTAGTAGAAATTCATAAAACCCACAAAACGGTTTTTCATATCATATTCAGATCGGTGCATTTTTCACTGAGAAAATCCTGGAAAACCTCGAAAAAATTCATAATTTTTATTAATCTGAAGGAGGACAAACAATATTTCGGAAACTGATAGATAATAACATGTGGTTCAACTTTGCGTAAGATATTTTCTGTCCGATATGTAGTTTTTGCACAATCGCTTTAAAAACAATTTAAGGGCAAATCTTTCTAAATGCGCCGATTCAAGGGAAATCATCTTATTCGAATTCTTTAACGGTATATGGAGGTAGAGATCAAAATCTACAATTTGTATATATTGGATTTTCGCCAGAGAGGTGGAAAATGTGTTGAAAATGTCACTGAAAGTTACTCTAAATACTTCAAAGTGCACCCGACGTCGCTCGTATTAACTTCAGTTCGACTTCGGGTGACTTCGGATGATTTCGAACGCACTTTGAAACGTTTTGATCATTTCAGTGACATGTTCAACACATTTCCCAACTCGTAGGTGGAAATCCACAATATACAAATTGTAGATATTGATCTCTACTTCCAGATGTCGTTTACAGAATTTGTATACGACGATTTCCCTTAAATCGGCGCATCTTCCAAGATTTTGAATTGTTGATAACGCGATTGTGCAAAAACTACACGTTGGACAGAAAACATCTTGCGTACAGTTGATATTAGTATCTATTAGTTTTCGTAATATTGTTTATAAAGCTTCCGATTTATAAAAATAAAATTGAATTGAAAAATGGTCTCTTTTTCGAGGTTTTCCCGGATAGTCTCAGTGGAAAATGCACCGATCCTGTCTTATGGAAATTCATTTTGTAGGTTTTATATATCTCTACAAGAGTTCCATCGACTGTAAAACGATTCCTTGAATTATCTTTGAGATATTTGCAAAAAACCAAAAAAGTTGTAATTTTTTTCTTTATTTTGTGTTTCAAAAATTCCACGAATTTCATTTTTAGAGTGTGGAAGGAGAAACATGATGATTTGAAATCTCCTAATTTTGCCTTATTATTATTTGTATTAAGTTTTCCATATCTATGTCTAATCTACTGTTATTATTTAATTTTTTTCATTATTGTATTGTATCTAATACTGTTCGTGATTCACGACCCAGCATCAATATTGCAGGATTTATGGAGCAATGGACTAAATTTTTTCTATGGTTCAATAAATACCCACTGATTGAAGGATCTAGTGAGACTTTTCCATACTTCTTATCCATTTATAAGGCATTCATAACTTTTTCAAAATAGGGAAAAGCATTTTCATCCAAACCATTCATTGAAGGGAGATGGTGAAATAGTCCTGATGAATTTCTCATCAGGTTAGTCTTATTTTGTTGACGAAACCATGAATTCAGTCTATCACTGTCCCCAGTGGTACATTCATGAAGACAAGTAGTGGATCATGATATGAATCATTAGTTTTTACTCGCTGAATTCTGTTTGATGAGTAATCTTCGGAAACTTCAACTGACTCAACACCAATATCCCACAACCTCTGATAGAGAATGTCATCATGCATGATTAACGGTAGACAAATGCACTGAAAAGTAAAAAATACTTCGTTTGAATATGTGACGTAGGTTATTTTGTGATTAACAGATGCAAAGTTTTCAGATTTGAATCTACCCACTAACTTTTCAATGTATATAATTATGAATACAAGCTTGAATAAAAATTGTTTTATCCAATTTGATTGCGAATTTTTCAGTTCTCAAATAAAATGTATGGGAGCCGTTATCTTGGATTTTTTAATGTTGAAAATGTAAACATGATATTCGACCTCAAAAATCTTCGCATATCAATTTTCGATAAAATTTTGTCAAAAAAAAATCATAGTATCCGAGCCCGAAAATATCCATATGGCAATTCTGAAAACAATCTGACCATAATCACAAGAGTCGTCTGCCATCTTGGAGCCGCCATATTAAATTAAATGATTTTGACAGAAAATTCATAGTCTCTGACCACGAAAACTCCCACATACCAATTTTGAATCGAATCGGATCATGATCACAAAACTCGTCCGCCATCTTGTAGTCGCCATATTGAATGTAGAGACATCATTTCATTTTTCATATTCCTCTTAGCAAACCCTTTCATTTGATACTCTTAAGCATTAGAGATATTTGGTTCAAAATTCAGTTGCAAGATTTGACCCTCACATACAAACTCTACCAATATGCCAAGTTAAATAAAAGCTTGTAATGTGAAAAAAAGTACAGAGTAAATTTCGTATTAGAACTCGGAATTGATAGTTAGGGAGCCGCCAGTGAAAAACTGCGCCGAACAGCTACACTCATTCCTAGCTCAGGAATGGAAGAACTTACCTCGAAGATACCAAATCCAAAATATTTTTGATTTTGATTAGGGCCCAGCCGAGAAACAAGGGAAAATATTTTGTTAAATTTTAGCCGTCTCTTATATTCCTTCCGTTAAATAAGTTGTTCAGAAAGTGATTAGTTATCATCTGACAAAGCGGAAGTAAATTTGGTTGAGGCTGGGGCTAGAAAAAGATATTTGAACATTCTCCCCCCGAAAGTGTGTCCGGTCAAAAATTAGCCAGTCTCCTAAATTCTCACTTTTTAGTTCATTAGTTTCATTTTGGCCCTCAGATAGCTAAAATCGAGGTGGAAGGAATTTTTTGCAGGGCTGGGTAACAGTAAGGGCAACATGGGTCACTCGAAAAACTCGCGGGACCGGCTATGTTCAACAATTGCAAAAAATGGACTTGGAATGATGATTAAGCTCTGAAACTTTAGATGGCGCTTCTTTAAGTACCAAGAAAAGCAACTTCCCAAGAGGAAGAGTTTTCGTCTATTTTTCACCCCCATCCCTTTCAATGATGGCCCTTTTTATGACTATTTCCTCGACTTTGTAGCATCTGGAAAAAAATTCCCCTATGTATGGATACCCAAACAATTACTCAGTAATCAAGGAGTTTGGTTTCCACCCCTCACATAAAGGTTAATCATAAAAAAAATCCACAAAAATGTGTTTTAGAGCCACCAGGCAAAAATAGACAATTGCCACTTCCTTAGTCGACAGGCACCACTTCCCAATCACAACAATTGGTCACATAGTTTTTCTTTCTCTGTTATACATATATCAAAATCCTATTCGTGGTTAGTGGCAACCCCAATTGATCGTGTTTCAAATTCGAAATATGCGGTTTCCGAGGGGAGCGTAAGTTTCCGTTTTCTGGGATTCGACGTCTAGTATTTTTTTACGATCAACAGAGCACCACCCCCACCCCCCATCTGAGGGTTGGAAATCGAACTCTTTGATCACTGACCAATTGTTTGGGAATCCATGTACACCTTAACATGGCGGAATTTTTTTTTCAGATGCTACAGAGTCGAGGAAATAGTCATAAAATGGACATAAGAGAAAGGGTGGTATGGGGTGAAAACTGGACAAAAACTTCTTCCCTTATAGGGTTGCTTTTCTTGGTCCTTAAGAAGTGCAACCTAAAGTTTCAGAGAGTAATCATCATCCAAGTCCATTTTTCCATGTTTTTAATATAGCCGGTCCCGCGAGTTTTTCCCTTTTCCCCCCCCCCCACCGTGACCTGGCCCTGCTGAAAATTCCTTCCACCACTTTTTCAGCTATCTGAGGGCCAAAATTAAACTAATTAATTAAAAAGTGAGAATATACCACGACCACAACCAAATTCTTTTCTGCTTTGTCAGATGATAACTACTTTTTGAACAACATATCTCAACGGGAGGAATATATAAGACAGCTAAAATTTATCAAAATATTTTCCCTTCTTTTCGGCTGGGCCCTACAAAAAACCGAAACTATTGTGAATTTGGTATCTTCGAGGTAAGTACTTCCATTTCTGAGCTCGGAAGTATAGCTGTGCGGCACATTTTTTCACTGGCGGATCTCTAACTATGATATAGAGTTACAACTCTAAATTTGAGTTATAACTCGAAGTTAAGCCAATTTCAAGTTGTAGCTCGTATTAGTCGTATTTAACACTAATTTCTATTTATAACCAATTGTGAAATATCGTGGGACTTAAGTTGTAGGAAATTCAATTCCTAGTCAGATTGTTTCTAGAATTTGAAATTCGCTCCTTCCAGTGTTGAATTTTAAACCAAAAAAGGTCGTAGTGCCAAATTTCCGCTAAGGCAGCCCAACGCAGAAAACTTCGTCTGAACTAAAACTTTTCACTTTCTAGCGTTTTTTCAGGTGGAATAAATGTAATTACTTCAGTTCAACAATAAAATCGGTTTGTCAAGATCTGATTACGTAGGTAACTATAGTACCCGATCAATCATTAATCAGGTTTGAGGCGATCACAGACCAACAGTACAGGGGTAGAAAATGATAACGATTGTTGTTCATTATAGCAAAGCATTTATAACTAATTGAATGAGTCATTACAATTAGGAGGGGGTAAATTACTTGGGGTCATTACAATTAAGAGAGAATTGTTACGCCGTCATTTCTTGCCTTCGTCCTTCTTCTTCTGGCTCCCAGTTCGTCTCAGTAGATCCTGTAGGCAGAAGAATATTTTTGTATTATTACTGTTTACCAGAAATTACTGTACTACAAATTATGAATTACTATAATTTACCATTCCCAAATCACATGCTGTAGCTGGTTCGTCCTCCTTTAGACCCGGCTCGTTCAGGGGAGTCGTTTACGAAAGCGAGTTCTTGTTCTAGTGTTTCCTCCTCTTCTACAGCTGCTCCCTCTTCTGCCTCCAGATCATCTTCGTCTTCCAACGCACTTCCTCCAGACTGGAGTTCAAAGTACTCGAGGGTACTAATACTAACATCGCAAATAGGAAAAATGAAATAAAAGCATTAATAGATATCAATAATGACTTATTGCCTGTATCAACAAAAAAATCTAATAATTTTTCCTTATACATGCATGGTAAGGACAACTAAAATATATCGACTTTAAGAAAATCATCATTGTATGTTGAAAATGTTTGCGTAAAGGTAAGTTTTTTGCTGCCAGTATTCAACCTATTTGTATCAAACTAGAAAAAATTAGCATGGTAGAAGCAGACACTATTGTCATTGATGAATGTGTAAAATACTAATGCTCCCAAGTGGGACCCTTAAGGTAACGCTTATGTTAGTGTTATTTCAACTGATGTGACGCAACGATAGGAGATTGGTTGTTATCGAGCGGCCCCGGAAAAAAATTATGTAAAAACATGCTCTATTTTGATTTTATTGAAAATTTGAACAGGATGTTCATAAAGTCATCTGCGACTGAAAGTTGGAATTTAGTCGCTATTTACCATCGTACAAGATAACCTCTCTTGGAAGGAATTCATGTTGTGAAGAGAAACAGTCTCAATTGAAAATTGAACCAATACAGGACTCCTCAGGAAGTGGAAGAAACGAAATCGCTGAGGAAATTGTGTACGCTGATTCCCAAAAATCCTAACTAATTCCTCTAATACCCAAGTAATTCCCGAGTAATACCCAAGTAATGCCACTAATACCCAAGTAATGCCACTAATGCCCAACTTATTCCTCTAATACCCGAGTAATACCACTAATGCACCAGTAATACCTGTAATTCCTGAATAATACCCAGTAATGCCTAACAATTCCTAACTAATTTTTATGTAGTTTCTGAGGTTTTTCTCCATAAATCATCGATTGATTCGGTTAGACGTCCGGAATTATATTGTTTCATTTCAATGTATTTCAAGATCCAGGGGTTTTAACCTGACACTAAATCCAATACAAATGATTTTTGGCACACAGTCAGTTCTTGAGAAGTACTTTGAGAAAAAAATGTTCTGCACGCGAGCACCTATGGAAACTGGAAAAAATTCCCGGGAAAGTACGGAAAATCTAAAACTTGGAAAATGCAATATGATATAAAAAAACAACTTTGTAGAACGTAGGAATCTCCATAAAAAAGGTAATCGCATGTTTTTTCGAAAATTTCTTCCTTTGAGAGATAATGCGAGATATAACTGATATTTTCAGATTTCCGCGCGAACAACTCGGGATATAAGATTCACACCGACGCTCGACCAAAATCTTTCTAACTCCCTTGTTTCTGGTGGAAAATTCATAAACTGGCGGTGTCGGTAGAAGTAGTTGTAAGTAATGTAATTTTACCAATTTGTTTTACGTTTTCCTATCGAATTAGCCCGACAAGCTTAGTTTGCTCATCGATTCAGTGGGTCAAATTTGAACAAATCAGATGTAACATTCATTCCCAATTACTCTTCAGCCTAACTGAATCAAGTATTTCGGTACCCGTTGTTTTTAACTACGCTCATTTTTCATTTTACAATCGACGTAAAAATATCAAAGGGAAGATTTCTGCAAAAGCGTACTAGTAATTTTATTGCCAACGGCCTGTACTTTCAGAATATATATCTTAAAACCTCTGATCACAAAGTTTTCATTCATTATTTTGTATTTCGCGGAAATTTCACAAACTTAATAACAGCGGGTACAGAAAAACTTGATTTATTCAGACCCAATATGAATTGGGAATGAATGTTATATTTGATTTGCTCAAATTTGACCTACTGAATCTTTGTGCAAATTCAGCTTGTCGAGCTAATTCGACAGAAAAACGTAAGGAATCAGTAAAATTACATTGTTTATTTATCAAAGATCATTATTTCACCTTCGAATATGAAATACAACCACTTCTACCAACATCCGCCATCTATATACAGTGTCCGGCATGAAGTTCGCAGCATATGGAAAACTTTTTTGTTATTGATTTCTCAAAAAAAATTATTCTTCATGAAAACCTCTGCTTCATCCCAAATCTGAATTATAAATACCAAAATTGAATTTCATACTACCATATTCGAGTGATATTGAAAAACATGCCTTGTTTTCATAAAAAATTTGATCTCATCACTTTTTTTTCACGGTAGAATTAAAAGTCTGGGGAAAATATTGTTCAGAATCGAATGTTGATCCAGAAATTCAAATCATAGCCACCTATGATCAATTTAATTTTTTCACTTGTTTTCCCATTTTCTCCTCATCGCCCTGTACGATATGAGGAACACTATGCTAGATGAATGGCATATTGTTGGATATGACGATATCACCCCCTGAATATCCTCACCTTCCTCGCTTCTATCAGAATATCTCATTTATTGAAATATTTTTGTCATTAAAGTAATCTTCAAAAACTGCTCGTGTACCAAAATCTTTTAAATGTTGAAAAAATAATTCTAAGAGAATGAAAAACGTTGATAATTTGAACAAAAAAAATGTATTTCCCAAAATACTATATACACAAAGTGAAATAGATAATTTGAGCACGAACGTAACACACAAATATACGAACATATATGGAACTAGTAAATAGTGGAAATTTGCAGCAAATCAAAGAGTACTCTTTAAAGTTTGTCCAAGCTTCCGGAAATTTAATAAATTATTTCCATCATAAGGGATAATCTTTGTTGAAAATGTTAGACGCGATGAGTGACACATTGTGCAAGATGAAAATTGATATAAAACAAATGAAATTGGAAAGATATCATAATATTTTTGACAAAATACGTTACGTTTAAAATTGTTATAACAATTTTCTGCTTACCGGTTGAAACCTACTTTCTCGCTTATATGTTTCATAAATAGACTAATACGCCTACAATGGGTTCCCCACCAAAATGTGGTCATGACTACAGTGAGTTCCAAATGTTCGCACCTCATGGAAAATTGTTCTAAAGTGTACGGAGCGGGAGGGACAACAAAATAGGAATTTTCATCAAGTGTAAACTACTCTTATTTATGAGGTTTATCAAAAATGTTCATTTAAAAAACTATAGAATATTGAATGAATATTGAAACCAATATTTAAATTTGGAATGACAGCCATGGCGGTACAGCTTGATCAAAATTCTATTTCTATTATCTTCCCTATACACCGTTTGGAAATTTGAAATTTTGATAAATGAAAAAGAAGTATTTGGCAATGCACCAATTTTTATGAATCAAATAATTTTCTGACAAATCGAAAATAAAAAAGTTTTTCATGTGGTGCTAACTTTCGGAACTCAATGTCTATAGTCATGAACACATTTTGACAGGAAAGCCATTTTAGGCGTATTTATCTATTTATGAAACTTTCTAAAAAGTGTTTTTCCGGAAAGCAGATGGGTTAAGTTTGACCTCTATTCGGCTCTTTGACTAAAATGATATAACAAAAGATGCTATTAAACAAAATATCTGCTCTTTTTGAAATATAGAGTTGTTTATAATATGCTTATTCAGATACCCTTCACATTCACATAACAACTGAATATACTTCCTATGGATGAATTACATTTGATGAGCCTTCAAAACTTTCTATTCAGCTGATATTCCACGTGAATCATTCGTTTTCAGATCAAAGGGCCCAGAACCTATCAACACTGGTGGAGAAAGATTTTTTTCGTCAACGTATATCTATCCAGTAATTTATTCAAATTCGAGATCTACCCAAATGAAGTTCATGCCGGAATTGAATGATCCAGAATAAAATGATCAAAAAACATACATTTTGATAACGAACAGTCGTTACCGACCGATGATGAACCCTTTACTCCCATTAACACCTAACCATGTAGGCTTATTATGGCAAGAACCTGTCAGAAAACAACTACTCCCCTGGCTAAGACCACGACGGGTATTGAATTAAATCTAACAGCTACTTGTGCAACGTTCCTCAAAACATCAGAGGACGCAATTGCAAGTGCCCTCTATGACCAACCAGCAGAATTATGTTTTGATTTGGACGAGGTGACTACCTGCAGACTAGTTTCAAGGTTGTTGCCTCTCATCAGTGCAAGGGCAGGTCAACACAGACAGCAGCACTGAAGCCATCTGTTCCCCGTTCAAACCAATACACACTCCGCTGATTAGTCAATTCTGGTTCACGAGATGAAAGCAGTTTCTAGGCCGCTTCACCTAGCGAGCAGAGGAAGACACTCTGAATCTCTGGGTTGAGAGATTTAATCGAAGAAGACAGAAATCTTTGGGAGATCGTTTGCTAACGAACAGTCGTTACCGACCGATGATGAACCTTTTACTCCCATAAAAACCTAACTATGTAGGCTTATTATGGCAAGAACCTATCAGAAAACAACTACTCCCCTGGCTAAGACCACGACGGGTATTGAATCAAATCTAACAGCTACTTGTGCAACGTTCCTCAAAACATCAGAGGATGCAATTGCAAGTGCCCTCTATGACCAACCAGCAGAATTATGTTTTGATTTGGACGGGGTGACCACCTGCGGACTAGTTTCGAGGTTGTTGCCTCTCATCAGTGCAAGGGCAGGTCAACACAGACAGCACTGAAGCCATCTGTTTCCCGTCCAAACCAATACACACTCCGCTGATTAGTCAATTCTGGTTCACGAGATGAAAGCAGTTTCTAGGCCGCTCCACCTAGCGAGCAGAGGAAGACACTCCGAATCTCCGGGTTGAGAGATTCAATCGAAGAAGACAGAAATCTTTGGGAGATCGTTTGCTAACGAACAGTCGTTACCGACCGATGATGAACCCTTTACTCCCATAAACACCTAACTATGTAGGCTTATTATGGCAAGAACCTGTCAGAAAACAACTACTCCCCTGTCTAAGACCACGACGGGTATTGAATTAAATCTAACAGCTACTTGTGCAACGTTCCTCAAAACATCAGAGGACGCAATTGCAAGTGCCCTCTATGACCAACCAGCATAATTATGTTTTGATTTGGACGGGGTGACCACCTGCAGACTAGTTTCGAGGTTGTTGCCACTCATCAGTGCAAGGGCAGGTCAACACAGACAGCACTGAAGCCATCTGTTCCCCGTCCAAACCAATACACACTCCGCTGATTAGTCAATTCTGGTTAACGAGATGAAAGCAGTTTCTAGGCCGCTCCACCTAGCGAGCAGAGGAAGACACTCCGAATCTCCGGGTTAAGAGATTTAATCGAAGAAGACAGAAATCTTTGGGAGATCGTTTGCTAACGAACAGTCGTTACCGACCGATGATGAACCCTTTACTTCCATAAACACCTAACTATGTGGGCTTATTATGGCAAGAACCTGTCAGAAAACAACTATTCCCCTGGCTAAGACCACGACGGGTATTGAATTAAATCTAACAGCTACTTGTGCAACGTTTCTCAAAACATCAGAGGACGCAATTGCAAGTGCCTTCTATGACCAACCAGCAGAATTATGTTTTTAGCAAACGATCTCCCAAAGATTTCTGTCTTCTTCGATTAAATCTCTCAACCCGGAGATTCGGAGTGTCTTCCTCTGCTTGCTAGGTGGAGCGGCCTAGAAACTGCTTTCATCTCGTGAACCAGAATTGACTAAACAGCGGAGTGTGTATTGGTTTGGACGGGGAACAGATGGCTTCAGTGCTGTCTGTGTTGACCTGCCCTTGCACTGATGAGAGGCAACAACTTCGAAACTAGTCTGCAGGTGGTCACCCCGTCCAAATCAAAACATAATTCTGCTGGTTGGTCATAGAGGGCACTTGCAATTGCGTCCTCTGATGTTTTGAGGAACATTGCACAAGTAGCTGTTAGATTTGATTCAATACCCGTCGTGGTCTTAGCCAGGGGAGTAGTTGTTTTGTGACAGGTTCTTGCCATAATAAGCCTACATAGTTAGGTGTTTATGGGAGTAAAGAGTTCATCATCGGTCGGTAACAACTGTTCGTTAGCAAACGATCTCCCAAAGATTTCTGTCTTCTTCGATACATTTTGATATCTAATTATCTTATTTCTTTTAATCCTGACCTAATCTTAGGTTCCTAGCTAAATAGTATTTTCAAGAGCTTAAAAAAAGCTCATACGTTTTTAGTCTTCATCATTATGTTTTCCACCAATGTTCTCTAATTCCCGAAAAATTTCTCTAATTCCCATGTGATACACGAGTAATACCTACCTCTAATTCCCAAGTAATTCCAGAGTAATACCCAAGTTATGCCACTAATGCCCAACTAATACCACTAATTCCCGTGTAATGCCCACTAACACCTAAAAAATTTCAAGTAATACCACTAATTCCCAACTAATTCCTAACTAATGCCACTAATACCCAAGGCATGAACACCAAAATTCCCCAGCGGTTTTCTCCTTGGAAAGAACCTACGATAAAATTGAAGTTACTTTTTTGTAATATCTAACAGAAAACAACTACTTCCCTGGCTAAAGCCACGCCGGATATTGATCTACATCTGATAGATATTGAGAAAGACCCTATATAACTTGAGAGAAAAAATCTGAAAGTGAAAATTTGCATTTTCATTCAGATAGTTGATTATTCATTAAATGTCCAGTTTCCAATGGAAATTCTCATCTATAAATGAGATGAGGGAGAATGTTATTCAGAAGTATCACTCACAGAAAACCGCTCAGTTCATTGATGCGTGAAATGCATCGCTAGGCCTCCAATACATTTTGGTCGAAAAAATTGGAGGCCTAGCTGAAAATGTTTTGTATACGAGAACCATCATCGTTTACAACTACTGGGAATCTCAGAATCAGGTAAGGTCACTTGCTATACAGACGGAGGATACGATGTCCGTTTTGGTCACCCTTTATACTCAAATTTTGGTTAGACATTTCAATTGGAATTTTCTTCTTCACGTAAAATCAAATATGCTTGATATTGGATTGAATATTTCCCTCGGATACTCTTTGTTATCAATATTATATTTGCCTTTTAACTTGTTTACGTAAATTTGAGATACTTATACATAATCCGCTTGATTATATTAGGATGGAACTTTTTTCACTTTTTGTGCTATTTTGATTTCTGATTTACTAAAACGCATGCTTGAGAAATACTTGCAAGTTTTCGGTTGATAAATTTGGATCGTATGTTCTCTGAAATAAGCTTGTCCAATTCAGCATAAAAAATGTCCACACACTGCTCAATGCAAAATTATAATCACTGAATTAATAAACCCAGTTGATATTCATGAGTTTTTCGTTGATCAAGTTGTAGTTGGCCTTGTGAAACGGCAGCAGATTGTGAACTGATAATTTTTAAAGCTGATGTGTTATCTATTTAAAAGTATCCTGACATGACTTCAAACATTATGGACGGCCATTTTGATCAGTTACTCGACTCCCTTTGCCATGAAAAATATTAACTGATGGATATTTTTTATCGTTGTCGAAGAGCAGTTTAGGAACTACCATTTGACAAGAATCAAGCAAAATGAAATATTCATCCGTTCAAGCGTTAATAGTATGGACAGACTGTGTACAAGCAGAGAACATATTGCGATATTTCCAGAAAAAGTTGTCAAGAAAGGTAGTAATATATCAACTAAAATTAGAAAATTGAATTAGAAACAACGATAACATATTTTTGCCCAAACATCTATGAAAAATCAACCTGAAAATCACACTTTCTCTTGGAATAATTTCCCAAAAAGAAATATCAGCAAATGTACCTGTCACAAAATTACAAGATATTTCATTTTGCTTTCTCTTTCAGCCGATGTATAAACAACTTGAAAAAGCTGATGCCTTATGCAAAGAATGCAAGTATGACAAAGCTTCGAAATTGTATATTGAAGTTCTGAGTAACTTATACAAATATGCTCATTTTGGAAATAAATCCACCAGTTATTTTGAGCAATATTTCTCATCACAGGTTTGATTTCATTGATGTCAGTTGAAAAATAACAATTATATTTTTTTCTTTGGTTCTTATATGTATAGTGTTTGTCTTGTAGAAAAAAGTTTTGATAGATATTGTTCTGCCGTTTTTGAGTTGAGTTCTCATAGTTCTTGTAATTGAATTGGAGTATCCCTCGATGAATATTTATCTTGTGTTACAAAATGAATGAAAAATAAGGTTACAAATGAGGTGAATCTGTTAGCACAATAAGTGCGATCTTGTGAAGTCTTTTCAATAAAAATTATATGAATTACGAGTTTTTCTTGTTTTCATCGTTCATCAAAATGTATCAATGGTTCATTGGGTTTAACAAAATCGCCACCCTGAACAAAATGGAGTGAACTCATTGGTAGCAAACAATCAAGGATATCTTATTCAAATATCTCAAAACTAGACACTTGATAATTCATATTTAATATCGTATAACTGATGTGAACAGAAATTCGAAGATCAATTATTTACAGCTTGCTTTACTTCAACTATGGACACTTTCTTAAGTTTCTTGTTTGGGGTCAAGTGGTAGGTATTGAGTTACCAAGGTGAGAACAGTGAAGTTCTTGCCCAAAACAAACAGATACAGTCCAACACTAGGTAGGTAAACCAGCAGCCAGCAGAAATCAATTTCAACTACACACAGCCTAGTTCTGAGCATCCTATTGGAACATTTGTGTATTCGAAATAGAAGATCATACTACACTTATCAAGCCGAAAACAATAAACTTGCTGTCCAATGCCCTGAAACACAGAAAAGTAGAATTGAGGGTCCCAACGTCCAAGTATAATAGACAGTCAGCGAAGGAAGTTTTAGATGGACTTTCAATCAGAATTCAACTTCAACTACACACAGCCTAGTTCTGAGCATCCTATTGGAACATTTGTGTATTAGAAATAGAAGATCATACTACACTTATCAAGCCGAAAACAATAAACTTTCTGTCTAAAGCCCTGAAACAAAGAAAAGTAAAATTTGAGGGTCCCAACGTCCAAGTATAATCAGTCAGCGAAGGAAGTTTTAGATGGACTTTCAATCATGAAATCATGCTTGTTTAGGAATAGTAGGAAAAAGGGTTGAATTATAGGTTCAAATAACTTTCTACAGTGTATAAGAAACAAATTCAGCGTTAGAAAAGAATGTCATTTGAAGGTGCAAGTTCTTCGATACAATGTACTTCTCTTTTAATACTTACCTATACTATTACTTACTATACGATTTATGATTATTAGAGTTTGGTAACCAAGGAGAGAGTTAGATTTCTCATTTGCCATGCCCTAAAAGCCAGAAATAGTAAATTTGAAGAGAAAAGTTATAGAAGCTTCAGCTGTGAAGTATCAAGTTTTTGGTGAAATCTTCATAATTGGAATGCTGCTAGCAGAGACAAACCTGATCTAAATATCAGAACAGTAATGGTAGAGTATGTCTATACCAGCTGCATAGCCTCCATCCACATAAATATAACAAACTCTTGATTTTTCAGTATACTAACTACTGAAACAAAGGGCGACCGTCTACAGCGGGGAGTTCGAGTCGGACATTCAAACCACAACCATCTCGCTGGAGGAGCCTACTTGCAGTCCTGTTGTCCTGTATGTTGCAGTCACCTCCAGAAAATACAGGTCGTTCAGAAATCGGAACAAGTTTTTCCAAAGGACAAGTTTTTCCAGCCATTTCATGTAATTGTTCTCCACTAGTTCAAAGGAGACAGATCTTTGATAATAGAGATTACCTGTATAGGAAAAACAATCCAAGTTAAATTTGTCTTGGCCTATCATTGCATGTTGGATTCTTTCATCCAGATCTTCCTTGCTAGATGACGGAACCGAGTATAATATGTACATTATTCCGTGATGTTGCTTCCTGAAGTACATCTACCTGGTCGTAGTGGTGTAAACGTACTAGAGGCCAGTTCACGCGAGGGTCGAACATTATCTTGACAAAGATAATGTTTTAGACAAACTAGTTTGGAGATAGCTTGTCAGCTAGATATTTCGTCCTATTAATATTTAATGGATTAGCTGTATTCAATAGTGGCAGTATAGATCAGAGTTAGAGAAATGATGATTGGAATTATGAATTTCAATCGATTTAAAGCAGAGTGGAATGGGAGAGTTTCGTCTGAGTTGCCAACCTACTTTTTTCTTGAAAACCTCTATCGCTTCAGCTGCCCTATTTTTATGAAAAGTAAAAATATATACACAACAAAAAATATTAGTTTTGGTCGTGATTCAATTTTTCAGAAAAAATCTAAAAATAGAATTTAGTTTTTTTCTGTTTGTTCTGTTGGTTGCGTAAAATCACTACTAGTGATAGGCTAGAGAACTGTAAATAATAATTTTTACAAAATTTTTACTTTGATAAAAATTCCTAGATGTTCGTTTAAAAATTGTAATAGTGATTCCAGATTTAGTAAAAATAATTAACTGAGATTCTATCCATTCTCAAAAATTAAGAGAAACCCTGTAAAATGTCTACGGTGGATAGAACTTTGTGGAAGTGAAAAGTTGAATTTCAACAATATTACAAGAAATACGTAAAAATGGAATGAACATTTCTGTGGAAAGTTCACTAAAGACTGAGTTTGGATACCTAGAACTTGAAGTGTTGATGAAGGTAGTGAACACATACCCGAGGTTATTGAAATTGACCCTTATTTCAAAAGAAACTTTGGAAATTCATTCACAAACAGATGGATGGCCTCATATTATATTTCTGTATGGGAATTTGACGAAAAACGGATAAAATTTCAAATACATTACTGGCCTTAGACTGTTACTCTCTGGATGAAAGTGTAATGAATAAAATGATATATCTAGATAAAAATTATGAGAGACACATCAAACAACGCTTGACAAATGAAGATTGTTTGTGATTGACATTAGCCAGAATGAGAAGGGGAAACACTTTGAATGACCTTTCAATGTTTTAATTCACGAGCAAAGCAAAATGATATTTCTCAAATACTTATTTTATACTTGGAGACGGTTCATATACTACCAAATTATTTATGTTAGAGGTGATATGTTCAGCAGAGGAAGACATAATATATTTCAAGAGTGCCAATTTGTTTTAGAAAATTTTAGAAAAATATCACATTGGTAATTGACGCTACAAAAATAAGTTTAAAAATGCCTAGTAACTTCTATCAGCAAGCAAGCACATTTTTGAGTTACAAACACTTTAATACAACAAAGTTTTTGAAAGAAATTTGTCGAAATGGTGGTGAAGGATATGAAGGAGCAATTGCTAATGAGAAATTGTTCTAGTGCAGATTAAATGTATTGATACAAGAAGGTGATGTCATTTTAGCTGGTCGAGGATTCATTATTGAAGATATTGCAAATGAAATGAAATCGAGGTATTCATACCCCTATTTCTGAAAAACCGAAAAAGGCTGACTTTTGAAGAAGAAAGACTAACAAAAAAAATAGCAACATCATGAGTTCATGTTGAAAGGGCAATCAGACGTATAAAATCAAACAGGATTTTGTCTACACAGTGTCCAGTTTTGTTGCTTTCAATGGTATCAAATATTTTCACGATTGTAAGTTCGTTAGTTAACTTTGAGGAGTGTTCAGTTCCATAAGTAGTAGTGGGTAGAATCAGTATTTGTTGATTGTGAGAGCTATTTTTGCTAATAAAGATCGACACATGTATTTTCGGTTTAGTCTTAACTAGTCAGCTACCATTCCTCTTGGAAACGGGAATTGTACAGAAATTAATAAATGCGATTGTCAAAGCGAGTTTTCTCTTTGATTTATGATCTTTGAAGCGAAAATAAAGGCTTTTCGAAGTACACAATACGATTATATAGTCCAATTGAACCTAAAGTTCATAAACAACACGGAGAATCAAAAGTTCTCAATATTTTTGGTCCCATCGAGACGATTGAAGTAGCCCCAACGTGTGCAGAATTCTAA
Organism: Chrysolina oricalcia; assembly: GCA_944452925.2. NCBI lineage: Eukaryota > Metazoa > Arthropoda > Insecta > Coleoptera > Chrysomelidae > Chrysolina > Chrysolina oricalcia. Next base: position 32,483,622 of record OX101809.2, on the reverse strand, counting down.
GAAACAAGGAGTACCACTAGAAAGTTAGTTTCCTTCCTTCCTTTCCTGTCATTTCCTTATAATCCTTCCTTGAATTGGTTCAATCAGTAATGTCAGATCTGTCAGAATTGAAGTTTAGCCGAAAATTGATAGAGTCTAATTTAACCAGGGTGAAAACTTTTTGCAATAAAATCAATTTTGAATCAATTGATCAGAGAGTATGTAACGAAATAAAGTCTAGACTGGTTAAGTTAGAACCTCTTTTAAAAGAATTCAATGTAGTTCAACAGAAAATTTAATTCACCTCTGAGTCGCAAGAAATTGACGATGAAGAACGAGAAAATTTTGAATCTAACTTTCACGCTTTGAAAGCGTTATTATAAAGAGCAATTCAATTCAGATGCCATACATCATGATAAAAATACAGAAATTTCTGAATTCTCATCCACAAGTAACATTCCTAACCACAATGCCAACAAATCGGTGCGCAAATCACTTGAAAAATGTGAAGTCGATGTCAGTAGAGTTTGCGAAATGGTAGGAAACAACAATTATCATTCGAATAATTTTGCTGTTTCTTCCAATCAATTCAATAATGCGAATTTTGCAATTTTGCAATGAATATTCCAGTAGTTGGTGGCCAGCCAAATAAGTGGGTTGAATTCAGAGATGCCTTCAAAGCAATGATAGGTGAGAATACTGCATTGTCAAATTTACAGAAACTCTTTTATCTCAGGTCTTTTTTGGTGGGGAAGACCCTAGAAATAATTGAGTCAATTCCAATAACTTTTTCCAACTATTCAGTTGCATGGTGTGCTCTCGAAGAGCCTTTATTTTCGCTTCAAAGTACATAAATCAAAGAGAAAACTCGTTTTGACAATCGCATTCATTAATTTCTGTACAATTCTCGTTTCCGTCGTTACCACTCCAAATTTGAGCAATAGTCCAGCAGTATTAGGAATATAGACGATCTAACACATCTATATATGTATTTAGAGGAAAATGTATTGAGTATATCGCTCAAATTGTGGTGCTTTCTGAAATGTTGGTCAACGTCAGTACGGTGAAGCCAAGTTCAAAGATATGCACCACTTTGTTGCGAAATCAGAAACAGAAAACCGCACATTTGTGGCTTCTGTTAGAAGACAAGGCAACAACTTACATCGCCACAGAGGCAGTTACAATATTACCAGAACACGATCACAATTAGTGACAATCACAAACCTCATTACCAGAATCCACAAATGTCTCTTCGCAACCAAGTATTGTTGCTCTACAATTTGAACCTTATCCACAATATAATTTTCTCTTTATATATCCATGTTTTTATGAGTACCTAACTGAAGATCCCTATAAATCGAACATGTCGCACAAAATTCCCTAGATTTCCCTAGAAAAATGGTTTTGTCCATAAAATAATTATTTGAGACATTTTGACCAAAAAAAGATGTAATTGGTGCAGTGTTCATTTCTGTACAAGAAGTTATAGGAATTTCTACAATTGAAGCAATATAGGTTTTTCGAAAAAAATCTAGGCGCAACTTGAACGAAACTCTCCCATTGGCTGGACTCGAATATAGTAACAACTGAGAGTATTTTCTCATCACAATCTGCTCAATTAGAAAGTGGTTGAACTAAGTGGGTTTCCTTGCCCCGATATTGTCACCTGTCTATGGCAGCGATCCCAGCTCGAGGATTCGATTAATAAATCTAATAACTTTCAAATCTTCAGTCACTCGGCTGAGGATGGTGACAGTTGACCTTCGAAGGGTGTAATCTAAAATAGTCTTGGCTGGTCATGGATATGGAAAACTCTTGGTTTGGGTGATGTAAATACGCTGGATGCCTACTTCCGCAGTTAGCGGTTAATAGTGATGACCAATTTGAAGAAAGTGCTCTGGAGTTTGCATTGTGGATATCTTTATCATTCTGACTTTCATCAATTAAATAAAAGCCGAGACCAGTTTCGGATAGGTCGTGAGGCCCATCATGAATTATTTTCAGAACTATAGTACCCTACGAAATAACTCCTTTACGCCCAGTGCCGTCAATTTTGAGCGGTGCAGGTGAGTACGCAGGTAAAATAAACTTTCCTTCGAGGGAAAAGGTTTTTCGACAAAAGATTCTTGTACGGTATTTCTCCAGATGATGAATTATATTCATGAATTATATTAAAAATTATAGTACCATGAGGGAAGATATTTCTCGACAAATGATTGTTGTAGGGCATGATAGATCATTGAAAAATAATCAAGTAGGACCTACTGCCTTACCAAAAAATGGTACTGATAGCCACGAAAAGAAATGTATTTTCCGCAAATTTTTGTCCGCAATTCAGATGATTTATAAGAATACGGCATTTGTATGATTGAATTTTTATAACGACGTAGATTCAGTTTATAGCAATGTCATACTCATTTGCCGGTACAGGGGCGAGAAGTCCCTCACGCAAATTCCTACTGAGACCTGTATAGTTCAAGATCATTGCAAAATGTACGGCATCGATTCCACAATATATTCAATACATAAAATGATTTTTAGAAATTATGCCGTCTAAAAGTTATAGTTGAAATTACATAAATAAAAAATAACCTGCATTTGGGTGTTGAATCTTATATTGTTCAAAGAAAGATCATAAATTCTTTACGTCAACCGATTTACAGACAGAACGTGGCTAAATAGTATTGTTTTACGTAATACCCAACCATAATAAATGAAACGAAATTTATATTTTTTGAATTGCACTGTGATTTATTAGAGAAGTAATTTTCAGAATATTATGGCCTTTTCAAACACCTTAAATGAAAAAAATCTGATGCCGTACGTTTTCAACTTGACGGCATTCACAAAACTTCATTGGCAATATAAAATAATAATTGAAAATTACAATGCCGTTCATATCATCAGATGGGACAAACGATAGGATACTCTGAAAACGTGTAACTCAAAAATTCGAGCAGCTTCTTCTTACTTAAGTTGTACTTTTTCCTACTGTGCATTACAATCTTTATATTTCACGTTTGTTACTTCGTAATTTCTTTTAAAAAACCCAATTTTCAAATCCCAATCTGAACAAGAATTTTCCTATAGTTTATAATAAATAATACAAAGATTTATGGTATTAGCGAATAATGTGAGTTAACCCAAAATTATTCTGAGAATACTCCAAAGAACCTTTCATAATTTTTGTGAACTTATACAAACATTTATTACTGCAAATAAAATTAACTTTTTATCAATTATAATCGGCGAGAACCCGAAATTTCAAAAATATTTTTAATATATTCTGCAGCTTGTGAAGACTCTATGGCAATTTTCCCTTTTTTTGGTACATTTTCCAATCTCAAAAAAATATTCAAAGTCGACAAAATTCAAATGGCCTCTTTCTCGCGCCATTGCCAATTGTAGTGACGTACTCTTCCGAGAATCCCGAGCAACCAATAGCATTGCCGTTTCATATCACAATCAACCCAATCAGAATACGCCTTTTCGCTGATTGGACTCGGAAGAGAACGTCACAAAGAGCGCCAAAATTAGTAGATTTGAAATTTGCTGATTTTCAGAAATGAATGGGAATGGCTGTAATCGAAAATTAATTCCAAAAATCTTGTCATTATTCATTCATTCATTATTTCTGAATGTAAAGATATTTCGGAAAAATCCTCGGACACGTCGATTTTATTTTCCGATGGGCCAATTTTTGAACCCCACCCAAAATATATAGGGTTATCCGCAATTGAGTAAAAATGACTTTGGTGATATTTTCAAATTGGAAACCCAGTATATGTTCCCATATTTGGTTAGGGATCGTCATTACGAATCCAGTGATACCAAGTTTGATGGGATTATGTAAAACGGCTGCGGAGATATGGCCAAAAAACTTCTCCATATACCCAATGAGTGCAACAGAGACTTTTAACCTTCTGAATCGTGTGGTGTCTCGCAGTCATACTCATTAGACATACGAGGAAGTTTTTTGGCCATATCTCCGCAGCCGTTTAACATAATCCCATCAAACTTGGTATCACTGGATTCGTAATGACGATCCCTAACCAAACATGGAAAAATATACTGGGTGTCCAATTTAAAAATATCACCAAAGTCATTTTTACTCAGTTGCGAATAACTCTATATATTTTGGGTGGGGTTCAAAAATTGGATCGGAAAAGAAAATCGACCTATCCGAGGATTTTTCCGAAATATCTTTACAATCAGAAATAATGAATTTATTCCTTACTTTATGTACAGATTATGTCCCAGATCCAGTAAGGATAAGAGTAGGTCATTGGATACTTCAGGGAAACCCTTATTAAATCGGAACGTTGTCGAAGCAGTAGAACACTTCTATAAATACGTTTACGGATAAATATTCCTGTTGAAGACCGACCACGCAGCCCTTGAATGGCTTCTACAGTTTAAAAACCCCGAGGGCCAAGTAGCACGTTGGATCAAACACTTCAAAAATTCGACTTCGAGATCGAACATCGAGCAGGAAGTAGCCACAAGAACGCAGATGCCCTGTCCAGGAGACAGAAGACTTCTCCCACTGTCGTCGAGCAGAGGAGAAGTAGGCAGCGATTTGTAGAACCACGGTATTTTACAACAACTGGAATAACAACGAGGTCCAGATCTTGGTTTAATCATCGGCTGGAAAAAGAGTAATCGAAGACGGTCACGGCAGGAAATCGCAAGTTATTCACTAGCTGTTAAATCCCACTGGTCCCAATTCCTCACCCTAGACATTGTGGTTCTGAAGCGTGTGTTGGAGTCCAAAAACGATGGGAAATACAGAAGCCAGATCGTGGTACCCCAGAACAGTTATTGTTTCAGATGGTCTCAGTGCCTGATTGAATTGAGTAAGGTTTGTGTCATCCATTGTTCCATTTTTTGATTTACTTTGTTGTATACTCTTTCTTTTGTTTGTGTACAAGTTGCAATTTTTCTAATAATATATTAGAAATTATAGTGAAGGTTGAATTCGGATCATCACATTGATAAACTGCTAGCCACTTTTATTTTCTTGTTTCAAATTGTTTTTCAGTTTTTGTTGATTTGAATAGGTATAAGATGAATCGTTTGAAGTTGTGTGTTGTATCTCAACGTTCATATCTATCGATAACAGTACTGTATAATGATCAGCGAGATCCGTTCTGAAAATAAATGAATTGAATTTCAGTTCTCTTAGCAGTTTTTTGTTCGGAAAATTGTTGAACATGTGATCGAAGTATTTAAAATATTACTATCACCTATAGCTATTTTCACATCCATTGGCAACATTGTTTAATTGTCTTTCACAGATAAAGTGAGACACAATGTAACTTATATAATCGTGATTTCTCGAATTTGGAAGTTCTACCTTCTTTTGTTTTTGAATATTCAGAAACCTTCTTAGAATTCCAGAGAAACACAATCATTCGTTCCATTTTTTCATTCCTGATCTATGATTTTCTCAACGTAGTCTAGAATTGTCTGGTTGTTATAGAACTTAGATTTCACTATATAAATAACCCGATCTTGAGATTCGGGACAGTTGAAGTATTGTTAACAGAACAGTTCATGGATTGTTTTTTGTTTGAACAACAGTTGAAGTTAGCTGATCAAGTCATCGAATTAATGGAAGTGTGCTAGCGGATATAGCTGTGAAGTTAATTTTTGGTCTTAGGTGATAAATTCAAGAACCCAGACAAAAAATATCAATTTAGTATAAGTAGTGATAAATTTTGTTTTCAAATGTTGTGGCTCCCTTGAAATGGAAAGTCCTGTAATGTTTAGAGGACGTTGTGACAGCCGAGAAAAAGGAAATAGGAATTGGTGTTCTTCTTGAATTTCTGCAGGGTGTATGTTTCAGAGAACACTAACATTTATAGGTGGAATGTCGGAGACAATGCAGCGCAAAATGAGAATATAAGTTTTGTAGTACTAAACTTCTACTTTTGAAATTTGTTTGAGAAATTGAAATCGGATTATCACTAGAAAATCCAGGCACGTTGCAAGATTGCAAAAATAATTAAAATAGCAATTGTACCAAAACTAACTGTCCGACTGCACCTGTTTTGTGCGCACATATATAAAGGACACGTGATTCAATACTTTCACAAGTATGGTCAACTTGAAAAATGGCGGAGTTATGAATTTAATAAAAAAAATCGCAAAATTTTCAGGTTTTGACAATTTTTCTCCGTTACTAATGATCTGATCGGGTCGTTAAACATCTCGTTTCATTCGTATTTCAATTTTCTACAATGTTTTGCTTTGGAGGAACCATATTGTTTCATTAGTTTTCATTTCATAAGCAAAACAATAAAAAACACGATTGTGGTATTTAAAGGTCTATAACAAATGAGTAAATAACAGTTGTGGGTCCAATACATCACAGAATTTAACGATGGATTGTCTTCCATGTGATGGCACAGTCGGTTTTCTACTAGTATTTTTGTTACGGAAAAATCCTCCATTGTTAAGCCTACTAGCGTTTTTCATTTTCAGGAGTTCTTTTATGCACAGAAACACGACTTGATTGATTCGAATATTGTTCTTTTTGGCACCAGTCATGTGTCATTGAACTGAATCAGTAGTTACACTATTCAAGTTATTTTACGACAAATCTAATGTAAATCATATAATATCCAAATATAAATTTTATTTAGTTTCTTATTCCTGATAGGTAATCATACATGACTTCAAAAAAAGTTTACCACGGCGATCCAGAAGGAGATATTTTGTCTGTCCGTCTGTCTGCCTGTAGCTCTGTCGTGGCATGTTGAAACGCTGGCGTTTCCAAACCCCTGGAGATGTCGTTTTGAAACATTTCATTAACTCGATTACAACATTTGTCAGTTTTTTTTCGTGATGAGAAAATCCGGAAAAATTTTAAGGAGGTTTTCCGTTTTTTTTTGTTTCTTCTTTCTTCGATACAAGTTCAGGAATTGATTTGATCCTTTCCGTATTTTTTGAAGATATACTTCAATGTGTCTTATAGAAGTGTATAGATTTTGAAGAAGATCGGAAAATAGTAACATAGGTTTTTCATGCGAATCTTTGAAAAACTTCGATTTAAAAAAAATCAAAATACGCCGAGCCGTTCATTTAAACTAAATTTCAAAAAATGTGACGGTTAGAGCTCGAATAGACGAACAAATTCTGATCCAACTGTTTTTCACAAAAATGATCGAAAAACTGGAAAAACTTGAAAAATCTGAAAATTGTAATTTGCACTTTGGAAAATATGAAATATATCGGAAACACTCTATATTTTCACAATTTACCAAGACATATTTTTGAACGCCTTTAGAAAATATAAAAAAACGTGTATTCATTTTTCCTGGAGAATCAATAGTCAAAAGTATTTTTTTGAAATGGAAAATTGAGATATTGACCGTACTGATGAAATAAATGAAAATCCAGAAATTGCTACGTGTACTTCTTCAAAAGCCACATCGGTATTTCCCAACCCCTTTTCTCCAACTCTATTGAAAATTGGAAATATGTTGAAAAAAATTGTACTTTGTCTCTAAAATCACCAAAAAGGAAATGATATATCGAAAAAAATTATGAACACAGTTTTATAGCATTGGCACAAGTCTACAAAAACTTACAAAGGAATGATTTCATCACATAAGAAAAAAATTAAGTTAGTCACTAGACCTGATGAAATTTGCAATTTATGGTACAAAAATCACGAAAACTTAGGTTTTCCCCACTCGTCCCAAAACCCGGCTTCGCGCCCGGGTTGATGACCATTTCCCCTTCCTTCCCTCTCTCCCCAAGAATTGTGATAATTTTTCCAAGATATCGAGAAAATGTGTCAACAGTTTGTCCTCAATCAGACCTACAAAATGTTCTCATGAATTTTTTTCATATCTTGAAAAGAAAAACTGAGACTTTTTTGTGGACGTTTTTTACCGACACATCGAAAAAATTTATATGAACGTTTTGATTGTCCTGAAACATGTATAATACCAATAAAAATTCAAAGATGGCGACAAATTTTCAAATTTCACAAGATACCTTTATTGATCGCCTTCTGAAAACCTACAAAAAATGTGAATGATTTTTTTCCGTAATATCAATAACAAAAGTTAGGAATTTTTTTTAAATATTCAAAAATGAACGAAAAATTGATTTTTTTCATCAAACCACCAAAAACTCAAAGATGGCGACATATTTTCAACTTTCACAAAAAGCCTTTTTTTAAATCTACAGAAAATGTAAATAAGTAGCAACTGAAAAAAATTTACAATTTTTTTCTAAAAACACCAAAATCTCGAAAACCAAACGAGATATTGAAAAAATGTATATAGACAGTTTCATTATGCTTGAAAAGATCTACAAAAATTCGAATGAAAGTTTTTCATATCTTGAAAAAACGGTTTTTTGTAGGTTATCCCCAAAAAAGTGGAAAGATCACTCATAACTTTTTTCCCATTGGTGAAACATGACTTCTGTGAACTGGTTGAATACGTATTCTCAATAGAAATCCAACGGTAGAAACCAAATCTCTCTAGCTTTTATAGTTCTCGAGATAGCAATTTTTTGGTATTTTGGGCCGGTCATTGGTCCTACGTTACAGCTCCTTTCCTAATTGGTGAAACATGATGTTTATACACTGGTTGAATGCGTTATTTCTTTTTCAAGTCCCGCATTAGTCATAGTATTCAATTTATTGGTGCCCAATTATAGTTTTAATCGGATTGAATGATAAACAAGAGGAACTAACGAATTCCTCTTGAAGTCATGTGTTCAGATTATTGATGACCATCAATCATGGTTTCAATCATGCCCAACGATAGATTTAGAATTTTGTGGACAGGTACCATAAGTACCAGTTTCTAGGCCCTTCAACTCCCAACCTTTTCGCGAATCCATGCCCTCACTCGCATTCAAATTATTGGTGCTAGTTTTAAACGGATGCAATGATGAATAAGAGATAACCAGCCGACGAATTCTTCTTAAAGTAGTGTACTCTTATTATTGCTGTTGAATATTATTTTAAACGCATTGAAGTAAGAAAATTCCAACAACTTCTAGGCCCTTCTGCTTCCGAGCCCTTCAACTTCCGAGTCCTCTAACTTCCGAGCCCTTCAACTACCGAGCCCTTCAACTTCCGAGGTCTTTAATTTCACCCAACTTTCGAGATTTTCGCGGATCCGAGCACTCACTTGTTAGTTTTCTTTTTTAAGTGAAACCTCTGAATCTCATTGGCGTTTCTGTCTCATGCCCCATTTCTACATTAGGAGTGATGGAATTCCCCACCCAAACGATCTACTGCTTGTGATGCCATGACTGTTAAATACATCCAGTGTCCAGCTGCAAGCATGTGCATGCTCAGCAGTTATTATATATTTTATCAGTTCCAATAGCTAATCAGTGAATTTGCTTTAGTTGTGTTTCGTGAAGTTGTAAATTATCGAAGTGAGCTATCGTATAACATTCATAATACTTCCGTGGTGAATTAGCATCCTGAGCAGTAGAAGAAAAAGGGCGTAAAATGGAACAAAACGTTCTTGTTACGCAGGTGTTGGAGGAAATGGAAAGAATTGTCGAATCAGGGGCAGATGAAGACACAGTAATAAAATTGGCATACAAAGCATTTCTCAAACGCGAATTTGATTTCAATAATGGTGATTCTAAGAACTTTGACATTGCTGAGGTGAACAAACTTATAGGAAATTCTTATTTTCAAAAAAAATCGATTAAGGAGGCCCTAATCCATTACAACGCCGGAATAATTAAATGTCCTCAGGAAACAGGTGAGTGAATCTTAACTGAACGATAACTGTTTCAATTTGGCACAGAGTTCTGAATAGTATTTGAACAGCAGTTCATAAAAAAACTGAACTGACTCTCACCAGATGTGAGCTATTAGAAAAGGTCGTACCATTATTTTATCCTTCAGAGTAATCCAAAATCTTAACAGATGATCTAGAAGGAAAAATTTAAGTTCTTTTTCCCAAATGAAACTCACTTTATCTGGTGTCAAAAGTTTCTCTAGACAAGCCATAGTTTCCAGAGTTCCAAGGCTATGTGATTTAAACTTGGCATAGTTATTGGTTTCAAGAAATGTAATTTTTATCAATATTTCATACTCCTCTATCACTTCTGATTTCCTTAGAAACGACCCCAACTTGGGAATTCCAAATGAAACACCCTGTACATTTTCACTTTTTTGGAATCTAGGGACGATTAAGAAAAAAAACATGTTTGCAGCTAAAGTGCGTTGGACGCACATCAACCAACGTGATGGACATCAACGATAAGTAACACCTAGTAGTCCACAACACCTAGTAGTCCGCAAAGACCGCCATATACTGGCTGTGTTTCTGTTTCTTCTTTGTTTTTTAGGTTTCATATATACCTAAGAAAAAAAACACGATATCAAAATTCATGAAAATTTTCTGGGTGCATTGAGTTACCAATTCGAAAAATTCCTGAGATTTTGAAAACAATCTGTCCAATGGTTTTCGAGCAAAAAAAATAACGTAATTTTTAGATGTTTTTTTAGGTTTACTCAGAAAGTGTTCGACAGATCGCATTTCAAGTCTCATAAAATATTAATTCTATTGTAACAAGCAACACTTGTACTTGTCTCATTTGCTCCTACACACAGTTTTTTTATAAAGGTGAAAAATTTATAAAAACTAGCTGCAAAATTAATACAAATCAGACGAATCGCATTTTTTCAATAAATTTTGTGAGATTGAACATGTAGAAACCATTTCTAACACTTTTCAAACACTTTCAAGTCCTAACACTGATTTTTGAAACTTTCGACCTAAAAAAACTTTATTACTGCAGTAAGTGCTGCCTCTGCTGGAAAGAAATGAATATAAATTGTAGTTGTGCTGCTGTCCACACGTTTCGCACTAGTTTAGTGTTTCGCTACCATTCAGTGAATACAATGTTGCCAATATTTCTGAACAAAGACAACCGATGAATATTGTTTCTGACGAATTCCCATTTCGGACAATCATCAAAAGTAATATGACAAGTGATTGAATTTTTGCGAGAAGTCTGTCGATTCATTTCTGAACAAAATTGAATTGCTTTTAAAAAACACTACGAGTCCGCAGGACGAATGGTGTTTTCTCGATACAATTCAGCAGAGTTCAGAAATAAAAGACAGACTTATGAGATAATTTTATCACGAGTGGAATTTCATTAGACTATTTTACAAACAAAGTGAAAGATAAACAATATGAAATTTGGAAGATAACCGAAATCAGCAAAAAAGTTAATCTGAGAAATTAATAAATTTCAATAATCAGGAAACATTGATTGATTCGATAGATTTTATTCCAAATCTGCTCGTTTTTAAATGGACAGAGACGTCCCAATATGAACATATTGACATGCAAAAAGCAGAATAATCAACATGTTCTATACACGGTGTCTCAAAAATATCACAGAAAAATCTTGATACGCAAAAGCAGAAATATCGACATAGTTTATAATGGTTGTCTCAGAGAAGTTAAGAGAAGTTACAGAGAATTTATTTCAATTTTGACCTCGTTTTTTATCACAAATTCCACTTCAACACTCATTGTTTCGATATAAATACCCTTAGATATCCAAACTGTGAAATAACAAAATGTTCTTCTAGAGATATAAAGCTGTCCTTGTATCTGATAAGGATAATTATGCTTCCTACCTAGCTTCATACCCTAATAGCAAACGTGAGATGGGTCAATCGCTTCGTCAGACGAAAAATCCAAAATATACGTTTTGAATAATTCGAAATTTTAAGGTAAATTGGGGGTCTCCGTGGGCGGTGGATTTTGGGGGAGGGGTGGGATGGAGGGAATTGGGATCGGGGGGTCTGTATCTCCGACACCTGAAGACCTATACGGAAACTTTTTGTGCAGTTATAAAGATCGGGCGTTCCGATTTTGAAAAAAATACCCACTTAAAAGTCATTTAGAATTTGGGGGGTAAGAGGAGTGAAATAACTCAAAAAATCAAAATAACGGGATAAAAAATGTCGAGGATGATCAGCGAACGACGAAAAATACGTTGAGGTGTCGAGCGACCCCCCTCCAGCCCCCAGAATTTTAAAATTGTAATAATGGAAACATTTCAACGGCTACATACGTAGGAACATATTGCGAACAAAAAATATATATGGGTAGGGAAACAAAATCAAAAACATTGAAAAAGTTTCGTACAGTTTTACTACCTGAGTTTCTTATTAAATTGTATTTGTATTGTTACTTGTTTTTCTCCCCTATTCGGACGTAACGATGACGCTTACAGGTACTGGGTGTATCAGAAAATGGTACACTCGCTATAACACCCAATACTTTTCTCGGGCGCCAATAAGATTATAGTTGTATGCCCCACTTTCTCCCAGAAGACACTAATGGGAGGCTCAGGACAGCTACAGTGAAGAAACGGTATTCCAAGGGTCAGTTGTTACTACCACGTTTCGTATTATGGCAAGCGGTAGGCTTTAATTGCCCTCACCACTGTCAGAATACCGGCTGTACCTCCTCACCCTTTCATGAAAGGTTTTCAGAATATTACCCTACTTTTCCCTATACCCGGAATGAAACTATAGGGATTAATAGTATAGAATTAATTTATTTCCCAAATAATGAGCACTTGGTACACTAAAGAAAGTTAAACTTGACAGGTGTACGGGAAAGCAATCGTATCAGTGAACAGGTTAATGAATTGGATACAGTATGTAAACGGCCACTCAGAACTGATTTTACGGAATCGTTGGGGGTGAATTGGTTTTTCTATATAACGGTCGCGCTTTGAAACTTAGGTACGACGCAGTATATCAATTTCAACAGATAGTCCCGAATAACTGAGAACAGCTTTCAGGGAACTAGGATTCCGCGATATAAATTTTATCTCTTCTGTCTCACCGACTATTATCGAATATAAAAATACCCAACGAATTCTGGAAAAATGTTTTGGCCAGTTCCTTCGGAATGCGTAATTTAATTATCGCGATCTACGTACTCGTTGTAAACGAAATCTGTATCTTCTGGTCGTAACTTCGTTCCTTTCGGTAGAGGTTTCGCAATAAGTCTTGGGTAGAGATACAGGAGAGTGTATACGCGAAACCGGAAGTCTGAAGGACAAAAATTTGAATACGCCTCCTCCAACAAATATGCTCGTTGAGTTGAGCTAGTTCCGATAAGCAGAAAGGCCGTACTTTTCGGATAGGTAGAACTTCAACAAACGGTTTACTGTGCCTGATTTCAAACGAGACAATCTCCACTTCTGTGAAAGCACATTTGTGGATAACTGTATGACGTGGCACTATATTGACTGGGATGGAGGGAGTCCAAGGTGCTCGAAACTTTTACTGAACGGGCTTTATTCAGTTGACTCGACTCGTAATTCAATTTTCCACCTTAGCAACTTGTTCGATTCTAGTACACAAACTAAATTCTAAAAGGTCGTATCGGCAAGACCTTTTTGAAGTCAGTAATTTAACTGTAACGTTCTGGTACCTGAATTAAAACGCAATCACTCCTTCCGGCTGTAAGACCTAACCTACTGGGATAAATAACGTGGTACTTTGATTATCACGTAGGTGGTTGTTGAATTGCGGTCTCCAAATAAATAAACTAGTCGCGGTTTGGGAATTTCAAATCAGCCATTCATATACAATATAACTCAAACTTACCCTCGGAACTTCAATAAGAAATTTTCTTTTTCAAATAATAGTCGCGATCTGGACTGTTGAATTTGCCGGCACCAAAAGAGACAGATGTTCATGTGCTTCCACTATTTATACCATCGGTTGGCCTGCGTAGCGAAACAAATGGAAAGCGGTGGTCGTCGTAGCAGAAGGCACAAAAACTATTCAATTTCAGCAAAAAATATTCCTTATCATAAAAAGTCAAATGAGACCAAAACTCCATGTATAAGTAGATATTTCAGGCACAAGAAGCCAAGACGTGCCAAATGTGGTCGGTATCTAAAATTAGGAAATAAGGATGGAATCATCTACTATTTTCTGACTTGAAAGATTGCTTTCCGTTTACAGTGAATTTTGAAATACAGAAAAATGGTATGGAAAGGCGTACGAATCATTTCTGTGATACTCTTTAGGGCATAAAAATGAGCCTCAGAAATGCTTTGTTACAGTATTTATGAAATTAACGATTTCTGTTATATTTTCCTACAGCTCATTTTCTGCCCTTGTGGCAAAACAGAATATAACAGATACTTCAAATAATTTGATAGCGAACGCCATTTTCCAATAACGGTGGTCAAATATTTCTCAAATTCATCTAATATCTTCTTGGAATATGGAAAATCTTGATGACAGATAAGTTGTTTTATGAACTTATTGGAGTGGTGGACACAAAAGCTGAGTTTCGTGAACTTCATCATTATTATGTTGTGCTGCAGGTTTTCCTGCAGCAGAAAATAAGTGAATACGCTCCGTAGTGCTACAGCTCTCTGGATAAGTAATAATATACAGGGTGCTTCATTTGAAAAAACTGAGTTTCAGTTATTTCCATGAGTCCCCGGAAGGAACTTACTTCCGAACCTCCCTGTATGCTGAAACTGAGATCCAGGTTAGCGACAGAATACTTAATGGTCTTATGCAGCTATGACTCAAATTACAATATTTTGTAAGGTCAGGTTTTGGTCAGGATTTGCACAAAAATTTGACAAAATAATTTTCATTTCGAAAACCGCCAAAGATCCACAGATTCCAAAAATGATATAATATACGGGGTGTTCCATTTGAAATAACAAAGTAGCTACTTCTTTCTGATACAAGCGGCAACACTGTATTGATGAAAAATTTTTAGACGGATAGAGCATGTTTGATTATTTACGCCCAAAAATTTTCGAAATGATCTTTATTTCAGTTTTGTTCTATCCACTGTGAAACACCCAGTATATCCAGGAAATGAAAATTGAGAATATTTCTAGAATGTTTCTGACTTATGTATGATATCGAAATTCATGGAAAGAAAACCTAAATGAAAATATCGAATACCTATTGTGAAATATATCAGAAAACAACTAATTTTCTCGTCCACACTTTTACAAATACATCTGAAAAATTAAACAATTTTCTCTATTTTTATGTTACGTGTGGTCGTGGTGTTAAAGCGTTTGGCTTTCACCCAGGTGCTCCGGGTTCGATCCCCGGTCGCGTATCACTGAGCTGAAGTGGTTCGGATTTCACTTCTATTTAAACTGTGAGTCCCGGGTCTACCTTGCTCGCACAAGCTCTGCTTTTGAGGGATTTTCTTCAAAAAACCTAGGAGTTTCGTAAAAACAAATTTTACAAATTCACGAAATTCTTATCATATTTTCGAATACCTACAAAGCATCTGTATAACCTGACCACAAAACAAAATGGTCATAGTACCATTCACCAGGAAAAGGAAGCTGGAACATTTAATACCTCCTTCCATCAATGGTGTAACAATTCCTTTTGCGAGTGAAGCAAAATATCTAGGAATAACCCTGGATAAAAAACTTAATTGGAACTCGCACCTGGAAAAGACTATCCGGAAGGCTAGCCTTTCATTATGGACATGCCGCAGAATATGTGGCAAAACATGGGGCATGTCACCAAAACACGTATACTGGTCTGGTCTGGTGGAGCAAGGGACATAAAAAAATGGCCATTGCTAAACTTAACGGACTACAGAGACAAGCGTGCCTGGCGATTACTGGAAGCATTCGCTCCACGCCAACGGCAGCAATGGAAGTCCTCCTTGGATTACTTCCTCTCCACATAGTTCTGGAGAGAGAGGCAAGATGGGCAACATACAGACTTTATCAAGCGGCCATTAGTCTACCGCAGGCATGTGTCATGAGAGGCAGCGGCATGCTGGAGGGCATAATAGCTCACAACATTCTAGGAATGCCCTCAGACATCATGCCTAAAACCATCAACCTTCACACGTCCTACACTGTGGTCTTTCCCGAAAGAGAAGACTGGGTCCGGAATGAAACCAACCTATGTAGGGCAAATGAACGTTGGTTCACCGATGGTTCCAAAACTCAGGAAGGCGTCGGAGCCGGAATATATGGGATGAACCCAGTAGTGAAACGCTCGTTCAGTATGGGCAAACTAGCTACGATATTTCAGGCAGAGGTATATGCCATTGAAATGTGTGCCAGGGAGCTGGAAAATCGGCTCCACACACGAAAAACAATAAAAATATTTTCAGATAGTCAAGCAGCACTTAAAGCGCTTGAATCCAACTGCTTTAAATCTAGGGCAGTATGGAACTGCAGAGACACCTTAAACCGACTGGCGCAACGCAACAACGTTACCCTAGTCTGGATACCAGGTCACACAGGCCTAGAAGGAAACGAAATAGCGGACGCCCTAGCAAAAGGGGGGGCCGAAACAACGTTCACTGGACCAGAACCGGTAATCGGTTTAGCATATAGCACTGCCAAGAATGTCATAACAGCTTGGGCAGACAATAAAAGACTCGAGTACTGGCGTAGTCTACCGGGCCTAGCCCATTCCAAAGCATTTATTGCTTGTACAAGGAAAAAACAGGACTCTGACAAACTGCTAGAACTCAGCAGAGCGCATCTCAGAGTTATAGTAGGTTTGCTTACTGGCCACTGCAAACTCAAATACCACATGCATAAAATCGGACTTGCCCAAGATGCAGAGTGCCGGCTATGCATGGAGGATGATGAAACGGCTGAACACATTCTGTGTACATGCCCTGCAGCGGCCAGAACCAGATTCTCAATATTTGGCGATACGACAGTAAGGCCAGAAAACCTGGTAAATTGTTCTCCCAATGCATTCCTCAATTTCGTCAAGAGATTGGATATACTGGGAGAAATATAACCATAGGGTGAGCCACAATAGGCCATTGGCCGCAGTGGAGGGCCTTATACGGGCCCACTCACGTTCAAAACCTAAACTGAGAATTAATTTATATCACATTTCTAACAGAAAACTCATTATTTGATGTGAAAAATTTGTGAAAAATAATAGTTAGTATAAACTGCCTCACTATTTCAAATTATAACCCCTTTCGCGATTTCTTCACTAATATACGGGGCATTGTAAAGCTATCTCTAAATTATAAAAATAGCAGAGATATTGTCACAATAATTCCCATCAAGCCGAACCTGAACGATCTTGCAAACAGTTTGTGAGCGCATCTGACGCCTCATCGCCGGAGATGTTTCCAGGCAGTTCGACGAAATTCGAGAAAAATTCGGCGTCGCATCTAAGACCGTACCAGAGCCTTCGGTGAAATCAGGTGTAGATATAAAAAGCAACACGCCAGCGGACGCAGTTAGTTCGTGAACCAGATAGACATTTTAGTTTTAAATAAAAAAGCTAGTTATGATTGTTACATAAATTACCTAGTTTGTATGTGAAATAAATAAATCAAAACATGTAGATTTTAAATACTACAATATCAACAATTATAATGTCCTCTTGGAAGATACTAATATTTACTTACGAAAACCAAGCGTCTCTGACGTTCCTGTGGAGTCCACAATTGACAACAAACTCCAATCACCTATTATAAAAATTTCATTCCAGCTCGAAAAGGGGTGAGCTAGAGCTCGTATGATCGGGTGCCACAGAAAATGCCGAGGAAATATTTATGTACAAAAAATTATTATCTACATTTTCGCGTCATGATCCGCCGTAGGAATTTGCGGTACTTACATCTGACATTTCCGCTGCTGCGGAGGCGGGAGCCGCGTCAAAGGAAAAATGATTTTTGTCTGTGGGCATGTATTGTGTCAAAAGCCAACTAGATCTTTGGTTTCAATCAAATGTGAAATTCAGTAATAAAATCTTGTGGATTTCTGGTTTCTGAAAATATTCCTGGAGTCTAGATAAACCACTTTCATATTCCAGGAATAATTAAGTTATAGGATATCCTCAAGTGTAACATAGTTGAAAAACTAATTCAAAGCTTCTCTCAACCATCTGCAATTTCCCGAATGATTTCACAATTTTGAGTTATATAATCTTTTTTACTCTTGAAACACCCCGTACTCTTGTACACCTGATTTAATAAATATATTTCTGCACGAAATACAAAATTATTTTGAATAGTTCTTCAAATGACAACAATGAAAACTTTTTGTCACAGATTTTGATGAAAAGTTCCTAACTCCTGCCTTGAATATATTATGAGAGGTATGGAAAATATCAGCTTCTACATATCAGTTTGTGTTAGCGATAATTTTACCAATTTCAGTTTGGTCATTGTCCACCAGATGGCAGCAGCGAAGTTCGCTGTTACCAGAAATTTATCAAATTCTGCACTTTTTCACATATTGGCACAAATACCAAACGAGAGCTATCTCGATACGCTGTGGTTTCATGGCTCGACATTTATGTCGGTAGGAGTCACGTCAAACTCGCAAAGGGTCTAGTGTTTATTATAATAGACCGGGGGATGGTGACATATTTTCAAATATGATTTCACTCAGTATGCCTTGTAGAGAACGATATTGTCCTGAAAATTGTCAATATTGATATGGTATAATGCATGAATCAAAGAGTCGTCCTGGGTTCTTCCTATTGAAAAAATTAATAGTCATTTGTTCGTAAATTATGTGTTTCGGTACGATTTTTATCAGGCTGCCATATGTTTTGTAATGAAATAACGAAAATAAATTACTCGGAAATCTATTGGCATACCATTGGGATAGGATATGATGATAGCGGATTGATTGAAAATGATGGTAGTTATTAGAAAACTATTGGGAGGATCGAATGGAATAAAATAATAATGGATAGTGACAAAAATATTTACTTTTATGAATAAATGTTACATAACCTAACCTGAAAATAGTGAACATAGTACAATGAAAGTTCAATTCATGAAGTGGAAGGCACAGTTATGATTCAGAGACCAATCGACAGGTCTAGTTACTAATAGAAATTGGTGGGTTTTCGACTGCAATGACAGTAAATATACCAGGTGGCATCAAGATTTGGTACATTACGCCTTCTGGTTATTTTTGGGGATGGAAATTTGACACCTATATAAAGCGAGACAACTTCGAAAATATTGATAACGGATAAGTCCATAACTTGAGGCCTTTCTGTAGCTAATTAGTTGCGGGAAAAAATGTATAGTTTAAAAAAAAAACATGCGTTGTTTCGCTAACTTAGTATGAAGTTATCGACACAACTTCCCTAATTTCTATTTTTTCACAGGTCTGAAGTACCCATAATTTGCCGCCTTTTTTCGCTAGTTAGTTGCGGAGAAAAAGTTTTCGATTTTCTTTTTTAATAAGCAATGTTCAATGAATACACATGAATAGAGAGAAATAACTTTCGTAAGGTTTGGCTTCCTTCAAATTCAGAATATTCATTAATCTGTGCTTATACTTTGCAAAAGTGATATTTTTGTGGTAACAAAACCAAAGTAATATTATTCATGGGTTTCTGGATACGAAAACAAAAATTATCTCCACTCCCTAGTCATCCTCGTATTCTGAACCATTTTTCTCAAAATAACCTGTAATCCTATAAAACGTATTTATTTCTGAATCTTTCATACTAAGAATAAAAACAGAATGGTGAAACCTCAAAAGTACTTACATTGGAATTAACTTTTGTTCAAAATTATGAAAACATAATGATTACAGACCGGAGTAAAACTACCAAGCATCGCCAGTAAGAGGCATACAAAAAGACATATTTCCACAGAATCATTTATGGAAATATGTCTTTTTGTATGATATTCCCGTTTAGATATTGCTTTCTTCATAGGAAATAAGGCGTTTTGAATGGTTCTATCGCCGTTAGAAAATGCCTTTCAGCCTTAGGATTCGATTTTCCTTGAAAGTTTATTTTGGGTGTAGAATGGAAATATGGCCTTTTGAAAAATCATTTATCAAATTTATTTGCTCATTCTGCAGCCAACCATATGTTATATGAATGAAATAAATATCTGCTGTCCTTCGAGAATGCCAAATAAAACGGGGGTATTGTTCAAGAAAGCAATGGAAATGTAAATCAACTCTGCAAGGTATAATATATGAGTTTTATTTTGATTGAAATTTTGATTATGTGGAGGAATTCGTTTCTTGGACATGATCTTTTTGAGACTTTAACGCTCTGAAAAGAAAAAAAATTAAATCAGGGACATCTAGGTAGAAGTGTAGAAGTCAAATGAATGGTTAATTCTGCTCAGGGAAGAAATGGGAAATAACGTAACGATGATTGACTGATACCGAATACTCTTTGTATAAAAACAGACCATATTTTCCATTTGAACCAAAAGCAAGTTAGCTACAATTTTTTGAACAACTTCACAGTTGCTCTGAATAGATTTACCATTTATTTGTATTGGTATAGACAATTATTGAATCCAAACATTTTACACGTCATTCATTTTCAACGTCTTCTTTACCGTTCTTCTCGTACAATTTTGAAGTTCTCAAACAACGTCATATTTTCATTAGTTTCAAATTGTGACGTCAGGTTGACAATGAGTTGGGTCAATGATTTACCGTATGGTTGGATTCAAAATGAAATTAATATTTTCATTGCAGTACCTTGCCACAAGTCGGGGTGTCGAAGTAGACAACCAAATTTCATGATTCCTATTTTTTTTTCAAATGGAATTCCTATGGTGCAGCCAGTGAACTGGAAATTATTGGAAGAACTAAATGGAACGATGCAAAAAAAAATTATATAATATTTCAAAATATTGATTTAGACAATAAAAATAAATAAACAGGTAGTAACATTCAGACTTTGTTCTAGATCTCAATAATGTGACAATATTCAAAGTTTTCTAGTTGAAAACTAAAACCATGAAAAATTCTGGTGAAACCGGCAGTGCTCCAGAATTATTTTTGAGCTCTATAATTCACATTTTTGTTGCTTGATATCACTGAAAAATGTCATCTGGTATAGTTTCAAGAGTACCTAAAATTTCAATAGCTTTCGCCCATTCTTGATTAGTCGAGGTATCTAGTTTTTCATGGTTTTATTAAGAGATTCCACGTAGATCAACGAATTCTAGTCTTGCTTCCTTATCTGTTCTCACGTGATCTGCTACCTGAGAAGAAGGTGATTGTTCTGGATGTGGATGGAAACCAGTTTTTAACAATTAGTGATATATTGCCTATTTAGGTTGAAATATTGTTTATCATTATAATTGGGTGAACAAATAATTGCAATTGCTTCAGGCATCAGTATTTGATAAACACGATGCCGTTTTTATCAAAGTTTCTACAAAACCTGTTCATTTCAGTTATATGGACGCAAACAAAAATTCTAAGCTTAATTTTCAGAGTAGAATCCAGTTGTGATAAGAAAAAGAGAGGTAGCAATTCGAAACAATTGTTTCCAAATTTCGAACTAGCAAATTTTGGGGCATATTTCTGAATGCCCTGTATACAGCATACAGTGAGTCCCAGATAAAGTTGTACACCAGAAGGATATCTATCTGAAACGGTAATACACACAATTTAATTTATAAACTTTTTCGATTTCTCATTTTACTTTTTTGTGGTGTTATCGTCAGAGCTGGAAAAAAATTAAAATACTTTTTCTCAGAAACTTTCTATAAGAATTTTTGTGATTATGTCAGTTTTTCTGTTCGAAGTTCCGTTCTTAAACAACCATCATCCACTTAATTTGTTAAATACGGCGTTTTTCCGAAAAACACAGTTTTTTTTAAGGTTTTTTTATTCTAAATTCAATAATGTATCACACATTTTCATTATGTAAGATCATCTCGAATTTTTTAAGAAATTTTCGAATACAGACCAGAATTTGAAAAAAATTGTGGAATTAAATATCCAAGATCTAAAGTAAATTGTAAGTTTGGATTAACATTTTGAGTGATTGGTAAAAATCTCTTTAAAAATGCATGATGATGACCTGAAAGGATCTGAAACGTTTTGAAACTGTCATACGTGATACATCATTAATTTCAGGAACAAAAAACTGTATTCTCAGAAACAGAGCTGTGTTAAAAAATTTAAGAGCTGATGGTTGTTGGATAACGAAACGTGGGACAGTAAAACTGATATCATCACAGGAAAGCATATAAAAAGTTTTTGTGAAGATGTTTTTTTCTTTTCTTTAGAAAGAAGGATCTCACAGTGGCCTACTTTATTATGCCAGGAGTGTATCCCATACCTAAGAAGGCCTCCATTTTAATGTTCGCTAGATATTACCATCAGCAGTATCATTTCATGGGAAAGCCATGTGTCCATTGCCAAAAGTGCTTATCAAAAATTTGGTTTTCTGTTTCGCGCTGAAAGCTGTTTCACTGCCCGTCAATTTTGATTATGATTTATAAGGCACATATCCGACCTGTCCTGGAATACTATTCTCATATATGAAGTGCAGTCCCGAAACACTCACTGAAACTTCTGGGTTGAGTCATTTGTCTCGTCGGTGATGCTGCGCTTACAAGCTCTGGAACATTGCAGAAAGGTTGACGATATATCTCTGTTTTAAAGATATTTTCATAGGCGAAAATTTTCTGAAACATCGTCAATCGTTTCACCTTAAGGGGTTCTATCGAGACCGACCTGTCGAGCTAAGTCTACATATCCCTTTGTCGTCACTTTGGAAGATGCAGAACATCTCTTTCACAGTGATCATTCTTCCAACGAGCGGCAAAGTTTTGGAACTCATACTTACTTCACCTCGGCTCTCACGATGTTCTCTGAAAATAACAGGATTTTCCTCTTTTCTGAACCAAAACAAAACAAAAAGCTCTTACGATAACACCACGAAATTTCATACTTCCATATAGATGTTCCTTCTGTCACGCAACTTTTTTACCATTCAACCAAAACTGTAGGTATCTATTACTGTTTCAAACATCCCTGTGGAGGACAACCTGAAAATCTTGAAACTCATTTAGCTCAAAAATTGCGCTTTCTGGACATATGAAGTTGAACTGAAATTCAGCGTGGATTCCAAAAATTCAATAAAAATTGTGACATTTCATTTAATAAGTGTCGTCGCCCGTCGTAAAACTCCCCTGTCTCTCCTTTATAAATTTCCACAAATCTAGTTCCACACAGTAGCTAGTCATGATGCACCCTGTACATAGCGTACGTTCAACGTGGAGTACATTGGAATACAACCTCAGACCAATCAATGATAGTACGATCATTTTTTGATTTTGGTATATGCATACCTATATTATGCCACTACAAATTTCATACACCTTTTCAAATACCCATTGAATTTTCGAAGCAATCACTCATTTCAGTACAATGAATTATTGCCTATATTACTCAAGGATTAGTGAGCAAAAAACAAAATACCTGTCGTAGAAGATTCATCTGAAATAATCTCTCTGTTATCTATTATTTCCTCTTGTATCCTAAAAAAACACGAAGAAATATACCTACCTACGTCCAGTCTGTCAATAATACATTTGAAATCAGGACCAACGCATTGAACCTACCGAAAACATTTGTCAGATATTATTTCCGTACCACCCTTTGTTCAACTTAAGACGATAGCACCTAATTGAATTTTTCGATAACAGAAACTGGTATTACGTCTCCATGCGTAGATCCTGACGATCGCTATTCCTGTGCAAACTCAGTTATTCACGAAAAAATCTAGCCGTATTCGTATACAGCCTTGGCAAACACAGTTGCAATTGTGGAAATAATCACGCTCATGATGCGCATTAGTCGTACGACGGACTATCCAGTACTGTTCGCGTGATTGTTCGCGGAAGAAGTGGGAATTTCTCAATCTCAGCTATGTTTACCAAACTGTACTACTCTACGTATGAATTTCACCTGACAAAATATTTTTTGCATCATTGTGCTTTTAGTTTTATGTGCAATGATTTCAAAATATTCATCAATTTATTGTACATTCAACTGTTTTCCAAGCAAAATCATGCTCAAGATATTTTGATACCCACTTTAATTGATTATATTTTATAGGTCTTGTGATACAATGAATATTTATTGTATTGGCGCCTCATACCCTGAACCGCCGAAAAGAAATGTATTCTTTTAAATATGTCATATCATGCATTCTATCAATTAATTCCTACGTGGTTTTGCATTAGATTATATTTAATTCCATCTCATATACCGGGAGTCCGCCCCTATAACATTTCTGTTCCTGAAGATAACTGAATGAAATTTGAAAGATCTGTATTCGACATAAAACTGAATTTTTCAACGGGTGACTCAGGTTTATGCAACTTCCGGTTTCTCCAGAAGTGACATAAACTTTCCATTTTTAAATGGGACAACTTATTGTATTTATTTCCAGTTCTATTTTGTCTTAATTTGACATTCTGAATTCTGAATACAACTATGTATCACTTGCCAGTACTAATTTTATCAATTAAATTTTGTGGAAAGTAATACTTTGTGTCTGCCATATTGTATACATTTTATTACGATTAATTTGATTTTAGGTTTCAACCAACCCTCTTTGAATGAAACTCTAAAAGATTACGTTAGATATTAACATATATCCTTACCTATACGTACTCAATAGTTCTCCTAGTTCTCCTTCTACTTTTGCAGAAGCGAGGTAAAATAAGTTGTCGACAAGTACATTTTTTTTCTTCAACATATCCTAATGATTTTGTTATAGCTATCAGTTGTGTTGGTGACAAGTTTCTTGATACACTAACATTTTATTTTAGTCTCAAAATATGCTTCATTTTAAGAAAGATCTAGTTTAGTAACAGAAGTTTGTTGGATACCAGTTTTTATTTGTTGTTCCCGTCAACCGGTTGCACAACCCTCAGTCTTCAAGACATTTGTGTGCGAGCTAGGAAAGATGTAGCCCTTAACTTTTAACGTGTGATGCCTTGAATGGAACCGATGATCATGATGTGAATTGAACCTACGACCCTACGCTTAAGAGGCGAACACTCTACTAGCACGACCGCCAGTGTACGGTATCAAATCAATCGTAAAATCCCCTTTTTTTATAACCCAACGAACCACCATGCTGACATATGAACAAAATTAGTGATACCTGTTTAAAAATTTTATTTTACACTGCTAGAACATTTTGACAGTAAAATTGTATTTTTTTCCAAAATTTTAGGACTGAAATTAGAGAATCTAGATTAAAAAATAAATTTCAAGATAAAAAAAAAGTGACACATGGTTGTGTTCAGAATGTCATGTGGACACAAAATGAGTGAAAATATACCGCGAACACTCGGTATATTATATGTAGCAGTACTAAAAATTATATTGAAAAGAAATAATTGGAGTTGGGTCTCTTATAGAGTATTTATAAGATAGATAGATACGTTTCTGTAATATAATTCTCCATCTTCAGGGCAAATACAAAATTATGTACGATTACAAAAATTGCAAAAAATAAACAATTTTCATAAAAGAAAAAACAAAAACGTACATAGTTAAAAGCATAATTTTTCAATATATTTTTTTTGATACTAACTCAAATTCAAAATTCCAAATAAAAAAAATATATTAAATTATTTTAATTTTGACTATAAACGTTAACACGTTTTTATTTTTACTTTTATGGAAATTGTTTTTTTGTGCAATTTTTCTTTTGTAAATGTCCATAATTTTATAGTTTAGAGTCCTGAAGATAGTGAGATATATTGCCGAAACGTTGGTTAACTGAGGAATCTTGGTTTTTCTATAAGAGACCCCACCTCAACAACTTTTTTTCAACATAAATATAAATGGTCGATATATCATCATTACTTTCTGCTGTATATGCCTGTTGGATACCTCAGCATTCAGAAAAAAAAGTAATATATATATCCGATAGTTTGGGTAGTATTATCTCAGGTTAGTAACACTTGCAATTATTTCAAACAGCAGAAATATGACCAGCACCTAATGATGAAATTCCCGTGAATCTAGTTATGATTTATCAGATAATAGGTAATCCCAATCCTCAACGAACCATTTATCAGAATTTGCAAGAATGGTTGGTCGAGTCGAGTATTTCCACAATTGAAGTAAATAAGTTATTGACTATTCTTAATAGGCACGGTCTACATTAAAAAGGCTACACCGGATCCAGCACACTTTCAAAATTTTCTAAGTCCATTTTTCCTAGATCTCCGGAAAAAACAGAGCAATTCTCAATAATTACACCTATAAATACATGTGAACATGTGAAGATTTTTTCCCTAGATCTAGGTACAGAATTTCAGAATTTTAAGGTCCATACTGGTCAGAACAGTACTCTGACTCTATCTTGCTTAATTTGATAGTGAAATGTGATCCCGATATATTCTCTGAATCATCCGATTGTAAAATGGTTAAAGTTGCGCCAACTAAAAAAATGACCGTATTTTCCAAGCTGTGATTCAAACTAAGAAGCATTGTTATGACAGAATAATGAAGGCTGGCAATCTGTTCGTAGGCTATGATAGTTGTAGAGTTTTTGATGCAATTGATATTTCTCGATGTTTCACATGTAACGAATTCCATCATTCATCAAAAAGATGTAACAAACCAATTTCCTGTCCACTGTGTGGTTACAATCACGATGTTAAGGCATGTAAATCCCAAATTCGTAAGTGTACCAACTGTGTTAAACTTACTAAAGATAATGTCTCAATTGACCATGCTGTGTGAGATAAGGAGAAATGCACTGCTTACCAAAATGTGATAGGAAAATTGAGAAATGACGTACTCGGCTGTTCATAGCAATCACCCCCATCTCCCGACACATTGAATAACCTCCCGTCCTTTCATGACGATCCTACTACTTTACGAAATGTGAACTACATACAAATGTTTTATCAAAATACTCGAGGTTTGCGATCTAAAACAAATCAATGTTTCAATTCAATTTCGGTGAATGAATATCCGATTATAGCCCTGACAGAAAGTGGCTGAATGGCTCTGTCAGAAATGAAGAGCTATTCTCAAACTCTTACCAGGTATACCGTTCTGATAGAAACTTCGGTGAATGCAATTGCTCAAGAGGGGGAGGGGCTCTTACTGCAGTTGTGGATTCATTGGTCTCCTCACCGATTGATCTAACACCACTAATTCCCAAAGAATTGATCTCTGTAGATATTGTCATGGTTAAAATAATATCCGATGCAACGTCCTTATTTGTGATCAATATTTATGTTCCCCCATCTTTGTTTAATGATAAGTACATTATCCTCTTCGAAATACTTACTGACATACAAGTAACCTTTAACGCTGGCATTCTGATCACGGGTGACTTCAATATCCCTTCTTATGCTTCGTTTGTGCAGGGTGATCAACTAAATACGATAAATTCCCTCTTGAAAAACTTTTTGGAACTCGCCAACTTATCACAGTATAATTCTATCCATAACGAGTACGGCAGAATACTCGACCTCGTACTGTTCTCTAGTGGTAGTGAGTGTCAAGTCGGAAGATCATTGGATCCACTGGTACGCGAAGACAATCATCACCACTCTCTGATTATACACTGTAAATCGAATGCTGCTCATAATTTAAAGAGAAACTTTGCCACTTCTCATAATAATGAATACAACTTCAGAAAAGCTGATTTTCCTCGCATGTACGAATTTATCGCTAACATTGACTGGACCTTCCTTGAAGCTTTTGATAGATCCTATGATGCTTGTACTTATTTTTACGCGAAAATTTATAACGTTTTAGATCAATGTGTACCACTACGAACCGGTAACTTCAAGCGTAAATACTCACCGTGGTTTAACTATGAAATTATTCAGCAAATCCGCCTCAAGGATAAGTATCGGCGTTCATTCAAAAACAGCGGGAATGTTGTTGCCCAGGAGGAATTTAACCGCCTGAGGGCTAAGATCAAGTCTGACGTGGACAACGCTTACAAAAAATATCCGCCGAAAAAGACATCAAAGAAAATCCAAATAAATTCTGGGCATATATAAACAGCAAAAAAGGATCCACTAGCATTTCGGACAGAATGTCTTATGAAGGACAGTTATTAGACAATCCTCTGGATACTCTCAACAGCTTTGCCGATTTTTTCTCCAAATCATTTATCACCAGCTCAAAAACTGAACTGAATGATGACAATGCGCACTCGCTAGTTTTGAACATTCAGTACTTCGAAGAAGATGAAGTGTTGGCAGCCTTAAAGAAGATAAAACCTAAAATGACAACGGGTCCAGATAGCATTCCTGCAGTTATTGTTAGAGATTGTGCATATGCTCTAGCTTGTCCATTGACCTCACTAATAAATAGCTGTATCAAAACTAGTGCCATCCCAGATTTATGGAAATTATCTAAAGTTCGGCCAATCTATAAAAAAGGGGACAAGTCTCATGTGGAAAATTACAGACCCATATCAATAATATGCAATTTTGCCAAAGTATTTGAAATCCTTTTCTATAACAGGTTATACCCTCATCTTAGCAACCAAATCACCCCACTTCAACACGGTTTCATGAAAGGTCGCTCAACAACCACGAACCTCTCCAATATAACTCAATATATTGCTGTGACAATTGATCAAAGATCTCAAACTGACGTTATATACACAGATTTTTCGAAAGCCTTCGACAGACTTGATAATGGAATACTGCTGTCGAAATTGTACAGGTATGGCTTTTCTCAGACCCTCATTCACCTCTTTGTGTCATACTTTACTAATAGGCGTCAGGTTGTCACTTTCAATGGCTTCAAATCTGTAGAGTATGTGGCTACCTCAGGTGTCCCTCAAGGTAGCAATCTCGGCCCACTGCTCTTCAACGCTTTCATTAATGACATAGTTCAAGTGATTGACGTCAACTGTTTGATATATGCGGATGACTTGAAATTATATCGTGAGATTAACTGCACTGAGGACTGTCTTCAACTCTCCCATAATCTGAAACGCATTGAGCAATGGTGTTTACATAACAATTCTTCGTTGAATGCTAGTAAATGTAATGTTATGACCTTCACACTCAGAAATTAGCCATT